>CM053401.1:126679132-126786874 GCA_028644305.1 Xerus rutilus | reverse complement strand
CCATTGTTGGTTATCATTTCCTCCTCATGGAATATTTTGCCAAGAATGCTGTGTAGTGTGAGCTTTATTGCTGTAAATTCTTTTAACTTTTGTTTATCATGGAAAGTTTTTATTTCATCATCAAATCTGAAGCTCAGTTTTGCTGGATATAGGATTCTTGGTTGGCATCCATTTTTTTTCAGAGCTTGTAATATATTGTTCCATGATCTCCTGGTTTTTAGGATCTGGGTTGAAAAATCTGCTGAGATCCAAATTGGTCTCCCCTTATATGTAATCTGGTTCCTCTCTCTTGTGGCCTTTAAAATTCTATCCTTATTCTGTATGTTGGGCATTTTCATTATAATGTGCCTTGGTGTAGATCTGTTGAAATTTTGTATGTTTGGTGTCCTGTAAGCCTCTTGTATTTCATTTTCCACTTCATTTTTCATGTTTGGGAAATTTTCTGATATTATTTCTTTGAAGAGATTGTGCATTCCTTTGGTTTGAAATTCTAGGCCTTCTTCTATCCCAATAAGTCTTAGATTTGGTCTTTTGATGCTGTCCCATATTTCTTGTATGTTCTGTTCATGATTTTTTACCATCTTCACTGTATGGTCAAGTTTATTTTCAAGATTGTATATCTTGTCTTCATTATCTGAGGTCCTGTCTTCCAAGTGATCTAGTCTGCTGGTGATGCTTTCTATTGAGTTTTTTATTTAATTTATTGTTTTCTTCATTCCAAAAATTTCTGATTGGTTTTTCTTTCATGATCTTTAGCTCTTTCTTAAAGTAATCTTTTGCTACTTGTAATTGCTCTCTTATCTCTTTGTTAGAATGATCAATAGTTGCCTTTATTTGATCTCCTATTTCTTTGTTGGATTGATCAATTTTTGCCTGTAATTGCTCACTTATGTCATTCTTTAATTCGCTGATCATTTTAATTATGTACATTCTGAATTCTTTCTCTGACATTTCATCAACTGTGCTGTCAATGGATTCTGTTACAATGGTATTGAGGTTTATTTGGGGCACTTTCTTTCCTTGTTTTTTCATGTTGATTGTGTATCTTTCCTGAAATACTGATCTGAGGTATTGCAGCTTCTATCCTATAATCTTGTATCGACACTCCAGATTACCTGTGTCTCGCCTTGGAGCTACTTCTGTTCCTCCAGTGTCCCCAGATGGACACTACTGCCACTAAAGTTGGTGGCAGAGGTAGTGGACATACCTCTAGAGGGCAGTGGGAGTGGCCTTGGCTGGGCTCCTAAGGTGGTCCCTGAGGGCTGTTTTGCCCCTCTTTTGCACTCCTGCTGGTGAGCAGGAACTCTGGATTGGAACTTGAGGTGGGCCCAGGTCTCACTTAGGCAGAGTCACAAGCAGGAGAGTCTGTGTGCGACCCTTACCGTGAATGTGAGCTCCCCTGGGGCAGGAGGCTAGTAGGCCCCTGGTCTGCCTTCAGCTGGGCACCCCTGGCATTCCCTGAAGGTGGTTTTGGGCCTTCTCTCTCGCCTGTCCACAGGAAATCTGGAGGGGAACTGGGGCAGGTCCAGGCCTCACTTGGGTGGGGCCTCCTCGCACTGGGGTCTCTGCAACAACTCTTACCCTGAGTGTGGGGTCCCCTGTGGCTAGCAGCTAGCAGTCTCTGGTCTCCCTTTGGCTGGATACCCATGAAGTTTCCTGAGGGTGGATTTGGGCCCTCTGTGGCTCCTGCCAATCCACAGGAACTCTGGAGCCTATATTTTCCTTATTTCTGAGGCTCCCACAAAACTAACTTCAGTGTATTGCACCAGATTTTTTTAAAAAATCATTATTTGTTGAATTAATTCATGAAATAAAAATAAGTGGTTCTTGGTATCTTTAACTTTTTGATAGGAAGAAGACATGCACATTCAACTCACATGTCAACTCTGAGCTGAGAATTAATTTTCTTGAGAGAGGGAGATAATGATAGAATTGTTTACAAAGGTTTTGGGGGATTGAACTTGGGAGATGAGAGTAATAATTTCAAAATAAAGAGCAAAAGGTGAAGAATGGTGATTCCAAACTTTTGTTAATTTGTAGTGTAGCTCAATGAGTAATGTGCTACTTACCTGTTCTCCTCCTTCCCATCTAACAAAACCCACCAAAGTCCAGCACCTAAATCTTAGCCCACCTACTCAGTGCTGAATCAACCCAACCTGGATAGAGACAGGGGCCACCCCAGTTCACCGGAAGTAGTATCTAGAAATAACCTCAACACTACAAAAAATAGAAATGAATAAAATAAATAGTAACAATAAACAAATATCATTTATGATGCACCAGCACTGTGATTTGTTTGCAAAAGGGCGCTCAGGGGTCCAGAAGGGTCTCTCTGAGAGAGGATTTAAGGTGATCCCTACAAGGAAATCTGAAGGCAAAACATTTCAAGTAAGGAAAAGATGGTGAAACTTTGTTATTTTTCAAGGAACCTGTTCTGGTTGTCCAATGCAGGGTCAGTAAGAGTTGAGGGAAACCCAGAGGGAAGCATTGGACCCAGGCAAGGAATGAGTTGGGGAAGGGAAGGATGTGTCAGGAAAGTCCTCCTTGAAAGAGCAAGACATAGCCCTGGCCACAAGGGGCCTACAGACTGGACAGGCACAAGACAATTACAGATTCATCAGTGCTACATAGAGCCAGCCCCTGGTGCTAGAGGAAGATGGAGTGGGAGGGGAGCAGCACAGGAAAGGCAGGAGGGTTTGTGGAGCAAGGACACCCTGGGCTGAGCTATGAAAGACAAACAGAAGTCAGCCTGATGCAGAGGGAGGAGGGTTGTTGCAGGCAGAATCAATGGCATGCTCAAAGGCACAGAAGCTAGATAGAAAAGTTCTTCCCTTTCACATTTCAGGTAAATAAATGTTCCTGTCTTGTGGATTTAAGCAAAAGACCTTGCCGCGGTAATATGATGCCAGAAACCACTACTTCACCCACAAATTACAATGTGTCATCAAAATGCAAAGTTTCCACTGAAGAAGTTGTGAAAATGTGCTTATCGACAAGGGAATGCGGAGGAGGATATTAGCCTCATTTAGGCAGTTTCCAGGAGAACCACTGGCCTGAATCAAGATATAGGTTTCTACTGGCAAAATTCTACCCGATAAGGTTTTGTCCAATCTCTCAGATAAGAAAACCTATTGCTTACTCTAATATCATAGATAATTTGAACACAGCTCCTAAGTATAGTGAAGGACTCCCTGGCAATAAAAATAAACATGACTCTCATTGTATACAGGCTGCACTTCAGTTCACTTCTCATGGGGCTGTCCCCTTTGGACATTCTGATCAAAGGTGGCCTGTAAATCCCAACGCTTGCCTTTACCTGTGACATCTCCACACTCTATTTCTTTGGCCTCTCAGGATATAATCACTTTAGGGAAGCTGAGGTAGTACAATAAAACTTGGAGCAACATCTTCATGATACTGCCACCTGGGAATGGTTTATTCCACAGCGAGGGAGAGTAAAATTTCCAAATCAACCACTCACCAGCTCCAAGGACATTGCTGCACACCACACCATCAGAAGGAGGCAGCATTCCCCCTCATCAATGCTTTGCAGAAGAGAGATAGGCAAGGAGGTGTAGGGAGGGAATCGGCAGAGGTGTAGCTGTTATGGGTACTCCATCACTTTTCTTTCACAATATTCAATAACAGAATTGTATGTTCCTTGAAATAATGAAACCTGTGTGATCTCCTAACCAGACTCCCATCTCCAGCCTTGAATATCTATAGTTCAAAATCAGTTGTTGGAATCAGTCTTTCATCTTCCACTACCATCCGGAGATAGAGCTTAATGCAAATCCTCCTCTTTGATTTCCAGTAGAACAAGTTCTGAGGAATTTCACTGGAAGAGCCTTCGGCTTCTTCCTCACTCTTCCTCTCCCCTACCTAAGTCCCACCCCCACCCCTTTACTAACACTCCCACACTCCCTTTGTCCAGATCCAACCTTATTTGGAGAGTGAGGGGCTCATTAACTTTCAAACAAATTCTTAGTTTCTATCCACCAGATATCCCCCAAAATGGGGGTGGGAAGTACAAATGCCCACAGGGGTCAGGTGGCTACCACAAATAAGTGATGTGCACCAGCTGTGAGAGAATGCAGGGTGTGGGTTTGGTGGGAAATGAGGTCTGAGAAATGAGGTCACAGGTTCTACCAAGAATCTTTTCCACGCCAGGTGTGGTGGCGCACACCCGTAATCCCAGTGGCTCAGAAGGCTGAGGTGAGAGGTTTGTGAGTTCAAAGCCAGCCTCAGCAAAAGCGAGGTGCTAAGCAACTCAGTGAGATCCTGTCTCTAAATAAAATATAAAATAGGGCTGGAGATGTGGCTCGATGGTTGAGTGCCCCTGAGTTCAATCCCTGATACCAAAAAAAAAGAGAATCCTTTCCACTCGTCAACTTCGGATGGGACAGGCTCACTGGGAGATGCAGATGCAAGATGCTGGCTCTTGTTTCTCAAAAGTAGTCATAAATGTTTCTCAAAAGTAGTCATAAATTCAAATGTTAATGTGAAATTCCTAAAGTATAAAACACTATGAAGCCAAACAAAACAAGTATAAAATTCAGAATCCACACTCCACTTGTCGACCACCAAAACTTTCTTTGTTATTCTTACAATCATAAAAAGTTCAACCAGAGAAAGTGGGTTTAGAAAGGGTTGACTCATAAATTTATCATTCATTGCCGCACAGATGGGAACAGTCCCAAACTAGGGAGAAGGCAGCATCAGGTATGATCACAGCTTCTGACATTTCACATGCCTCTATTCCAAATGAATTGCAAGACAACCTCTGATCCTAAAACATGTATTGCTTTCTCAGTCAAAAATATATGGAGCCTCTACTGTTATGTCTATCTTAAAAGAACAAATTAAAAATAAAAATTAAAAAAAATACAAAACAAGGTAAAACAATTGGGTGACATAGCACTTTGGGATTTTCAGCCCTATAGCAGCATGAGGCATTATTATTAAGCTACACCTGCTGCATCTTTGCTTGGATTTGACTTGGCTGCAAAAGAATTAGCTGCCGTGGCCTTCACAAACCTAGCTAGCTCTAATTCCCTATGATAACTAAATGCCAAATTTTTCCAAATCTCCAGATATTTGTCAACCGAACACCTCATCAAGTAAGAATTAAAATATTTAAAATGCTTTGTTTAGAACCTTATCCTAAAAAAAAAAAATGCTGCAAAATGGTTGGATCCTAGTGGTTTGGATTTTGTGATTGTCAACATTACTATTTGAAATCAGGTACACAGGGCTTTAGCCACCAGAATGAGAATGAGCCACCTTGAAGTGTGGGGTTTTATGGAATTTAGAATGATCATCACAGTGAAAAAGTCATTGCACCTGGAAATTGCCCTCAGAGTATAGTGAGAAGAGCAACTGATCTCAAAAGCCTCCTTTTGACACACAGCTCTGATCTGTGTTGGCTGTACCTACATCTTCCTCAATGGTAAAAGGCTGGTAGACAGCAGGTATGTTACACTACTCACTTTACAGTGTCAGCAAAATGGGGCAGGTTTGTATTTCAGAGTCAGGATCACCATGAATATTTCATCAAAGCCATCACTCACTCATTTATTAGGCAGTTACTGTCTGCCCAGACCTGCCTAGACCCAGTGAAAGAATGAGAAGAAAGATGAAATGACAGGAAAATGTCACTATGTTCCCACCATTCTGGCAAAAAATTAGAAAGGTAGATAATGTGAAGTACTGGTGACAGAAGGGCTGTCCTGTTGTGCTGATGGGATCCAGCCATACTGGAAAGCAAATCAGGAGAGTTTCATAAAACTGCATTTGCACGACCCTGAGAGTGAGTGCCACCTTGCACTGCACTTTGGCACCTTACATCCCTCACCCTAGAATCATACAGATCCCTAAGAGACATGGCCCATCCTTAAAAATCACACAGAGTTTTTCCCATAAGGGACAAGGAAGATCATCACAGCATTGTAGAGACAAAGAATTAGAAGCAAAGTATATGTCCATCACCAAGTGGTTCAATTCATAAAACAGGGCAATTACATATTAAAGAATCATCTGTGGCATTTAGAAACATAAAACAGATGTACATATAGCAAAGTGGACAGAACTTTAAAACATAGTATTTGGTGCGAAGAAAACATAAATAACAAATATGCAATTTTAAGCATTGTATTGTGGGCAAATTAACAATACTAACAACATACATAAATGAACAATGCACCACTACATATTTTGAAAGAATAGAAGCTTATTTAGGACATTGCAAACATGCAACAGTGAATATCTATGGGACCTGATAGGCATAGGGAACAGGATATGGGGGAGGGGGTTAAAATAAGACAAGATAAAGGCCTCATGAAGAGCAAAGGCAATAATGAACTGCTTCCTAGGAGTAGGATAACTCAGCCCTCAGCACTGAGTACTATCAGTGATCCCATCAACCATCAACTGGGCACGAGATATGAAAGGTTCCTGCAGTAGAAGACAATGATGCAAACACTTAGGAATCAGAATTTTAACAGAGAGCAATATGCAAGTGTCACATCCATAGGCCAGTAGTGCCAAGGCAGTGGAGTAGGTGGCAGGAAAGCAGAAGAAAGTTCCCAGAGACAGCATGGGAGACATGTGGTTATTGGGGAAAGCTTACAAGAGATTAGTGACTGCTCCAAAAAGAGTTCAGTGGCAACAGGCTGACAGATAGCACCTCTGTCCCTCATGGTACTTTGCCAAGCAGTGCCTCTTCTCCTTCAGGGTATATTGTCCAGTGGGGGCCAGCTAGACAAGCCACTCATATCCTTTCCCATGTCCTCAGATCAGCATCCATCTCCACTGAGAGAAAAGATTATATCTTAAGCTACAGAAGCAGTGACATCATCAACATTGACTTTGCTTTGTTTGTTTGCTGACCAGCATCCCAAGAAGCAGCTCTCCCAGTGTACATGACAGAAATTAGCTTTATACAGATAACACTGACTTGCCCTAATTCCCAATGTGCATAAATAAGAGCCAGGGTCCTTCAAGATAATAAGTATCTGAACATTCTGGCCCAAGCTTGTTCTTATTTTTCCCTTAACTTGGCTAGGTTTTAGAGAACAGAAAGGGGACATTCAGGGACATGGTGCCTTCATGTCCACCTTTTCTTTAGGGATGACACAAGTTAGGGTTGAATTGGTTCTAGAGACAAATATTGTCCAAGTTGGGAGAAAGGGGTTTAGAGCAGAGAACAAAGTCAGAAGAGCATCCTAGAGCAAGTCCTTGAAGAACAAAAAGATTGGCAACACTACATATCAGATAAAAGATCCTGATGTTAACGAAATAATAATAGTCACTTACTGAGGCCCTACTAGGCACCACCAAGCACTTTATACATATTATATTATTTAAGCCTCTTAACAAATTCTAAGGTAGAGGTTATTCACCCCATTTTACACAACAGGAAACTGAGCCTCACGTAACTTTCCATAGGTTCCCTAGCTACTAACTGACAGAGATGAGATTCATACATTTAAATCTCTGACTCCAAGGCCAGGCTTTGTACTATGTGGTCACATGTACAACATTCAGGCAAAATGGGTGATGACATGAATCAAAGCCCAAAGGCTAAACTTAAGGAACAATGGACAGAAAACTTGGACAGAAGAGTAGAGATGTGAGCCAAGGGTGAGGGCCCTGAATGTCAGGCTGCTGATCAATGGTTGGATCTTTTCAAATGTCTCCAAATTTCTTTGCTCATAGACCAAAACTAAGACGGCCTCCACTGTATCCATTATTTTCTATGTGTGTAAGTTTAACAATATATTATGAATTTTATAAAGCACATACAGGAAGCAAACATTTTGAAGAAAGGCAGAAATCAAATTCAAGTTTCTATGATTTTCTTCTTGCACTCCAATGGATTACCTTACAAACACTGCTCTGAATGCACTGAGTTCAGCTCCTTCTCTCTGAGACTCACTGTTTTCTGTTCCTTCAAAGCTGAGGAAAATCTCTGACAGAAAACTCAATGCCAGCTGAAGTCAGGAGCAAGGACTCAGGAAGTCAATTTCTTTGGGCTTCTGTCTGGTCCCATCCTCCCTTCTCCTAGTACCCGCCCTGTGCTTTGGTCTCCCTGCTGCTCAGCAAAGACCCTGTGCTTGGTCCTTACAGTCCAGGCATAGATGTGCCGAAACCTCTGCACACTGGAAAGAAGTTAGACCCGAGAATTCAGACCGTGTCTTCCCAGTTACCATGGAAACAAGGAAGCCAGACGTTGTTTTTTTCCATGAACAATCCTGTAAACAGTGACCAAATAGTTTTGGCAGTCTCAAAACCAGTTTGCAAAGGGCACGGATTATCCTTCGTGGACACATATGGCTATCAAGACCCAATATTCCTCTCTTGTCACATTAGCAATGCCTAGATTTGGTTTGATAATCCTGACACCACCACATAGTGGATAGATTTGTTTATAGAGTCATATCCTGACCAGGAGAGAATTTGAAATGGAGAAACTATCCACTCTTCTGTGGAGCCTATCTGAAATATACCTGCCATAAGGCTGAGGAGCCACTAAATGGGCAGAACTGGCCCTCAGCTTCCAATGACTTCACCCACTTCTGCATCATCACCTACTTGAGGCCAAGCCGTAAAGAAAGCCTTCATCTATGAATCCACTGGTATCTCCTGAGCAGTAGTTATTGAGTGACAGAGTTGAGTAGCTTAAGTGCAGACTGGTTTAGGTTGCATTTCCACCTTTGCCACTTACTAGCTAAACTCGTTTGCTAGGGCTGCCGTAACAAAGTCCTTATCACAAACTAAGTGACTTGGAACACAGAAATTTGTTCTCCTGCATTTCTGAAGGCTAACACTCTGAAATTGACATGTTGGTATGGCCATCTCCCTCCCTTGCCCCTTCCAACTTCCGGTACCTCAGGAGTTCCATGGCATGTCACAGCAAAACTCCAGTCTGTCTCTGACTTCACATAGCTGTCTTCTTTCTGTGTCTGTGTCCAAATCTCACTCTTATTATGAGGACATTAATCATGGATGTAGGGTCCACTCTCCTCTAGCACAATTTCATCTTTAATTACATCTGCAATGACTGGTTCCAAGTAAGGTCTCATATTAAGATATGAGGGAGCTAGAGTTTCAACATATCTTCTGGGGGAACATAATTCAAAATCATAAGGTTCAGAGGACAACTGACGGTACTGCAATTAAATGCTAAAATGTCTATGCTCATTGGAGCATTGTTAGTTTTACATCACTGTGAGCAGGTTACTTGACAAGAACAGCTTAGAAGAGGGAAAGTTATTTTGGCTCATGGTTTCAGAGGTTCAGTCCGTGGTTCACTGATTTCATTGCTATAGGCCCAAGGTGAGGCAAAACATTATGGTGGAAGCATAAAGCAGAGGGAAGATGCTCCACTCATGGCAACCAGGAAACAGACCAGTGGGGTCTGGTCTTCTAGAAGAGAGCACTGAAAACTGCATAGATGGTTGGCGATCCAGCCAAAGCAGAGATGGCTCAGGGAGCACAAGGGAGACAGAAAGGAGAATGAACCAGAGGTCCATCTCACACCCAGAGCACACAGCAGGAGGGGGCCTCAGGAAGACAGCCAAGGCTCCTAGGTATGGAGACCCCTCTAGGCTCCATAGATGCACACCTTAGCACCTGCTGGAGAAGATAAGGTAGTCCCTGCCCCACCCCCAACAAAGCCAGGAAGGAAAAGGGAGCCAAGAGCCCACACCCAAGGCACCTCCACAGTCTATGCAATTCAAGTTTACCCAGGAGTGTCCTTCCCTCTGTTTCCTATGAGGGGACTGGCTAATTTGATAAACTAATCAAGACTTGCTATCAGACATTATTTCATGAATACCTCATGGGGATACAAAAGTTGTTTCCTCCTGAATCAACTTGACATTGCAGTATTAATAGCTGTTAATTGTTTAATTTGTTCATCCTTCCCAGAGGCAATTACATTTTAACTGGTGCTTCAGACACTCAAAGGAATGCATGTCTATAGAAAATTATTTCAGTACTGCATCTGATGACAGAGGAGAGCCATTTGGAAATGGAGGCCTTCCCTGTATCCTTCTGATCCCTTGACGAAGGGATTCATGGGATTCACCCCCCTTTCATTCTAGGCGATCCCTGAAATAAGACTAAGGACCACTTTAAAGGAAAAAAAGCCACTTGGAGTGGTGTCTGTCAGGGCCTACTCTGTGCTCCAGGGCTGAACAAAGGGCCAGTGTCACCTGAATGGCTCAACAAAGCACAATTGACTTGATGTCTGTCAATCAAACATACTCCACATAATGTAGCTGCCACAATAAGTCAGGTCTGTAAAGAAATAATTGCTGAGTCCCTAGAGAATCCATGCTCAACATGAGGTATTACAAGTAGACCAGGGAGCTCCTTTCTTACCCTGACTATGAAACTTCAAGAACTTCTCCAGCCCAACACAGAGAAATAATTATTAACCTCTTTACAGGGACAGGGGCCTTTCCTTTGTGTTGTCACAGACAATTAAGAAGTCAGTCTGTCTGGTCCACCCTCAAAGAAAAAGGCAGCCAATGCAATTTACCATAATTGCCCACCATTCAGTAGAGCTTCCCAGCTCCCTGGTGACTAGCTTCTGTTAGTATGCAAGGTATGGAAACTTTCTTCGTCTCTCAATTGCCCTTTCGCAATTATTGTATTGATTTGATGTGGCATTAGCTCTATGTTTAAGGTGGTTTATGGTTTTTAATTTGCAATTAAATCAAATGATGCCTCTTCACTAAGATGGCTGACACTTGTTTATATTCTGCAGCCAGCAATGAAGGCAACTTTTATTTAGCATCATAAACATGCAGGGTGGGGAGTGTGAAACTTCAAGCAACTCAGTTTCTTGCCTAGCTCTTCAGACTGGTAAAGAAATCAAACTACATACTCATCCATTGAAAAACTGGTCCAAGTAATAATTAGTGATTTGCAGGGGTAATCTAATGAAGTCACAAAGCAAGCAATGTTGGAAGGATAATAACTGGAACCACAGCAAGAATCATTAGTGATTTTTGTGAAGTCTTCCTTTCTGAATGATCTCTAAGCACCTGATCTACTCTTTTTCTCCAACCTCTGATGTGACTGTGTCACACATCTACTTTTGTTATTGCATTGTTTCAACATAGATGTGAAATTCCTTCTTTCTCCAAGAACAGGCAATATGGTAGCTGACAAGAGTTTGAGCCTCAGAAGTGCATCCCATAATCCCAGCTCAAAGTAGTGTCAGCAATTGCTGAACACCTCATATGGTTTGCACAACCATCACAGCTCAGATGAGGACCCAGAGATATCCTCAAAGGCTGTCCCGTCCCTAACTCTTTAAACACCATGTACTCACCAACTCACCTCATGAATACTAGCTGCAGAAAATGATATCTGTTTCTTGAACCACCCAATATTTAACAGCCTAATGGAGGAGAATAAGCCTGCAACAGAGACGGAGAATAGAGGCCCACATCAGAGCCAACCAGCATTTACTGAAAGTTCCGTCTGGACATCTGTTTCAACATTGCTCCAAGTTCATGCAGAGACTTCAGGTTTTGCTCTGTCTTGTCCCATGCAAGTGAAAGTTCTACAATCAGCCTCCAGAAAACCATCCCATGCTGCTAAGAGGTAAAGGATGAGGAGGACTGCCCAGAAAGAGAGAAAGATGATTCCAGACACCAGGTGGCACTCAGGTGACCTCAGTGATTACTGCTTTGGTGAAGAGATGTGGGTGGGAGCCAGCAGGGAGCATTCAGAGAAATGAAGAGTTATCACTCTGCAATGCAGATACATTCCTGCTGTGCACACTCCAGCAACCGAGGCTGTGACCATGACAAGAATATCCCTCAATTTGCCAGCCTCAGCAACGGCGAGGCGCTAAGCAACTCAGTGAGACCCTGTCTCTACATAAAAAACACAAAATAGGGCTGGGGATGTGGCTCAGTGGTCGAGCGCCCCTGAGTTCAATCCTCAGTACCAAAAAAAAAAAAAAAAAAAAAAAAAAAAAAGAATATCCCTCAATTTAAGTACCTCCTTGGAGCAGCATTCCAAGGGAAGCTTTCAATTTACCATTCTGTAAACTGCTAATTTAAATATTAATTTATACATAAAACACAATAAAGGAAAGCCATATCTACCAGTAGGGTTTTATAAGAACTACCCCTCATCCTGTTTGGGATACTGATGGGGTCCAGGAGGAGTAGTGCAGAGAGCATCCTTGTGCTGGACTGGTCTGGTTTTATTATTTCCTTTGTAGCTTGATGGCTTCATCATCTCTGCTCCGTTTCCATGGCCTATGCCAGCGCAAGATCCTTGCTGATCCATGACAATCTATGTTAGACCAGCCATTTGCCCACATCAGAGCCCAACCAGCTTTTACTGAGAGTTCTATCTGGACATCTGTTTCTACATTGCTCCAAGTTCATGCAGAGACTTTAGTAATGGCATTATTGTGCTTTGTCTTGTCCCATGCAAGTGGAACTAGAAGTGAAAGTTCTACAAATATCCTCCAGAAAAAGATATGAAGGAGACCTATGGATATGATCTCCAGCTGGAGTGGCTGGGTACAGATTGCCCCCTGGAAGCTTCTCCTCCCATTACTTCAAGATCTTTGAGACTCTGGTGGAAGCAGGCTTTCTCAAATGGGTCTTTCTGCTAGAATCTCCCTTGGTCTAGGGCACTTCAAAAGGGACAATAATGAACAAGGATTATATAAGAAAGAGTCACACTGCAGTGATGCAGTCCCTTTGTCTAGGAACAAAAATGGCCCTGGAGAGTAAGGGGATGTAAGAAAGGAATAATTTTGTCATAAAGTTTGCTGCACAAATACATGAATACATCTTTGTTGCAGGCAGATTTAAGAAAGGAGTGGTATATATTCAATGGTTAATTAATTATGCAGGCTATGTATCAGGGAAGACCAGGGCAATTAAATTGACAGGTATTTCCTAAGTTCATTTCAATTAAAAAAATGATATTGACACCCAACACTCAAGAAAATAACCAAAAAATCATCAAGAAGAAAGATCAAGAGAAAAAATGGAATGGAAGGGTAAAGAAAGGAAGGAAAGTAAAAGATTCTCTTGTGGGTTAAATAGCACCCTCCTTTTACAAAAATATATAAGTACTAACTCCCAGTACCTTATTTAGAAATGGGATTTTTAAAGCAGTAATCAAAATGAGGGTCACTAGGATGGTCTTAATCCAGTATGACTGGGGTGCTGGTTTTAAAAAAGCAAAATTTGAACATGGGGATAAACAGGGAGAAAATGTCTCTATAGCTACAGGGATGCAGCTACAAGCCAAGGAACACCAAGAACTGCTGACATACACCAAAAATTAGAGAGACATGAAAGTATTCTCCCCTAGAACCATCAGAGAGAGCATTACCCTACCAACACCTTGACCTCAGACTTCTGGCCTCCAGAAGTGTGAGACAAAAACTTTGTTATTTTTTTTTAATTTTATTGAGTTGTTGATAGACCTTTATTTTATTCATTTATTTATATGTAGTGCTGAGAATCGAACCCAGTGCCTCACACATGCTAGGCAAGTGCTCTGCCACTGAGCCGCAACTCCAGCCCCCAAAACTTTGTTATTTTAAACCACCTAGTTTGGGGTGCTTTCTCATGGTAGCTCTTGAAAACTAATACAGTATAACAGTAGGTGTCTACCTCTATGGCAGGTCTTATCTCAATTTCTGAAAAATTAAAGTGTAAAAGAAATCTCCATTGTACCAGTTAATAACCACAGCATACAAATTTTTTTAAAAGTACACTTGGTAGGTCAATTGTGGGAATGTTAAGAACAGAAGAAGAAAAGGACAAGGAGGAAAAAGAATCCAGAAGTAAAATTAGAAACAAAATACATAAGGTTCTTTACAATTTGCTAAAAAGGGTGTAAATTTTGTTCTGGGCTTCCTAATGACCAAGTTAAATGAAGGAATCCAATCAGTTACATAATATGATATTCACATGGAGAGAGAGAAAATTAGTTTTCAGGAGAAATAAAGCTATTTCTGATTCTGGAGTCTAACAGAAAGTTAAGTAAGGAATCTCTCTGATCACTGACATGTCTTTAACAAAATCAATCATCCCACCATATCTATTATTTATATACATATAAATATAAGTATATATATACTTTAATTTCTAATTATATATGGCCATAAAACACCCTTCATTTTCAGCCAATGTCCACACAAGACAGCAAGAGTCATGATTTCCAAAGATGTCATTGATTTGCCACTTTCTAATAATAAGACAAGAGTGTTTTATACTCTGGTTCACAAAGGCTAGTCCATAGACCAGATGCATCAGGATCACTGCCAACTGTCTGGAAAAAGACATGGATGCCCAAACCTCATCCTAGGGAGTCTGGACAATCCTGGTTCCCAGTCAAGTTTAAGAACCACTTGCCAGACCTAGAAGATAACTGCATATCCTTGGGCAAGCTCTCCTGATATATAAGTATTATTCCTCTCAGTCCAGATTTTGATAACTCTTGGATGGAAGAGAAGTCAAGGTAAGACTCGCAGTCAAGTATCGGTGCCAATGCGGAAAACCGTTAAACTCACTGCTGTGGTGTGAATGTGTCCCCCAGAGTTCATTGTATTGGAAACTTGATCCCAGTGCAGCAGTGTTAGGAGGCGGAGTCTTTGAGAGGTGTTCAGTTCATGAGGACATTATCCTCAGAAATGAATTAATTCTGTTACTAAAAGGATGTGCAGGAGTGTTTGCTCTCTTCTGTTCTGCATGTGAGGACAGAGCATTCATATTCTCTTGCCCTTCTGCATTCCACTATGTGAAGATGCAGCAAGGAAGCCCCCTCCAGATGACAGCACCTTGATTTTGGGCTTCTCAGACTCAGAACAATGAGAAATAAATATAAATATTATGAACTACCTCATCTCAGATATTCTGTTGAGCAACACAAACCAAGACACTTATAACCCCCAAAAGATTGTGCCCTGGAGCTAAAATGATCATCACTCACCCCTCCATGTGCCCAGTGAGCTGGAAGAGCATGGTGATAGGGGCTTGGTCTGGATCCCAACCCCTCTATTCATTAGCCATGTGGTTCTTTGTTAGGTCAAGGGACCTCTCTACGGAAATGTGGATGACAAATTTGTTGTAAAGTTTAAGGAAGAATATGCATGTGAAACTCTTAGCAAAGTGTCTTTACTAAGAAGGTAGAAGCATCCAGTAAAAGAAGATTTTTCATTGTTTATTACTCTTTTAGAAAATAGTCTCTTTTCTGAGACTATGCCCCAAGGTATCATCCTGCCTAGCTGACAATTGCCAAACAGCAAGATAAACCATTGAGATGCTGACCACAATTCAAAGCTGACCACCACCATGTATTACTAGGAAAGACATCCTGAAAGTGAGCCCTCTCTGGCTACCTCTAGCCCCTGGATAGGGTGTCTTCCACACAGCCCAATTAGAAAGTGCAGGGAGAGGTGTTTGGGATGCTATGTATAACTGAGCAGAGTGTGTTACAGAAATGAAGAGAGCCGTGGTAGAAAAGGACTCAAAACCCATAAAAATAAACCTGACTTTACATGCAGCACTTAAATTCAATGAAGACTCAGGAGGCCTCCTGGAGAATGGCTTGTGTTATTTTTATTTAGTGAGGGTCTTTTAAGTTCTTTATTGGCTAATCCTCCCATTGGCTGGATAGCTCCTTCTTGTAGAAACATAAAGCTGGGTGCAATCTTGAGTGGGTTATTTTGAGGGCTTATTCTCTGTCTCCAAGCACTTGTTTATCTAAACCTGAGTGCTTAAGGTACCCAAGGTGTATAAACAGGTAGCTGATTTCTATGACTTCCAGAACTGTGAGCTCATGGCAGGGGATGAGCAGGGGGAAACATAACAGAGGAAAGGAGGGTGCCAATAGCTTGAAGATGGGGTGGTAGAGGGACTGTGTAATTAGCAGTAAATGCATTAAGGGACCCTGGGGAGTCAATGCAGCTGCTACCAGCATCAGTTTATCAGTTTCATCTCTCCCACACCTACTTGATGGTCTATGATAGAGCCGTTTAACAAATGTCTATGAAATGTTCATAAGAAGATAGGAAATGTTCATTTCACATTACCCTATACAATCAGTATAGAAATAATTGCTAAACTTGACCGAGCACAAACTCTGCTCTGTGTGTGGTGTTTGAGTGAGTGTGTGTGTGTGTGTGTGTGTGTGTATAAAATCTCATTCAACTGACACCCCGCTGGGTAGATTTTATTATCACGGCCTAGAAATGAAGAAAACTGAGACTCAGAAAACTAAAGTTACTTGTCCAAAATCACCTAGCTACTGCCTGGTAGAACCAGGTTATAAACCCCAGTCGGTCTGAACCCAAGGCCCAAAATCTCATTCTTTCCACCATGCTGAGCAACCAGCTTTGGCCAATGCTAAAGATCTGAAGGAAATAGACCAGTGCAATTCTGTCTGGCTCCTGGGAGCCTGGAATATGTTTTAACTGTTTTGCATTTGCCCATAAGGACTATAAATTTCTTTCATAATAAAGTACATGAAACCTCTCTTTTGGAAATCCCCTTCCCAAGTGATACTCTAGCAAGCAGGAGGCCTCCATTGAGCATAGCAGTGGAGCTAAGATCTGGAGCATCCTTGCTCTGTGGTCTGCGGAGGGCTGCTCTGTTCACCACATGAGATGAGATTTGCATTGTTGAGGTTTCTTTTTCTTTCCTCTAGGATGCTCCTGGCTCCAGCCACACTAGCACCAAGGGGAGGGGCAGGACACTGGCAAAGCCTGGAACTTCTGCTGTCCTACTGCTTCTTAAGAGACAGTTTCTTAGGACTACAGTAACAAAGTGCCACAACCTGGGTGACTATAACAACAGAAATCTATTCCCTTACAGTTCTGGAGGCCAGAAGTCCAAAGGTAAATGTTGCCAGGGCCATGACCCCTCCAGAGATAGGGCAGAACCCATTCCCTGCCCTTCCCAGTTTCTATTTCCAGACATTCTTTAGCTTGTGACTGAGTTGTGCCAGTCTCTGCCTCTGTCTTCACATAGCCTTCCTCTCTCTTTGTTTCCTCTTCTATCTCTAAGACATTTATCATTGGATTATAAGTGCCAATCTACATGACCCAGAATGAACTCATTTCAAAGTCCTTAACCTAATTACATCTGCAAAGACTTTTTCTCCAAATAAAGTCACATTCACAGTTTCCAGGAACTAGGAGGTGGACATACCTTGGGTGTGGTGGGAGGTGGAGGGACATCATTTAGCCACTACAAAAAAGCACCCCTCTCACTAGCCCAGGGCTCACAACAAGAATTTAATGGGGAATTGAATGTTGAATTAATGTCTTGTGATGTCAGTAGTCACAAGTCTTAATATCAAGTGTTCACCACCCACATCACCTTGAGAAAATTCTGCTGCCATTTGGAAAAGGGTAGAATTGTGCACTCCTCTCTCTCTCTCTCCTCCCTAAACAAGTACCATCTCTTGCACAGCAGGTGATGATTGATTATAAGACAAAACACTGTCCTTTTAAGTTCTTGAGGTCTAAAATCTTGAAATCTCTCTTTAATCATATGGTAACCATTAAGAGCTTTGTCTAGAAAGGATGACAGGAGTAATCACCCGAAAACAGATTTCTAGGTAATTTATACTTAGTCAATCCAAACCTAATTCCTGGGTGACCTATACTGTGCCTAAGGAGCCTGAAATAATCATGTATTTACCCTTTACCCTGAAATTAGATGGTACTTACTATGCAATTACCCAGCCACTAAGTGACAATTACTGTGTAATTAAATGGTCAGTGGTTACCATATTATTAAATAGCATTGACATGATATTCATTCCACAGAACTTTGTACTGTCGCCACAGAATTAAACTCCCCACCAAGAAATTACAGCCATTCCTGGGAAGATCTGCTCTTTGCTTGGATGGCTTTCAAGTTGGCAGAAACTCATAGCACTGTGAGCTTCAGAGGGAGCCAGGAAATAGCCAACACTGGGCACAAACATGACATGCCTCCTGGGCATGGGCCTCTTGCCAGACCAAACACCTCCATAGCTTTGCTCTAGTCCATGGCTGGGACATTTAGGCAAACTCTCATCCTTCTCTGAGAACATGGTGCAGAGGTGTGGTAGATGCCTTATTCTTTTCTCTTGGACTTGATACCCATGCAGGGGCACAGGATGCTGGAAGAACCTGAAGCCTTGAGTGCAAAGAGAATTCTGTTTTAGCCTCTAAGAAACAGTCACTAAGTCATCAATATGAGAATCAGCTGCTGCATAAGTTCCATAAGGACAGGACTTTTCTCTATCTTGTATATTGCCCTATCACTAATATTTTCCCTGGCACAGCACAGATGCTCAAGGAAAAGTAGTTGAATGAATTGATTGATTGATTGATTGATTGATTGACTGATTAGCATGCATCTACTAAATTCCAAACACTGTACCTCAAAACCTTTCAAGGATACCATAGGGTCCGCATAGAGTCTCAGAGAAACTGAGTTACTTGCCCAAGGTCATAAAACCACTGATTGGTATCAAATAAAAGATGAAACACTAAAAAGCTTCTTCTCAGCAAAAGAAACAATCAATGAGGTGAACAGAGAGCCTATATTCTGGGAGCAAATTTTTGCCACACACAGATCAGATAGAGCACTGATCTCCAGGATATAGAAAGAACTCAAAAAACATCAAAAAAAAAAACCCACCAAACAACCCAATCAATAAATGGGCTAAGGAGCTGAACAGACATTTCTCAGAAGAAGATATACAATCGATCAACAAATATATGAAAAAATGTTCAACATCTCTAGCCATTGGAGAAATGCAAATTAAAACTACCTTAAGATTTCATCTCATGCCAGTTAGAATGGCAGTTATCAAAAATACAAACAATAAGTGTTGGTGAGGATGTAGAGGAAAAGGCACACTCATACACTGCTGGTGGGACTGCAAATTGGTGTAACCAATCTGGAAAGCAGTATGGAAATTTCTTAGAAAACTTGGAATGGAACCACCATTTGACCCAGCTATCCCACTCCTTGGTCTATACCCAAAGGACTTAAAAACAGCATATTACAGTAACGCAGCAACTTCAATGTTTATAGCAGGTCAATTTACAATAGCTAAACTGTGGAACCAACCTAGATGCCCTTCAATGGATGACTGGATAAGGAAACTGTGGTATATATACACAATGGAATATTACTCAGCAATAAAAGAGAATAAAATTATGGCATTTTCAGGTAAATGGATAGAGTTGGAGAATATCATGCTAAGCGAAGTAAGCCAATCCCAAAAAACCAAAGGCCACATGTTCTCTCTGATAAGTGGATGCTGATCCATAATGGGGGAGGGGGCAAAAAAGGGGGGCTTGGAATGTAGCTTAGCAGTGGAGCATCCCTTGATTTAATCACCAATACGAAAAACAAAAACAAAAACCAACCTGGAAATTTAAGAAGGACTTTGGAAAACTAATGGCTTCCCCAGGATAAATTGCTTTTGGGTCTAATACTTGTTTGTGTTAAGAAATCATAATAGCATATGTAAACTAGATAAAGAAAATAAATCCCAAAGAGATTAATAGACCACTCCAAAGTCAAACAGCTGGTAAGTTGCTTAGAGTTGAACTTGAACTCAAAAGTCATTTGTTTACCTGGTTTTCTGGAGAGAAATTGACTGCAAACTTCACATCTTTACCATTAGAATGTTTTGTCTTTGGCACAGCAGTTGCTTCCAGATGTTGTTGCTAAAATGTAACATCTCTCTAGTTATAATACCCTAAATCAAATTACCTTGCCTTAAGAGACAGATTCATTGAAAAAGAAAAGAAAAGAAAGAAACCAGACAGAAATGGATAGAGTTTGAAGTTTTATAGAGGAAAATAGTTCTCACCATGAAAGTCAACTCTGATCAATTGGTGGTAGGTGCCTGGAACACCATATTGTGAAGCCTTCTGAGGTTGCATCAGAGCTCAGCAATATCACGATTCATTAGTGATAGCTGCTGGGGACACTGCTTAGAAAGTAGCAGTATGTGGACCAGGTAGTCACATCTGTGCTATAGATCAATGGATTACAAAAAATAAGATCAGGCTTGGAAATTATCAGGGGTTGGGGGAAGCCAATGAGTGAGGCCAGGAGACCAATTAGTAAAATAATCAGCCATAGACATTCTTTTCCTCAAATGTAGGTACTTAAAGGAGAAATGCAAAACATGGTCTCAAAATGAAAACTATAAGACAGAAAACCTTGCTTGTAGTCTCAGCTTTGCAGTTAACTTGAAGCTGTTGAGTCTATCACTTCCCCTCTCTGTGTCTCAGTTTCTCATTTGAAAAATTAAAGTATTTGAGTAATGAATCTCTAAACCACCTTCATATCCAGGATTCTGTAAGTCTATAGTGGTTGGTACTGAACTGAATGGAGAGAAGGGAAGGTGATAGGCAGGACAGAAGTAGGTAAAAGCTGACCAAACAATTTTCCTCTGTTGGAGGGAAAATGAGGCACAGAGGTGGAAATCAATGCTTCCATTTTGTCATGATGAGGTTTTGTTATCAATTCAACATCCAAGTAGAAAGCTCAAGTAGACAATTGAATCTTTAAGTCTAGCACTCAGGGGAGAAGGCTGCATTAAAAAAATAAATAAACCTGAGAGTCATCAATAAACAAAAGAGATTGGGCAAGATCTCCTAGAAAGAGAATATAACTAGAGAAGAGGGGCAAAGGATGTTTCAACATTTAGAATTTAGGTAGAAAGTGAGGTCAACAAAGATAGAAAAGGAATGTTTAATGAGCTAGGGAAAAAAAACATTTGACTTATCCCAGAAACATGGAAAGGAAGGATTTTAAGGAAAGAGTTGTCATCTGAGTCCAATACTGAGAAATGGAGTTACATGAGGAAGGAGAATTAGCTTTGACAAATTATATCTTTGGTGACCTTGATAAAAACTGTCCCAGGGAGTGATGGAACAAAACTTGATTGAAGAGAAGATAAGATACTGGGAGATAAGGTGGTGGAGACAGCATGTATAGACCAAAGGCTTGGCATGAGAATCACATGACCCACAGCTCACTGTTGGCTTATAATGCTTTTGAGAGTACATATGTGAAGGCTGTATCGTAACACTTGATACAGTAAGTGTTCAGAAATTCAAATTTCTGTCCTTTTAATCCACCTGCATTTAATCAGACATACATCTTCCCAAGGATACCTTCCTGACAATTTGTCGGGGCTCCCTGTCAGACCTAGCATTAAAGATATTTCTTCTTGACCTTGACCCCAGTGGGGGTGCTGGTCGACCCCTAAGGCTTTCCTGCTCATCCTTTTATCTCCCAGTCCTGTCAGGTGGACCTCTCATCAGGCAGGCCTCTGCAAAGGCCAGAATGAGGCCTCACTCAAAGAGAGAAAATTGATCATGTGCAAATGACTTCTAAAAAACCCGCCAGAGGCCTATAAATAATGCAATGAGGGCTGTCATCCTCAGCCATGAATTCTACTGACCCTCCTGCAGGGACTTGATAGTCAATATTCTAGTGCTACAAACAAGTGTAGTTACTGATCAGTTATTCAACTTCCCTTCCTGCAGTTGAGACATCAGACTATCCATGATAACTGGTGATGCTCACATTGGTCAGTTCCACCTATCTATTTTTTTCAACATATATTTCTAAGTACTCACTGCACAGCACTATGCTGCATGCAGGAAGATATTCAATGACATGTGTGACATTTATGCAAAATTCATAAATATTCTTAGAGCATCTATTATGTGCCAGTGTACTAGTTCTGAGGTTCAGCAGTGAACAAGACAAACCTAACTCCCAGACCTAATAGAATTTGCATTCTAGAATCTCTGGACCCTGAGCTCAGCACTCTTGCAAATCAAGCCAGGAAAAAGAGTAATTAATGTGAAGAATGAAATCCACATAGATCAGAGCAAATAGTTAAATGTCTGTAGAAAGATTGGAGTGTCAAGAGCATTGGGACTTAATCAAGGCATGAACCCATGTCTAGAAGTCTTCCTGGAAGAAAAGATGGCACTAGAACAGAGTCATAGTGGATGGAAGATTTTTGCCAAAGAGAACAATTAGAAAGAGCTTTCTGGGAGGGAAACGCCTATAATCCCAGCACTTTGGGAGGCTGAGACAGGAGAATCGCGAGTTCAAAGCCAGCCTCAGCAACAGCAAGGCACTAAGCAATTCAGTGAGACCCTGTTTCTAAATAAAACACAAAATAGGGCTGGGGATGTAGCTCAGGGGTCGAATACCTCTGAGTTCCATTCCCGGTACTAAAAAAAAGAAGGAAGGAAGGAAGGAAGGAAGGAAGGAAGGAAGGAAGGAAGGAAGGAAGGAAGGAAGGAAGGAAGGAAGGAAGGAAGGAAGGAGAAAGAAAGAAAGAAAGAAAGAAAGAAAGAAAGAAAGAAAGAAAGAAAGAAAGAAAGAAAGAAAGAAAAGGACATGATAAAAGCAGTATGTGAGGAAGTTCTCAAGTTCACCACACCCAAGAGAAATAAGAGAAAGTGAAAGTCCTGAGTCCCAAGTCTATGCTGGGTGCCTTACATGTAGACCTTTGTTTAGGGGGTTTTTTTTCTTTTTAAAGTTTTTATATAATATTTTGTTTGAAAACAATCACAACCTTACAGAGAATCTGTAAGTATAGTTTTTTTTTCCTGAACCATTTGAGAATAGCTTGTTGGAATCCCCATCCCTTACCTCCAGATTCTTTTGTGTTGAATCTCCTATACAATGGCATTCTCCCACACAGCCAATATGTAGTCCTCAAAATCAGGAACTTAACATTAATCATTACCGCCATTTCAGACCCTATTCAAATTCCATCAGGGGTCCTAATATATCCTTCAGAGTAAAACGATCCAGTTCCACATCACACATTGCATTTAGATATCATGTCTCCTTATTTTCCTTCACAACTCTGAAACAGTCCTCAGTCTTTACAGAATCTCATTTGTATCTCTCAGCAACCTTGCTATGCAGATGCTATCATTATTTCATTGTGCATCAGACAAAACTAAAGCTCTAAGAAATGAAGTAATGAGCCCAGGGTGCCTCTGTGGATAGAGCTCAAGATCATGTGTGATTCCAAAACCCAGCATCTAATATGAAGAGGTGACAGTTAGGACTCATTGCAGTGACACAAGTATGAGAATGACAAGAAATCAGCCCAAGGTCTTGGTGATAGAAATGGAGAGAGGAAAGTGAATGTGAGGGACCACAAAAAAGAGTCAGTGTGTGATTGGGTTTTTTGGTTTTTTTACTGAGTCACTGATAGCAAAAAATGAAAAAGATGACTGAGATTTGGAGCTTGGGTGATTGTCAAGGACTAGATAAATGAGAATGACAGGAAGTAAGCTCTTGTCCTGGTTGATGTGAGGCTTATGGGTGCCTTTGGGCCACTTCTCCACAGGAAGTAGATCACCTCGGTTCCCACTTGGCCTGAGACACCTAAGACTGAAGTTTTTCCTGGAAGTCATAAGATCTTTGTCCTGGAGACAAATGAAACCCCATGTTGACAGCTGATGGGTTATTTTATTTGCTTTTTGCAGGTGAATCTTTCTGAAAATGTCCTCTCATAGCTAATTTCTTTTAAAAATGCAATTACCATTTGAAGGGGTAATTCATTAAATCGGCATAAAATTATTTTGAATTAGTTTACATCATCAGTTGCCTATGTGATAGGGAGAACTCAAAAAATCTCAAAATCCCCAGGTACTAGGGAAATTATGGAGGGTGGATACTGAAACCTGGAGGAAGGATTCACACAAGGAAGAAAGTGGCACCAGAACAGAACTCCCGGCTACCCTGGGTAGCCATGCCTTAGAAGCAAGCAACACTAACAGCACTTTATTATATGCCTGGAAATGTGCAACAGACTTTGCCTCAAATGCCTCATCTGTCAATCCTCATGAGATCAGAGGTGTTATTGCATTTCAGAATGGAGAAAATATGCCTCACAGAAGTTAATAGCTTGTCCAAGTTCCTCTTGGAGGCCAAGACTCTTCAATCCCAAAGCCCAGGCTGTCTACCATACTACTTGCCTTCAAGACCCTTGGACACACAACACTCTTGTAAATTCAGCTTCTGGCTAAACTGAACCACAAGATGCCAGAAGAGTTCAACTGTAGCTTGTGATTTGACTTAGAAATGTGTTTAGCTGGTTTGAGGCAAGGCATTGACAGAGCATGGACAGAGCTACAGACAGGCTGCTGATCTCAGGCCGGCCCTCTTCTTGCCTTCCACAAGCCTGTGGATTGGCCTGGATCAAATGGCAGGAACTTCCCGTTCCCTGGTTCTCCCCATATATATGTTGAATGGATAAGATGGTTCTACACATCACACAGAGGGTAGGAGAAATGAAGACATATACTTGGAGGTAATGGAATATATGGGAAAACAAATCAGACATATGGATTTACTTCATCCTGAGGCCTACTGAGCCTAAACCCAAGGATGTATTAAATCAAAAAGCCACTCTCACACTAATGACAAGCTCTCACCCAGGGATGTGAGTTATCTCAATGATAATTTGCCTTTGGACAACACCCACCTTCCAACTTCCCCTATTTGTCATACTTTATCAGGTTAGTGTCCCTCTGAGAGCCCAAGACACCACAGACCATCAAGCATGATAGAGCAAACTACAAAGGCCATAACCAACGTTGGTTCTGAAATCCCCAATAGGTCAACTTAGGGTCCATTCTTCATTTCTAAAATGCAGTGACATTACACTAGCACCCATTTTAATTTTAAGAATTAAATGAGATGTAGCCTACTAAGTATTTAGTACAGGGCCTGGCACTAAATAAGTCCTCAAAGAATGTTGGCTACCATCAACTAAAACACAGCTCTGGACTTAGGTAAAGTGAGACTTTACTTGAGAGAATTATTGCATGGGGAAAGAGACTGTTATAGGAAGGAGTCCAGGACAAGTACTACGCTCCAGCCACGAGATCTGCAAAGGCCTCAGCAGTGAGGAAGAAAGGTACTTCTTTTTAGAGAGAGAGGAGCAAACAGGTTATGAAGAACCCATTGTGGGGAAGTGGGATGAACAGGATGAATGAGTGGAAGTGTCCTGCTCTGGCAGTAGATCAGAGACAAAACACGTGTGATGGGTTGTCTTTAATCTTCCCTATTTTCCAGGATCACAGGGTTAGTGTGAAATTCAACCTTGACACCACATGGAAAGCTTGTTTCATCTCTGTGAGTCTCTGTTTCCTCCTCTATAAAATGGAATAATACTAGCTACTTTCCGGGACTGTTGGGGAGATCAAATGAGACAAGAGATGCCCAATGCCAACCACAGATCTTAGCACGGGGTGAGCACTCAATAGAATTCATTTTTTAATGTTGCATACCTACAATGTACTAAGCACTGTGCTCAGCACTGTAAGGAATAAAAAAACAGCAAAAAGTATGAGACACTGAAGCAGTAAAGGCCTGAGGCGATTGAGCACCTAGGATTGGGCCCTGATAAGTTGTATTAAAAATGGGACTCAATATCAGGATCTTGGCTGTCAAAGGTCTTAGACCAACACTTTAGCTGCAAAATATACCATCATTACCAAAACCACCAACCAGAAAGAGGAGTCATTTCCAGGGTCCCTTCCTCCAGCCTCCCTGGATGCAAAGATATCTGCAATAGCAGCAGTCTTGCTGAGAACACAGATGGCTGCCACCCCTTCCTTGATGCCCTTTCCTAGGGAGTGAACAGGAGACAAGTTTGATCATCTCCATCATCCCTGGGTTTCTGGATGCAAAGCCACAGCAGTGGGCAATGAACACAGTATAGTATCAGGGAGATCCCTGGCTGTTTCATTTGTCTTCCTGGACACAGAACACTGGCACTGCATTGATTTCTGTTCTTATCCCTGTAGGCTGGGCTCAGGCTGGAGTCCACCCCTCCTGCAGATGGCTGAGCAGGGCAGTGCACAAATGCTCTTTCATGTGAACCCAGCTAAGGACCAGTGACCTCAGGCACCCTCTCTGGAGCTCTCAACCAGCTCATCATCTCCTGAGATGCTGCTGAACTTGCCTTGGGAGTGCTGGTATAAATATAGTTCCCTCAAGGCAGCCAGTTCCAGCAGTGCCAAGTGACATTCCATTACCAGCCTGTTCTTCACAGGCTACTTAGTTTCACTACTTGGAGCTGCTCATCCACTCAGGGCTCAGGATTCAAGGGCTCTGGGAAGCAGGGCCAACTTGTATTCTGAAGGCTTTCTCCCTGCCATCTTGGCACTGTAGACATCCCTGCAAAGGAGCCCCCTCCTTTCCAAGTGCTGAGAAAATGCATCTGGGCCTGACCCAGGCTTTGCTGTGCATACCTGGGTATGTTACATTTGGGGACACCTCGGTTCCCACTTGGCCTGAGACACCTAAGACTGAAGTTTTTCCTGGAAGTCATGAGAAAATATTCTTTTTGGATTTCTCTGGTGCTTTTGACCACGAAAAATGAGACTTTTTAAAAGGCAATTAATTTTTTAAAAGACCCATTTTCTGCAGGTGGCCTCTTTAACTTGATGAAAGTCTCCATGTCTGATCTTGGTTTCTTTCAACCCTGATCAGGGATCCCTAACCCATCCCAAGACCCAGAGCAAACACAGCCTGGGTCCAGGTGGCACCTAATCTCAACTTTTCTGACAGAACATAAGTGCAGGGTATCTCCATTTTCTAAGCCTAGAAATACTTTAGCCCAGAGCTTAAAAAACACAACAGCCTGAAAGCCACATTTGGCCTGAAGATATATTTAGTCAACACACTATGGCTTGCACACTTTTATCCTTTGTTAAATTTATTTTTAATCAATGCATAAAACCATAAATATACTACATATTAATGGGGTACCATGTGATATTTCAGCATGTTTTATTTTGGTCAATATCTTTTAAACCTGGAAACTTCACCTGAAAATAAAGATTTCTGGCTTTCCTTAAAGAAACAAATCAGAAGATCTGGTAACTCTGGGCCTACATTTCTACGCGGCAAAATTGGCGAAAGCTTAGTGGCAGCTGCTTCCTTTATACAGAGCAAATACTCTCCAGTTCACCACCATCCCCAGCTCTCATTCGTTTATTGATCAAAGTTCTTGAGGGTCTACAATAGGCCAGGCTGTTTCAGGTCCAGCTGACACAGTGAACAAGGAAGAGGAGGCCCTGCTGTTGCAGAAGGTTCATGCATTCATCTCACCCCAGTCAGAATGGCAGCTATCCAAAATACCAGCAACAATAAGTGCTGGCGAGGATGTGGAGAAAAAGGCACACTTAAACATTGCTGGTGGGATTGCAAATTGGTGCAACCAATCTGGAAAGCAGTATGGAGACTGCTTAAAAAACTTGGAATGGAACCACCATTTGACCCAGCTATCCCACTCCTTGGCCTATACCCTAAAGACTTAAAAACAGCACACTACAGTAAAGCAGCCACTTCAATGTTTATAGCAGCACAATTCACAACTGCAAAACTGTGGAAGCAACACAGATGTCCTTCAATAGATGAATGGATAAAGAAACCATTGTGTACATATACACAATGGAATATTATTCAGCAATAAAAGAGAATAAAATTATGGCATTTGCAGGCAAATGGATGGAATTGGAAAGCATTATGCTAAGTGAAGTAAGCCAATCCCAAAAAACCAAATGCCGAATGTTCTCTCTGATTAGTGGATGCTGATAAATAAGGGGGGTGGGAACGGGAAACATAAGAGAAATGGAGGACCTCTGGACCCGACATGGGGGAAGTGGGAGGCGGGAAAGGGGAATGGGTATAGTAACGATGGTTGATTGAGATGGTCATCACTACCCTTGGTGCATGTATGAAAACACAATTAGTGTGACTTTATCTGGTTTGCAACCAGAGAAATGGAAAAACTGAGCTCTATATATGTGCTATGACTTGAAATGCAATTAAATAAACTAATAAAAAAAAAAAAAGAAGAAGGTGCATGCAAACATCTCCCTGTTTCTTAACACCACGGCAGGGTGGCAGTTGACATTCATCACTTCACTTGTGCTGTTGTCTTCCTTTTGGTCAAGCGAAGAGGACAGCATTGCTCACAGCAGCCTCTCATCACTCCTGTATGTTACCAATGGGCCCCTGTGGACATCCGAATTGTAACACCAACTCTAACCCCTCCGTTATCTATCCAGCCCACTAAAGTGAGAATACTAAGACAGCAGTGTGACATACATATTTGTATCTTGAGTGTTTAAGTCAGCATCTGTCACAAAATCTAAGCTTAGAAAATAGAAATTCGGATATAGAGAAATGCACATAAAGGGTTGGTAAAATCAAAAGAATGAAAAAGATAACATGGAGTTATGTAGAGCGGATCTTGGTTTAACCAAGGAGAAGTGACCCCAGTTTGGCTTGAACTGAAATTTACCTTGACACTCCCCCATGTCTGACCAAATACAGCTACCAAAACTGTTTCTTCTTCAATGTCTCTCTCAATAATCAGTCCACCCCTGATATGGCACCCTGGACTATGGCTACCACAGAACCTAGGTCCGCAACACAGGATATCAGGATACTCCTCATATCCCCTGCTGAGCAACAATCACCAGGGGATGTAGAGTAATAGATTTTTCAATCAGACAAATGCCATATGCTCACTAGGTAATTCCAAGATGCTACAATAATACACAATGTGATGCATCTTCCACCAATTGATACAGGCCTCTCCAACAGAATAGAAGCCTAGCTGTCCTTAGGACAAATTTTTTATGGTAATAGCCAAAAGGTAATGACTCAGAGCAGCAGAGCAAATGTTGAGCATGAAGCAGGTCCCTGTCACCTCGATTCCAACACTGCACAGGAGCTGGGACCCTCAGGAACTGTAATCAGCATGCCGGCTCTGTAAAATTGAGAAAGGTAGGGAGCAGCAGGTGCTGCTTTGCCTCATTCATCCTGTCCCTAGAAGGCAATGATGCTCTCCAGACCTCTAGAGACTCCCAAATGTCCCAAACAGAAGGACCTCACTTGGCTCCAGATGGGGCTGGTTGACTTCTTTGATAAGTCATTTAACACTGAGTCAGGGAACCCCTATGTCAAAGTATGATAAGATCCAAGACCAATAAAAAGGCCCCTTGTAAAGCCATCTGCTCACCTATATGAGTCGCTGCCACCTCTCCTCATTACATGCTACTGCTTAATTCCAGAGGGAAAGGCAAGGTGAAGGAGAAAAGCAAACCTGTGCCAGCTGAATACTTGCTTTGTGCTAAACCCTTAGAGTGCACTGCCTCACTGATCCTCCCTCAAAACCAATGAAGAAGACGGTTTTTACTCTCTACAGGAGGAAATTAAGACTTTTGGAAGGGTTTAGCAACTGGCCCAGGTCACACAGCCAATAAAGGGGAGGGCTCTGCATCCAAGTTGACTGAATTTCAGAGGCTATTTCTCACCACCAAGTTAGCCTCTAAACATGACAATGTCTAAACTCTCAACAGTTCCAGCAAATATTTTGGTGGGTAGAGTCTAGAAACATTAGTTAAAATCAGACTTAAAGAGTCTCTGTGGATTTACACTTTCATGGGATCACTATCCCTCCCCTTACTCCCATAGTAACAGATGGAGAGGGGATAAGATCTGCTCAGAGCTTTCTAAGGAAATTCAAAAGCTGCCTTCTCCTGGGCCTTCCTAATGCTCCCTAATCCCAGGAGATAATCAGAGCACCAGAGGATGAAATATTAAATTCCAGGGGGACAGTGCCAAGCACCCAGAGCACAAGAAGACCTGTTGAAGCCTCTCAGAGCAGGAGGCAATTAACCAAGGCCCAACAAGCAATCTCAGAACACTGAGGGAGGCTTTTCTGAGAGTTCACCTCTCCACGTACTCTTTTTTTTTTTTATTTCTTTTTTTTTTAGTTGTAGATGGACACAATGTATTTTTATTTGATTGCTTTCTATGTGGTGCTGAGGATCGAACCCAGGGCCTCACGCATGCGAGGCAAGTGCTCTACCACTGAGCTACAATCCCAGCCCTCCACGTACTCTTACCTAACAGCCTGGCCCAGAATTTAAAATACCATGGCGGGTCCAGTGGTGCATGCCTATAATCCCAGCAGCTCAGGAGGCTGAGACAGGAAGACTGCAAGTTCAAGACCAGCCTCAGCAACTTAGGGAGGCCCTAAGCAACTTAGTAAGACCCTGTCTCAAAATTAAAAAAATAAAAAGTACAGGGGATGTTGCTCAGTGGTCAAGCACTTCTGGGTTCAATCCGTGGTACCAAGTCAATGAGGATTCTGTGCTCTACCACATAGCCCAGGTGGGTGCTCCACTGGTGTCTCAATGTAATGTATCTGGGAATAGAATTCTTCCTGTTCAAACCTGTCCCTTCTTGCCTAGTATTCTCCATCAATAAATAGCACTACTTTTACCTAGCACTAAAGCTCAAGTCCTAGGACTCAACTCTTTTTATTTTAACTTTCTTATGAAAAAGTTCAAATGCATATCAAAGTAGACAGAATAATACAGTGAACCCCACATACCCATGAGCCAGTTTCAACAGTTACCTACTCACAGCCACTCTTATTGCATCTGTACCCCCATTCTCTTCTTCTTGTATTATTTTGAAGCAAATCTTAGATTTCAAAGTTTGGTCAGTGGAGGGGGTCCACAAAATTCATTCAGGAAAAGTGCCAGTTTAAATTTATTTTCATTGTAACATTAAGACATCATTTGCCTTTTTCACTGTGTTGACATCCACACTAATGGCACCAAAGCAATGGTGGGTAAATAGCTGGTGCCTTAGCTCTGATCAAAGCAGCTTTGTAGTCTTCACTACCATTAAAATAAATACCAGCTACACCTAAGATGTCCTGGGGAAGGCAGTAATGATTATTCATTTTATTAAACCTCAACTATTGAACACACATTATTTTAATATGATGCATGACAAAATGGACTTATAACAAAAGTGCTTTATGATGCACACCAAAGTATAATAGTCACCCCAACTATTGTACAAATGTTTGAGAGAGCTAAATTAACCACCTTTTCCATGGAACCCTATTTTTATTTGAAAGTTTGACTGACAGACAAACTCTGGTTATTCAGACTCAGGTATTTGGCACACATTTTCTCAAAAATGAATTAAGTGAGCCTGTCATTTCAAGGAAAACAACTGACAGCATTTATTGCCAGTGATGCAATTCAAACCTTACAGCAAAAATTAGAATTGAGGGAAAATTGTATCTGCCATCATGAGTTTGACAGCCTTCCAATACTTAAAAACTTTTCTGATGCTGTCAGGAGTGATATTAACAAATGTGATTTTTAAAATATTATATAATGAAATATGCCAATATTTGGAACATTTGAATACTCAATAAGCTGATATTTGCAAATGACCAATGGATGATAACACAAAATCACACACTTTTTAAATTTTATTTGTTCTAATTAGTTATACCTGACAGAATTCATTTTGACACATCATACATAAATGAAGTATAACTTCTCATTCTTCTGGTTGTACCTGATGTAGAATCACACCAGTCATGTATAAGCACATAGGCTAATAATGTCCAATTCTTTCTACTATTCTTCTGACTCCTATACCCCTCCTCCTCCCTTCACTCCCCTCTGCTTAATCCAAAGTACCTCTACTCCTCTATTCTTCCCTAGCCCCCTCCCTTATTGGGACTTAGCATCTACATATCAGAGAAAACATTCAGCCTTTGTTTTTTGGGGATTGGCTTATTTTGCTTAGCATGATATTGCACTTCTAAGGCACAAGATACACTACTGATTGTACTTTGTTATCCAGAGTATAAAAAGTCTATCTACAGATGGAGACTACCACTAATCAAGTTTTTTAAAAATATTTTTAGTTATACATGGACACAGTGTCTTTATTTTGTTTACTTATTTTTATGTGGTGCTGAGGATCGAACCCTGTGCTTCACATGTGTGAGGCAAGCACTCTGCCACTGAGCCACAACCTCAGACTAGAAACTACCACTAATCAAGTTTTGATGCAATATCAAAGAAGAATAACTACATTTATGGAGAAAAAACTATTAAAACACTCTTACATTTACCAACTATGTATTTGTGTGAGTTCAATTTTTTTTCATACACTCCAATCAGAACAATGTAGTGCAGTAGATTAAATTAAGAAATCGGTAGGAAAATCCATCCATACTCTACTAAACCAGAACATCAAAGAGATTTGCAAATATGTAAAAATAAGAGCATCTTTCCATCAATGTTTTTGAAAATACATAATAACTTTACCTTCTAAAAATGTATCATTTACTATAAAAAATTAATAAATGTTACAAATAAATGTTATTAAATATTTAAATTTCCAGTTTTGATTTCTTATTTGATAAATAGCAATGGCTAAAACTCACATAAGAGTGTTCTAGGGAGTCTTCAATAGTTTTTAAGTATATAGATGTCTCAAGGCCAACATATTTCAGAACTGCTGCTTTATACTGTCAATATTTCAGTTTGTATATTTTTAAAAGAAGGAGACTTTTTAGCATAATCACAATCTCACTCTTAAAATTAACAGCTGGCAGCAAAGCTGTTGAGCAGAATTTAGAGCTGAAGTGGAATCCACAACTCACAAAATGTACCCTGATTCACAAACAGATACTCTATGCTAGACTAAGCCGAATCACAGACTGACTAAAGAGAAAATTCTCTTCACACCAGTTCATTCAGACTTATATGTTGCATAAGACCAGACTGACCTTACAGACAAACCAACAGATCTACATAGAGATTCATAAATTCTAAAGATAAGACCACTCACTATTGCAGCAGCTTCTAAGATAACGTTTTTGACAATCCTGCTAACACCATTTATGACTAACTCAAGCTCCCCAAATCTTGCATAAAAACTGTTATGGCTTGGAGGTGAAGTGTCCCTCAAAAGATCATGTCTGAGACAATGCAAGAAGGTTTAGAGGAGAAATTATTGGGTTATGAGAGACTTAACCTAATCAGTGAATTAATCGCCCAATAGGGATTGATTGGTGGTGAAGGCAGGTAACATATGGCTGGAGAAGGTAGGTCATTGGAGGAGTTCTTTGGGGGTTTATATTTTGTCCCTGTTCAATAGAGTCTCTCCCTCTCTCTCTGCTTCCTGGTGCCATGTTCCCAGTTGGTTTCCTCTGTCATGCCTTCCACCATGATGTTCTGCCTCCCCTTCCGCCTAGAGCAACGGAGTCTACCATCTTTGGACTGAGACCTCTGAAATCATGAGCCCCCAATAAACTTTTCCTCCTCAAATTGTTCTTGTCAGGTCTTTAGGTCACAGCAGCAAAAAAGCTGACTAAAACAAATACCCTTCCCCTAACTGCTCTTTTTCTGACACATCACATAGCTCCCACAATGTGTAAGCTCCCTTGTTGTATGCAGCAAATAATAAACTTAACTTTTTTTTCCTACAGCTGTGTTCTTGTATGAACTATACCTGATGGAAATTGATGACCCTAAATTCAAGCCATCTTCTTCTACCTAAACCATTGCAACAGCCTCCTGATGTTCTCTCTTTTCTGCTCACTGTTGCTGCCCAACAAATTATCCCAACACTTAGCAGCGTAGAACAATCACTTTAATTTGCTCAAGATTTTGCACATCAGGAATTTGGAAAGGATATAGTAAGGACACCTGAATCAGCTCCCAGATATCTGAGGATTCAACTTGCAAGATCCAAAGGCTGGGAGTGCCTTGATGGTTGGAATCTAGAATCATCTGAAAGTTTATCTACTCACATGTTCGGCACCTGGGCTGAGAGAAATCAAAGACTGGGGCCACTAACTGGGGCACCTACATGGGGCCCTTCACAGCATGGCAGCCAGTGTGGGAGGGAAGGTCAGGCTTCTTTCGTGACTTCTCAGGGATCCAAGTGCAGTTCCAGTTAACAAGGTGGACACTGCTGTTACTTTTTATGACCTCTCCTTGGAAGTCCCCCAGCGTTACTCCCACTGCTTCCTATTGATGAAAAGCAAGCCAAACTCCTACCTACGTTCAAGGGAAGGTCAATTACACTTTATCTCTTGATAGAACGCTGGTAGGTTCCAGAAGGAAATGTGAGATGGATGATATTGTTTGTGATCATCTTTGGAAAATGTAATCTGGCCTGCTCTCCTTTGGTATTTTCTCTATAGATCATCTTGTGTTTTAAAAGCTAGGTTATATTTCCAAAGGTAAAGTAATCAAGTCATGTCACACTCTTGCTGGAAACCTTTCAAGGGCTTCTCTTCACAATTGGAGGAGGGAGGAATAGTTCATTTTCCACAGCCCACAGAGCCCTCCATATCCTGGTTCCTTCCTACATATTTGCCATTGTCCTACTCCTTCCTTCTCTCCAGCTGCAATGTTGCTCCCTAGCTCTTCAGAGACTCATCTCCTTCTTATCTTTCAAGGTGTCACTTTCATGCAATCTTCTCAGAAACTCTCTCACTAATGATGCCCTATAATACAGTCCCAAAGCCCAGAGTTCAACTGTGTGCTTAGTTGGTTGATTGAGGGCAATATAAATAGTGGAAGTGTAGCTGCTACAGAATTCAGAATTCTCTTAGCAGCTCCTAATATTTGTTCTGTGATATATTAGTTTAGCCAGATGTGCAATAGGCATTATTTTTAAAATATGCACTCATAACAAATATCCTTATAAAAACTGAAAGAAAACCAAGTTGCAGAGTTTTCTTTATAGCATGTCCATTTTAGTCAATAATATGCTAATTGCATGCTACCTTTCTAAGGAAAGGATATAATAGGTTGTGGTTCTCAACTTACACATCCACAGAACCCTTTTTCCAAATAGTAACACCCTCTTCACTTTGCAAAACTCTTCTCCAAACAGTTATGCTCTACCTGCATCCCTGACCTATGTCCCCTGAGTGAAATACAAAATAACAGGAAACCTGTGGAAGGTCCAGTTCTCCTAGGAATGGCCTGACTGGTTCGAATTGAGGTCATACTTTTGACTAATGCTCCTGATTGGCTTTCAGTAACACTCCACTCATTGCAATAGTGTCCAGCAAATATGTGAACCTCTCATCTAGATTTATGAAATATATTCTTTAGAGCAGTGAGTCATTGAGGCCAAGTAATGCTGAGGATTGCATTTTTTTTATTGGGCCAAGAAACTCAGAGGCTGGCTCCAGGCCTGTTCCCATATAGCAGAAGCATGTCTACAGCTTCCCAGAAGCAGGCTGGCTGGCCCTGGGAATGGGCAAAGGGGTTCACCAAGGGGCTATAACCTGGAGAGCTCAAAGGAGGTGATTTGTCTCTGATGTCCCTAACACTCAGTTCCCAGAATATGTCTCTGAAAGTATCAGGCAGAAAAATAAAGAGGTTTTATTTTTATTTTTATTTTTTAGCAACTGCCCATCTCAGATAATACTTGCTGGAAATTCATTGGGGGTTGATTTTATCAGAAAAGCAAACCAAAATATTGTTCAAGTTTAACTGAAGTTGGCCCTCTCTCCCATGCACCTACTGTACAATCACTAAAGGAACTTTAATTTGATAAAGATATTTCTGCCCTAACAGTGAAATCAGCACACCCTCATGGTAGCAAAGACTGATAACCCATAAAGCCCTGTGTGTGGGCCCTGTGATAAGCATACCACAGGGTCTCTTCATAAACATCCCATGAGACAGGTGCTGCATAGGGTCCCCACTTTACAGATGAAGAAACTGATGTCCCAAGGGGTTACTGACTTGTTCAGTACCTCACAACAAATAAGCAGAAGAGCAGGGATTTGAATTCAAATATAGCTAACCTCAAACCCATGCTCTTAACCACTCTATGGCTTTTCCCTCATCTAACAGCTCAACAAAGCTATTGGTTTATACCTGTCCAGGAACACAGGCTGTAAGACTCCTTCTTAACCTTTTCTGTACATAGGAATCATCCATGAAGAAGTACCATCTAATCCAGGTTGAGGTAAGGCCTAAGGATCCACATTTCTTTTTTCTTTTTTGTTATTTTTTTAATACATAACAATAGAATGTATTTTGACATATTATACATATATAAAGTACAACTTCCCTTACTTCTGATTGTACATGATATGGAATTACATGGTCATGTATTCATATATGAACAAGGGTCCACATTTCTAACGAGTTCACTAATGATGTTGGGTGCTGGCTCACCCATCACATTTTTGTGGCTCCAGGAATGATTATCAAATTTTGCTATATTCAGATCTCCTGGGAAGCTTTGGAAGTCCTGATACCCAGCCAGGTTCACCCTATACTAAATAAGTCAAATCTCTGGGATACGCCTCATGCATTAGTATTTCTCTAAGCTCCCAGGTAATTCCAGGATACGGCCAAAGCTCTAAGAGTCATGAGCTGCCCAGAAAATAATTACAAGGGAAAAATCAGGTTTCAAATTGCCAATGAGATAGGTGAATTTCATAACACCACCTTTGTTGGAAGTCTGAAAAAAATCCTTCCCTGCCCTAATAACCCATGACAGCCTACAAAATGATGGTGGCCCAGCCTCCTTTCCAGGTGACCATCTGGAGTGGTCCCAGACTAATGTGGGTTATTCCCCCTCCTGCCTTCACCACCCCTGCACGCACACACTCTTCAACAATTCCACACCCCCTATATCTCACCACGACCTTAAACTTGGAGAAGACCATCCCTACCCTGGTCTACCCCACCCACAAAGATTCTGAACACCAAACTGCTTTCCCTAACACCCACCCCACTCATCGGATGGAAGTGCGAACATAAACACCCTGGTGTTACCGAAGCAGCGAAGGCTGCACCAGCTGTCTGTTTCTCTTGACTCAAACCAAAATACTTACAACTGACAAACGAAAGAAAAGAGAGAGAGGGGAAGTGTGTCAGAGTTAAAGGCTTTAAAAAAAGAGAGGAGAAAAAAAAGGATAACTAGAGCAAAAAAAATGATGCCAAAACAGCCATGAGATGTGGATTTGGGCTGTTTCCCAAAAGCCAACTTCTGCGTGTTCACCTCCCACCCTTTCCAGGGTCCCCTGCCCAGGAACAGAAGGAGGCTCACCTCACCTCTCTCTCTCTACCACCTCCTCCCCCAGTTGCTCTTCCCTCAGTACCATTTTTTTTCCTGGGAAGGCAAGGAAAATAAATTAAAGAGATCTTTTTGAATAGATGTTCCTCTCGGTAAAGGCCTGGAGGTCAGTGGAGAGCGGCTCATAAATATACTGGCTCCAAAAGAACAGGGGCACAACAGGCAACAGTCTACTCAATTAGGAAAAATCTAAAAGGAGTTTTGTTTAGAAATGCCCAATGATATGTCTCATTAACAGAAACAATGCTACCAGAGGGAGAATCACAAAGGAGAAAAAAAAAAGATGCATCCCACTGCACCCAGAACATCAGTTCCAGAAGGGACTCTATTTGAAGGATTATACATAAATAACTTTTTCTGGAAAACTGAGTCCACCAAGCTCTGCATCGAAGCCTTCGCCATAACCAAAAGAGCAAGTCTTCTCACCATGGCCAAGTGGCACATCTCATAACCCTGGAATCAACTTCTGAATCTCTTAGTGCCATCAGCTTGTTCTAGTTCTCCTGGAACTTCACTGGTTTTAGCACTGAAAGTCCTGCATACCAAGAAGTACCTCAGTCCTTAGGAAGCCAGGACAGCTGGTCACTCTAGTCATTTATCCAACTGGGTGTAGGCCCTTGCCAGCTGTGCAAGACCTCACTTCCTGGGACTGGGCTCCTCAGTCCTCCTTCCCACCTGCACCCCTGTGAATAGGTGAATGAAGAGGCAGACACTTCCCTTAGCCTTCTTGGTACCCTGTGTTAGTCGCCTTTGTGCAGCTATGACAAATCTCCGAGAAGAACAACTTGCAGGAGAAAAGATATATTTCAGCTCATGGCTTCAGAGATTTCACACCTTGGTCAAATGGCTCCATTGCTTTGGGCCTGAAGTGAGGCAGGACATCATGAAGGACGGGTGTAGTAGAGGGAAGATACTCAGCTCATGGAATCCAGGAAGCAGAAAGAGAGCAAGGAAGGAACCATAGACAAGATATAGTCTCTTGAGGCATGCCCCCAGTGATCTACTTCCTCCAACCATGCCTCACCTTCTATGTTTCCACTTTCTCACAGTGGTCCATTCAAATTATTAATCCACAAAATGGATTGATACACTGATGAGGCTGCAGCCTTCATGATCCAATCTCTTCCCCTACACCTCACCTCTGGACACTGCTGCATTGAGTTTCCAGGGCATTCCAAATCGAAACTATAATATACCCTGGTTGACTCTTTTAAAACAAATGACTTATATTCTAGTTTCCTCCAAGTTAGTGCTGCATTGTCTCTGATGCTGATGGAATGGGAATCCTTGGACCCATTTTGAATGGATGTAAGCTTAAAGGAGTATATAGTCAAAGCTGGACCTTGGGGACGTGCAAGGCCAGGCGATGTATCTCTTTCCACTTCCACTATCTTATGAACAGTCAAGTGCTCCACTAGACTTGAGCAGCTCTTTGCCAAGACTAGATGCTCCAGGAGCTGCCTTTCAGGAGCAGCAGGGGACAATATCCATGATGGAGAGCTCAGATCTCCCTAGCCAAAAACAAGCAGAAAACAAAAGCATGGGTGATTCTGTTCACATTTTCATCCATTCCACTCACTCCTGTCTTGACTTCAGATTCTTACAGATGTTTCTCTTATGCGCCAATGTGGCCCTCCACATTGATCAAGCCTTAGACCCCTCAAATGTCCTGAATGAACCACTCAGAGGTTGGGTAAGTCTTGGGCAATTTTGCTCATAGAGGGAAGGGGAAGAACAAGATCACACAAAAAAAGTAGTAACAAATTAATTATACATACAACTTCCTTTGGAAAATTCTCAATGTAAAACCTTTTGTTATAGTGACCAGAGTTAACTAGTTCAGCCCCCTGCTTTCTCCCTCCTGCAACCTATCCCTGAACTTTTCAGGAATTTCAACTCAGCCCACTGGATTCTTTGGGGCTTCATTATTTCTAGGCTGACTATGACACTCCAATGCCACCCTGCCTTTTCCCAGGGAATGGACAATTCCAGTAGATTTCAGATGTACGAAAAATAGAAAAATCTGTAAACTATGGGGGACAGCTATGGGGGACAAGGCTGAGGGAATAACCCTCTCAAAATTAGTTTGGAGCAAAAGCCAAGAGGCAGTCAAGACAAAACAGCTGAGGGGCAGTGAAGTATCCTGAAGGTCACCCCTGTGTGCAGCCAGCACAGCTAGGCTCTGACAGGCATGGCTGAAACCCAAGTGCAGATCACCCTGGCCCTACCCAGAACAAAGTGGAAAGGCAAGAGTATACAAAGTGTATTCGTGGATGCCTTCTTGGGGCTCTGAGAGGCAATTAATCCTCAAAGTCACAGCCCCTGGGAACTCAGAGCTTCAAAGGGATCTGGGTCTAGGCCCTTCAATAGTGGCTCTGCATTCTGAGGCGTAGTTCCTATGCCAAGGAAAACAATGTGCCCTCCCCGCCCAAAAGAAAATATCATATGCAAACACGTTTATATTAATGTCATAAATTGTGAGAGAAACAGAATGTCACATCAGCAGCTCTAAATTTCTCCAGTGCCATTTCCCACCCCAACTCCTCAGATCCTTCATTCATCAGCACTGAACTGAGTTCCCAAACGTGGCCTGCTCACTCACACTCCTGAGCATGCTATTATTGATAAAATAATAAAAGTCATAGCCAGCAGTTAGTCACAGAGCTATGGACCCAAGCTTGTCTGACTAGTAAACTGCTTCTGCATTTTCTCTTTCCTTCCCCAGGCAGCCCAGCTCCCTCTAACAGCCTCCAAGAATCATCTCAGATCCTTCAAGCTCTAGAAGCAGCTCCCTGACCCTCCTTTGCTTGAGTTTCCTTCCTGTCTCTGGCACTTCTACTTCACTGGGTTCTTCTTTTTCTCCTAGCCTTTATCCACTGCAATGAAATCATAGATTAACTTGACAATTCTCATGTGTCCAAAGGCAATATATGCCTAGTACAACATAGATGGTCCAAAGAGAGCCTTCTGAGATGAGGGCTAAGCCTACATTAGTCACCTCATCCCCTGTGCAGAGGACACAGCAAACAGTAAGTAGATGCCTTCCAAACATTTGTTCCATGCATGCTTATTGATTGAATGAATGATGAACAGTCAATTCCATCTGAGAATTGATTATTCAAACCCCACATACTCTTATTAATAATTAAAACACATTTTTAAAAGTTCTTTACTTCTTCATTCTCTCTTTTCTCTGGTCTATATCAAATTGGATTAAAATTAACTCTAAGTGTATGTGGCAAACCAAACTCATTTTGTGACACTGTATGAATTACTCCTAGAAATCTGAGTCCCCACCTTATTTGTCTATCCCTAAGGATGACATAAATTCAGAACTGCATTGCCAGCCTTCCTGATTCATTACGCAGTGGGTTTTCATGGCTGGACCAAAATGATTTGACTAGATAGAGATATTTTAAGCACCTACCATGAGCAGAACAATGTACAAGGCACTCTAAAAATATGAATAGGATCAATGGTTCCTCTCAAGGATTTTACAACTAGAAAGTAAGACAAGCCACGCACACTAATAGTCTATGGAAAACGGGTTCCATGAGGAGAGGACCAGAGTACTCTGGGAGGACCCAGATGCCTGACAGATGGCAGAGGAGTAGGATTGGGACAGGAAGGAGGGGGAGGGAGGCATTTATTTCATGGAGGGAGAATAACAGAGTCATTACAAAAGGAACAAAGGTGAGGAGTACAGGACGCCTCTCTGGGTACTATGTGTATAGAGTAAAAGGGATGAAAAGGAAAAGCCTGGGGAAAGGAGGGAGCCAAGCCATAGAATCAGCAACCAGATTGCAAAGTCACTATAATATTACATTCAGTGGAGGAGCCCCAAATGTCTAGAGAGCTTCTAAGATTGCTTGCACAAAGGGGGAAATATCTAGCTTTATTCCTATGATGCAGTCACTCATCTCAGTGACACCTCTGACACAAGATGGGTCCTGTCCCCAGTGACCTAGTGCCTGGCCCAGAGAAGCAACAAGATGCAAGATGTGGTGTTGCCCAATGGTGAGTATCCAGCACAAGAGGACTGGCCTGGCATCTCGGGGAGTCCTTTAAATTTTATGTAAAATCTCGTTTCCTTCTACCTCTTTGGGTTCTTTCCAGCCTAGCACTTGAGCATGGCTGAAGAGAAGTAGGAAACATGCCAACAGATCCTGGCTGTAGTGTGCCCTTCTGATAGGTTCCAAAGTGAGCCTGAGCACATAAGCTCTGGCTAAGGTAACAACAGCTGCTCTCTACCACTGGATAACTGCTTTGTTGCTCTTTGCTCAATGAAGCCCTTGAGCACCCTTAGAAAGGATGAAATGAGAAAACACACTGCACTAGGAGATGGGGCTCAGTCTGCACTGAAGCTGTATTTACTTGGGCTTCAAGTAGGACGTGGAAGGTCTAAGAAGCCAGTAAAGGAGGAGTGAAGGAGGGAAAATGTGGACACCCCAACTACTCCTTGGACCACATGGAAGGAATCTGAGTAGAGCTGAATTCCCCAGTGAACAGAAAAAGGCAGACCTAAGGGAATACTCTTTTACAGCATCATTGTAACCCCATTTTAAATCCTGGCTTAAGGTTCTCTGGGAAAATTTTGTAGCTGATATTTGATCCCATTTTTTTTCCATCCAGCATACATCTCTCTCACACCCTTTTCAACCTCTTTTTCCTGATCCCATTTATTCAGAATAGTGATTTCCACCCTACCCCATCTCTCAAAAAAATTTGAAAGCATGCTTAGCTCTTATATAACTTTCATAAATGTGCTTAACATCTTGCTTTAACATGATAAGCTCCAGCGGAAATAAGAATCTCTAAAGTGAAGTGTTCAATTAAAATTCCCTGCTTTAGTGCCAAAGTCTTTCTACCACAATTCCTAACCCTCTCTTAGAAACTTCTAAAGATTATCCTTCCATTTCTCCAAGCAACAGTACTATTTGATGTCCTTCTGGCTTTTCCTGTTTCTTGTCACTAAAACTTTCCATCAATTTCACATGCTTTGTGATTAAAGATGATTAAAGAGGAGAACTTCAGCAGATATGAGCAGCCTGGCCCATCTGGATTTGAGAGCTAGAATCCTGGGAAACCATTTTCTACTGATTGCCACTAGAGATAATATAGATGATCAGTAATCTTTGTGCCTCCTGCCAGTCACAGTAGACCACAAAGATCATCTAAGTGATTCACCACAATAGCAAGAGAAAGTTCTCTGTGCACAATGGGGAGACCAAGTTACTGCTTTAGGGAGATATACTCCTTAACATGAAAACCTGAGAATGTTTGTAGCATCAGGGCAGTAAATGTCATCTCTCCAAGATGCTATTATTGCAGGGAAGTTTATGAGATTAAAAAATGCAGAGTTGGGCTGGGGCTGTAGCTCAGTGGTAGAGCACTTGCCTAGCATGCATGAGGCACTGGGTTCGATCCTCAGCATCACATATAAATAATAAATGAATGATGAATAAAGATCCATCAACAACTTTTTTTTTTTTTAAAAGCCTTGGATTTATTTTTAAGATGTAAGAGCTCTATTTAGAAAAGCCCATAGCTAACTTTATGTGAATCTTTTTTTTTTTTTATTTTATTTTTTTTCCCAAAAGTTGCATTTTAATACATGTTGGCAAACATAACAGAAAAAAACAAATTATCAGAAGCTGTACACAACTAAAAAAAAATTTTTTTTTAAATGCAGAGTTGTCCCCACATAACAACTTATCCTCTCCTATTGACATGTTTAGCTCTGTAGGATGTTTGTCATTCATAAGCCCAACACACACATAGAGGTTGAGTCCCAAAAAGAAGGGGTGATTGTCCAAGCTCACACAGCTCACCTGGACAGAGCATAGAGGAAAGTACACTTCCTACCAAATCCTCCAGCATCCCCATTACTACTCAGGATTGCAAACTCCCTAAGGATATGTATTATGCTCACTAGGGCCACAAGTATATGTTCGAGGAGAACCAATTTTGTATCAGGCACTAGGCTGCATGCTAGGAACCCAAAAAAGGAGACAGCCCTTCTGTCACATAGCTAATATTACAATGGAAGATCTGAATCCCCTCCCCAAAAAAGAATATAAATCATTTAAAAGCATGATGTTGTGATAGAGATCATCCATGAGGTTAAGAGGAGACTGTCAAGAGGTAGGATCCACTTTGGAAAGGTGAGCACAGCAGTGACAATTAAGTTGAAACTTAAAGTATAAGAAGGGGCCATCCATTCAAACATTTGTTGAGTGAACCTTCCAGGAAGAGGATGAGAAAAATCTAAGCTGAGATCACTTTCGGTTGTTGCATCTCTAGACTGAAAATAAGGCCAGTGTGGCCAAAGCATAAGGAACAAAGTCAAGGACAGCAAGGAGAGGCAGATTAGGACCAGTCCATGCAGATTGTGATAAGTGAATTGAATTTTATTATAAATACAATTAGAATGCACTGGAAAGATTTAGCAAAAGATTGGCATTATCATATATGTTTTATTTATGTGTATGAATTTAATACATATGTAATATACATATTATACATAGTACTATATGTGTTATATTTAACTGCATTATTGCTGTGCTAAATATTGACTATAGTAGGGTAGAAGCAGAAAAAGGAAAGTAATGGCTTTGTAGGACTTTCCCCCTGAGGAGCTCTCCCTAAGCTCAGGTTGTGAGGTTGGAGCTGGTCCAAATGAATAGGATTGAGCCATTTAACTTGGAGAGTGGACTATGCTGTGGTTCAAATTTAGTTTGTCCTCCCAAACTCATGCAGGAGTATAAGCCTCAAAGTCTTATGTTAGTGGTAATAAGATATTGGAATTTTAATTCAACTATGTAATTTAGAGGTAAGCCCTCTGGGAAGCCATTAGATTGGATTAAATCATTTGCATGGAGCCCCTGTAATTGAATCCTGATGGCTGTATGAGGAGAGAATACACAGAGATACACACATACTTCCACCAGGATGTGATGCAGCCAATGTAGGCCTTCACCAGAACCTATTTGGGTTAGTCAGTTTTCCATTACCTTAACAAAATATCTGAGATAATCAATTCAAAAAGAGTAAAAGCTTGTTCTGGCTCATTATGTTGGAGGGTTTAATCCATGGTCAGTTGGTCCCATTGTTTTTGGGTCTTTGGTGATGAAGTACATTTTTGTGGGAGAACATGGTGGAGGAAGCTACTAACCTTACAACAGCCAGGAAGCGAAGAGAGACAGACAGAGGCTGAGGTTCCAGTATCCCTTCAAGGACACACTGTCAATAACCTAACTTCCTCTCACTAGGACCCACCTCTTAAAAGTTCCACCACCTACCAATGGCACCATGGACTGGGAATCAATCCTTCAACACATAGGTCTTTGTGGAACACTTATGTCCAAACTATTGTACTGTACCACACAGATTGAACTTCCAGCCTCCGAAACTGTGAATTGAATTAATCTATGTTCTTTATAAAGTAGGCTGCCTCAGGTATTTCATTAAAATAATAAAATGCTAATTAATACAGACCATAATGAGGAAAAAAGAAGAATCATAACAACACAAATATTTCTGGCTAAAATTACTAAGTGGATAATGATGACACTTGCAGAGTTGGGGACAGGAGACATGGAGACAGGTGTCAATGAAACCAGAATTTAAATATGTCAGGTTGTCTGTATATGACAATTGGGTAAAAAACAAACCTCAAAGTATCTGTTTAGGATGAACATTTGGGGCTCAGAGGAAATATCTGGCTAGAGACAAACTTTTGGAAATCATCTGAATAAAATAAAAGTAAAAAAAAAAAAAAAGAAAGAGCAGAAAGTTCAGGTTTTCATGGCAACCCAAATTCAAAGAAGCTGTGCATTGTTAAAGGGACTTCTGACAGGCAGATGAATAATCCCAACGTCTTTCTAATGGGGCAGAAATTATCAGGAACTGTTTTGGGGGGGTTGGGGTGAGGATAAAGGCAAGACTAGTCAACCATTTTAATGAGATTTTTAATCAGTGCAAAAATTTTAGGCAACACTTTTAACAAAGGTGCTCAAATAAAAAACATATTTATATTTTTTAAAAAAATGATATTTAGATCTAAAGGAAGGAAAGAGTAAAGAGGGAAAAAAACAGGACACCTACGGAAAAACCCCAAGAAATTATCAACTTTTAGAGGTCAGGTAGAGAAGACCACAAGGGTGACAGAAGAGAAGCTGCCAAAAAGGTGGGAAGAATTGAGAAAGACCAAAAGCTAGGAAAGCAGAATATTTCAAGGAGTAGAGAATGGTCAGCAGCGTGATGAAGTGTGGAAGTCCACCTGCCAGCAGGAAATGGGGATTGCTGGACACTGACAAGCTTTAGGGGAGTAAAAAGCCAGAAGCCAGGGTGGAACTATTGATAAGTGAAGACAAATTGAGTAGAGAAGCTTTTCAAGAAGTTTGGGGTACTGGGGTTGTGGCTCAGTGGCAGAGCACTTGCCTTGCATGTGTAAGGCACTGGGTTCAATCCTCAGCACCACACAAAAATAAATAAATAAAATAAAGGTATTGTGTTCATCTACGACTAAAAATATATTTTTAAAAAAAAGTTTGGAGCAGAGAAATTTAGGAGGACATGGCATCCCATAAGTCTATTTTAAGATAAGAATCCCATGCATGTAACTATGTTGATAAGAGCAATTCTGCAGAAAGAGATTAGTGATCAAGGAGAAGAAGCTAACAGCAGGAGTGAGGTCCTTGAGAAGGAGAAAGAGGAAGAAGCCCAGAACTCTCATAGGGGGACTGGCCTCTGGTAGAAGTAGGGACCCTTCCTTCAATGGTGACCACCTAGAAGAGTAAGGGGCTCAGTGCAAATACAGGTGAGGACTTATATTGGCAGCGAATTGAAAGGCTGAGTCTCTGTTCTCAGGTCATACAAAATGGTTATACTGGGGAAGAATGACAATGAAGGAGGAAGCTTGGACAGTCCAGGAAGAAAGGGCTCGGGACTCAAATAGAACACCTTTTAAGGCTTTGTATTTGAAGAACGTAGAAGGTGGATTTTGCCTGTGAAAGAGCCTAAGATGTTTCACAGAGGAGATGTGTTGGAAGTCAGGTGCCTTCAAGGTCTTAATGCCTTGTGTTACACAACAGAATCTATTATGAGTAGTAACAGTACCCTGTAGGTAAATATTGGGCTGAGCCATGGCCCTAGAACTGTTCAGACACATGGACTGAGGAACTGGCTGCCTGGTCAAGTCCTGGTATCACACACCAACTGTGTGATCCTGAGACATTTAACCTCTGTGAAACTCTGTTCCCTCACCTGAGAAATGGAGAAAAACATCAACTTTATTGTAAAGAATAACTAAAATAGTTCCCGCACGTAGCGAGTTCTCAACAAAAGGTTTCCATAGTGATATAAAGAAAACATGGGGTTTGGCAGCCAGAGATGATACAGGGACTCAGCCGAGTGGTAAAGGGGAGATGTGAACAAGAGGTGACAAATTCTCATCGTGGTACAGGAAGGGGCTGAGGGCCGGCCCATGTGTGTCTTGTTTACTCACATAACCCAGCATGGCAGCTGGCATGTAGTAGGTGCTTATCTGCATTATGAGCTAGTTGATTGATTGTATAGCAATTAGGAAATAATTAAAAATCTTCCAGCATAGGAAGAATATGGTTTGATTTGATTTTTAAGAATATTGCTCTGTCCACTTTGTGGAGAAAGATGGTAGGAAATGAGAAAAAAGTCCACTTTGTTTCTCTCCTCCAGGATATGGACCATGTGGAGGCCCTGATCCTGTGCCATGGGCATGGCAGCAGCAGGGGACCTGCACAGGCCAGAAAAGCTGGAGAATGACCGCAGAATGGATATTTAGAATGAAGATTTCTGATGAGGTGCTCTTTCTGGTGGTGATAAGATCCAAAGCATATCCATGATGGGGAGTAGCCAGGATTCAATGTAACAGGAGGCTGGTGGAGAAACTGAGAAGCTGGGATGCTTGATGCATTACCCTTCACAAGCAGTGTCTTATTTCCCTCTCACAGCAAAACTGTCATATCTGCATGATTGTCTTTCTTTTACAAACGATGAAGGAGAGACTCAGAGATTAAGTAATAGGCTAAGGACTGAAAAGCCGTAGGGCTGAGCTTCAAACCAGTAAAGTCCAACCTGAGAGTAGCCATGGCCTTTCTTCTGTCTGCCTGCTCCTCATTGGCTTGGCTGTGACCTGCACTTCCTCAAACCTCACTACACCTAGATAACATCTCACATCTTGCCTGTCTCTGAATTTTCGCTGCAGTGACTGCACGAAATTTACCTCAAGGGCAGAAAGGAAAAGGGCAGGAGATGCAGAATCACCAAGATGCAAGGTCATAAGAAGAAAAAGTGAGGGTCTGGGGTTGTGGCTCAGTGGTAGAGCACTTGCCTAGTATGCATGAGGCACTGGGCCCAATCCTCAGTACCTCATAAAAATAAAATATTGCCCTTGACTCCCCAGACAAGGGAGCTATCCTGATACTCCAAATTGCAGAGCTATGCCCTCTCTACCTACCACTAGCTCCTGCAAAGCAAAATAATGCACTTGGTTTTGCTAAAGCATCCATCATTCTCCAAACAGCACTAAATGGTGTATCTATAGACCATAAATACTGTGCAAGCCCTTTACGAATGTGTCCATTTTTGTCGCCGTTTCATTTCTTTTATACATCATTACCTATTCTGACCATTTACAGCCAACTGTTTGAGAAATAGGAGTGCAGCCCACAGCTAGTAATAGTTCCTTCTGCATTGTCTGTTTCTCAGAAGATTTGACAGGATGACAGTGGAAAGACGGGGCAGATATTTATCATTCTCAGATCTGCGTATACTCATGCCAGTCCAGCCTGCCTAACCAACCTGTGCTCAAGTGGAACTTAACAGGCCTTATTTGAACCTCACTGTGGCCTTTGGGCACATGAAACCAGGGATCTAAAGCTTCATGATGGAAGATACAATCTCCTTAGTTAGCCAGCTCTGCCTGGAGACTGCATTGTAACATTCATTCAATATCACGGGGCTACAGAGGCAACAGCAGAGGAAATCTTTCTTTGGGTAAAAAAACTGCTCTCTTTCCCAAGCTCCATTGCTGAGTTTCCAGGGTAGTCTGCCTGGAATGGGGGAAGTTTCAGAGGTGCAGCCTCATTACAGGAAGAGCCTCTTACTTTCTTGAATAAATCCAGTTAACACTGAAATTCCACGTTTGGTTTCTTTACATGGTAATATAGGAGATTTCTGCTTCTGGAAAGGGTAAACTATCACATGGCAGACTGAACATCCTGCTGAAAACATCTAGGTTAGTTTATACATAAAATATTTGTTTGATATTCTCCACTTCCATCTGTCTACCAGAAAATGCCATAACTTCATTATTCTTTATGGCTGAGTAAAACTCCATTGTGTATATATACCACATTTTACTTTTCCATTCATCTATTGAAAGGCACCTAGGCTGATATCATAATTTGGGCTGCTATAAGTGACATAAGCCAGGCTCAGAAAGTCAAGAGTTGAATGTTTTCTCTTACATGAAAAACCTACAAAAATAAAAGGGAAAAACAGAGAGGGAAGCAGGAATCCACAAATATAGAAGGAGAGGAAATGAATTGATGGAGAGGGAGGGAGAGACAGGAAAAGAAAGGAAAGGTAGAATGAAATTGACCAAGTTATTCTATGTACATATAGGAATAACCATAGTGAATTTAATGTTTATGTATATCTATAAAGCCCTATTTAAAAAAAACTATAAATAAATAGAAGGAAGATCAGTAAAGGATGGAAAACAGGGAGAGGGAGAAGGGAAGGGAAAGAGGAAATACCAGGAACCAAAATGGAGCAAATTATATTCAGTGCATGAATGATTATGCCAAAATGGACCCCAATATTATGTATGATGATAATGCACTAATAAAAACATTCAAAAACATTTGTTTGAAGATTGCAGAGAGTTGCCAAGGCAGGAAGGACTTGAAGGGTAAGGACAGAGTGAAGAAAAGCACAGGAGTGGGCTTGAGGCCACTCCTTGCTCAAGGTATTAGCCAATTCCAGCACCGGACTAGAGTCTGACAAGCTGGACAATACACAGACATCTTGAGGGCTTCAAGGGAAAAACACTGGAGTTCACAGCCCACCCACTGGAAGGGCTCTCTGAAGCAATTCAAACTTCACTGAGATGGTCCAAAACACTCTTTGCTAAGTATCTGGTGAATCAGACATGGACCAGGCTCACAGAGACTGAAGCCTGTCTTTGAGTCAGTCCAGTCCCCAAAGCACTCCATGTAGCTACCACCAGAAATAGGAGGCGGCACATGAGGTGGAACTTTGTGTGTTCTGGGGAAGAGCTCAGAATTGGAAAGACCTGTAAGTTCTACCTTGGACAATTGCATGGCTAGGCCTTTAACCGCTCTGCTTCCCAGTATCTTTACCTTTAAAACAAAACCTGGCTGAGGCAATATAGGACAAGTGCTTCATGTAGAATTTGTGTGTAGGAAATAAAAGCAAAGAGTGAGTTTGGAGGAACAATGTCCTGAAAGTTAGGAGACTGAGAACCAGCCCCATTCCACCTCTGCCTGGCTGTGCAATGTAGGACAAATCATTTAGCGTCTCTGAAGTCTAGTTTGGTGACTTATTATATCAGGAGGTTGAATTATAACCTCTAAAGTTCCTTGTAACTTTAAGTTCCCTGTTGCTCTGTTATACCTCCTGAAAAATCAGAGATAGGTAGATAGAGAGATACATACACACGTACACACACACACACAAACATCCACAAATACAAATTATCATAGAAATACAGATACGTGTTTATATTTTGTATGTATGTATACACACACATACCTATACATGTATTTTATACATATATACACATGTTAAATGGAAGGATATGTACACATATACAAATAAACATAAGTACAAATGATTATATAAATACAAACATTTGTATTATACATACATATGTATACATACACATATTTTATACACATATATGCATTTATGATAGATACACACATATATATACATATGTTTTTAAATTTTGAGTCTCCTCAAAACATGATTTTATGAAGGACCTCCTTTGCCAAAGGATCTCTAGCTACGGGAGGCCATCGCACAGCATGGCAGGGATGAGGGACATATTTCTGCATTTGAGGAACTCACGCTCCCAGGTACAGGCCCAGAACCAGATAAGTTGACAAGGACCTCCCAGGTCATCCCCTCCAGGTCCAATGGTTTCCTTTCACCAGAGCTGTCTCCTACCTTAAGCTCCGGAGTGTTCAGTGAAAGAGGAGAAAGGATTGATGGAAAGACCTGGGGGCTCTCCAGCTAACTTAGCAATGGAAATCTTTACCCTGAAACTGGAGTCTCCCTCAGGAAGGAGAGGATGCCCATAGGTTCTTTCTGGGCCAGTTTTCTATGAACTCCAATGAGCCGAGGGGCCTCTGAGGAAGCATCTGGGACTTGTGCCAGGTCACCCAAGTTGACAACTGGCCAGGAGGATTGATGGCAGTGTCCCCAGAACAGGACTCTGGGGAAACATGTGGAGAGATATTGCCAAGTAAAGGGTGAGTCAGGGACTCAGGCCACAGCCTTTGGATGGCAACAGATTCTGAGGAGAGACAGGCCAGGATGAGTTTGTCCAGGATCCCAGCTTCCACAATGGAGTCCTGGGAGAGAAGCAATATTTTCCTCCATGGAACCATGTAACAGCTTGCTGCTGCTAAAACACTTAGCTGTGTGTTTTGATTAACAGCCTGAACTCTGTAGTCAGGCTACCAGGGTTCAAATTCCAGCTCTACCACTTTAAACCTTTGTGACCTTGGGCAGGTCACTTGAACTCTCTGTTTCCTCATCTGTAAGGTAGAGATGATAACAGCATCTGCTTTATAGCATTGAGATGAGGATTAAATAAGTCCTTAGAACAACACCAGGTCCTTGGTAAGCTCCATACACATATGAGTTATTATCACAAGGATCCTGCTTAAAGATGCTGAAGTGTCCTTGGTGTGGGCACATGCATCTTCTGGCAGATCGCTTAGTTTTTCCTTGGCTCCTGAACATCCCAAGGTATATCTTCATTCTTTTTCTTCCAAGGTCTTCTGACCTGACTGGATGGCAACCCCTTAGTGCTCTCAGACTAGCCTTCACTCTCCTGTCCACTGGAAATACTCTCATCTGCCTCCTTCGTTAGAGGCAGAATGTTTCCCAAAGGAATATGTTCACGAAGTCACCCACAGGCTGCTCCAGTTTCTGCCTTTTTCCATATAGATTTCCCAGTATAAGATAGATTTCAATCCACTGTGGCTTTCAAGAACCAAGGAATGCACACCAAGATCTTTGAATATTCCCATTCACATCCCTCATTTGGTTGGGAAAGTCTATCTTGCTCCTCCTCCATCCAGTGCAAGAATCACAGCACAGTTCTCCCAGAGAAATTCTCCTACTTCCAATTACCCCTCTCCAGCTCTCTAACTTTTACCTTCTTTCTGTATCTCCCTTTTTATACACTGTAGTGAATAAAGGTTTAAGAGTTGAAAACTTGTTTTCAAAAGCCAGTTTTCAATCCTCTCCTTTATAAATCCTGTAGCATCCCACTTTGTAGAGTGGGAATCCTTGGCCTAACTGTCTTAGAGTTTCAATTGAAAAGCATCGATTTCCATTTTAATTTGCTCTTAAGAGAGAGTTCATGTGCAAAAGGCACCTGCTTAGTTTAAACACTGAAAGGAAAATAGCCTGGGAACATCAATGGATGGCCATAAATACTCCAGGGTTCTGAGCTGAAGGAAGACCATGTCTCTTCCTTAGTGTAAGCCCATTGCAGTGTGTGAATCAGGCTGCAAGGGGCACCGGGGCTGATGCTAAGCTTGCACGGGAACATTTCCACCAGCTGCCTGCTGACTTCCCTGAGAGGCTGAGTTCATTATCCTCTTAACAGCTCGTTTTCTCCTGAAGATATGCTTGGCAGGCTAGAGGTCAGTGGTTCTTTAGTCATGGCTACTTGGTTCCACAAGAACTTTCTTCAACAGACCATCACTTTAGCCCAAGGCAGCTCCCACTTCTGTGCTTTGCAAACCCATGGCTGTTCTCAGTTCTCTTGAGCTTCAGTGGCTTTTCCAGAGGGTCCCTGAATGTCGCCCATCCTAGGTTCAAACTCTGGCTTTCCCACTCACTCTCACTGAGACCTCCAGTGAGTTATGTCACTTCTCCAGATCTCAGTTTCCTGCCCTGTAAAGAGGGTGCCCCACTCCTTCCATAGGGGCTCTGTTGTGTCTGAGATGCTATTGCACTAAAGCACTTGGCAAAGTACAGGAACCATAAATGAGTCTCAAGCACTATTAGTTTCCCTCCCTCTGGGGTACACTCCAGTCCATGACTTCTTACATTGTTCTTCTTTCCAGGTCTTTAACACTGTGTCAATGCCAGTAACAACAAAACATAAGTAAATAAAAATGCTTTCCTGTGGCAAAGTGAAAGTACTAATAAATTGTTACCATCTGCATTCACAGGGACACAAAACCTGATGAATTGACAAGAACTACATACAGGATTAGACCAACCACCATTTCAACTTACCAATGAGGTCATAGGGCACAGAAAAGATACATGATCTGATCCACAGAGCCACTGACTTGATGATCTAACCCAGAAGACAGGCTTCCTGCAATCTATGCCTAACTTGGGTCTGGGCATCTGATTGGCCTGTTTCTAGGAGTGTTTGGGCTTAAACTGATTAACTACAGCTGCAGCAAAGTGACATTGAAGAAGGAACCAGAACCAAATTAACAAGAAAGGCTAGATGAGTCATGGAAGAAACAAAGCCAGATATGATCATAAAAATAGGCTAATCAACATTACTGGGCATTAACTGCCTGTCAGCACTGAGCTATATGCATTACATATATTATTGCATTTAATGTTTAACAGTTCTGTAAGATTATTATAACCACTCTCATTGTCAACAAGGAAAACCTAGGATTCTTGTAGATTGAGTGAATTGACCTGTATCCTGTAATTAAAAGACAGTGAAGCCAGGATTTGGGCAAACACAGATTTATGTGGTTCCTAGCTGTAGGTATCAAGATGACCTAGTCTGGCAGCATTATATCTAAAAGTATCCAGAAATGTTCTGTCCAGGCAAGGTCATTAGTCCTTCAGGTTTGGGATGAAGTCACCAGGCTATCTCCATAGTAGAGCACACCACAAAATACATTCACCTATTCTTTTATCTTCTGTTTCCTTTGTTACTTACATTCATTTCACAAGCATTAATTCATGTCTCAAATGATATTGAGAAACCCCATCCAAGACTTGCTCTTCTGTCCATGAGAATACCCCATACCCTTTCCATCCCTTGAAAGGCATGGGCATATCCAACACACCCAGCTAAAGGTTTTGGGAGATCATTATGGGTTGAAATGGGTCCCCAAAAGAAGTTATGTTGCCACCCAGTTTGTTCTACTTTGTTATAGTGGCCCTAGCAAATGAATACAAGGGTGCCCCACATACCCCACCTTCGGACCTCAGATATCTCCCCACCACACTCAGAAGCACTGTGAATATTGCTCTGGAGGACCCAGAAAACCTTTGGGAAAAAGCAAGTCCAGCCCTCCATGTCTATTATGGTTTGAATTTCCTCCAAAACTCATGTTGACACATTCCCCTACTAGGATGGTGTTGGGGTGAGGCCCAGTGGGAATTGTTTAGGTCATGAGGGCTTCATCTCATGAATTAATCAAGGGAATGAGTTGTTACAAAGTAACTCTGGCCTCCCCATGCTTTTCTCTTTTGCAAGTATCCACTTGCTCTTGAATTGTTCTATCATGGGATGATGCAGCATGAAGGTCCCCTCCCAATGCTCACACCATGCTCTTGGACTTGTGAGAAATAAAGAAATGTGAAAAAGCTAAGCATGGTGGTGTATTCCTGTAATCCCAGAAATTTGGGAGTCTGAGGCTGGAGGATGGCGAGTTCAAAGCCAGCCTCAGCAAAAGCGAGGCACTAAGCAATTCAGTGAGACCCTGTCTCTAAATAAAATACAAAATATAGGGCTGGGGATGTAGCTTAGTGGTCGAGTGCCGCTGACTTTAATCCCCAGTATCCTCCCTGCCTCCAAAAAAAAAGAAGAAGAAGAACTGTGAAAAATAGGCAAGGCACAATAGTATATCCTGCAATGCCAGCTACTCAGGAGGCTGAGACAATCACCCACCCGGCTGCCTGGAAGTCACAACTGCCATGGCCTCAAGCTGCTCTTCTCTCCCCAGAGTGAGCATTCCAGAGGCTGGCAGCAGGCTAAAGAAATGCTCGTGGATGAACGAAGCTTAGCAGGAGTACCTCAAATTTGTCAACAATCCTAGAAGTTCACGAGATCACCAATAAAGCATTGCAAACCTAAAAGGAACTTTCCTAAACTCTCAATAATAAAAAACCAATTTGATCAACCATGCTAGAGGGAAGCCTGAATCATCTTTATAGATGATTTTTATAGTCTCTCCATAAAAATATCAGAAAATCATTGTATCGTGAAAAGAAAATCAAAGAATATGCAGCCAAAACTTGTAAGGAACTGGGTACAGTGGCGCATGCCTGTAATCCTAGAATTTTGGGAGGCTGAGACAGGAGAATCATGAGCAAAGCCAACCTCAGCAAAGGCGAGGCACTAAGCAACTCAAGGAGACCCTGTCTCTAAATAAAACACAAAAATAGGGCTAGAGGTATGGCTCAGTGGTGGAGTATCCCTGAGTTCAATCCTTAATACTGAAAAGAAAAAAAAAAAACTTGTAAGGAAAAAATATATTAAAGAGGGCTGGGGTTGTGGCTCAGTGGCAGAGTGCTTGCCTAGCATATGCAAAGCACTGGGTTCAATTCTCAGCATCGCATATAAATAAATAAAATAAAGGTCCACTGGCAACTAAAAAAATTTTAAAATATATATATTAAAGAGGGTGCTGGTAGTTAATTAACAAAAATATTATATTATCTTGGATTGTGCAATGTCTGAGCTATTTGGCAGAATTTTTTATTAATAAATTTTTTATAGGGAGGTTGGGTTCAGAAAAATTAAGCAGAAAGTACAAGGAGTCCCCTTATGCCACCTCAGACATACTCCCACCCTGGTTTATTAGCTAGTTTTTTAAAGTCTGTAATCTGTTGTGATTCCTCACTCTAAAGAAAAATTCACTTTTTGCCTAATTTTATATCTTTTCCATAAGAGGGACCTTCAAGTCTTACAAACTTCAGGTCCCACAAAACCTAGGTCAATTGTTGTGGTTTTCTGCCTACAACATCATAAGGCAGGTGTGTTAAAGCCAAAATGCCAACCAAGCTGAAAAATGTGTCTAGGAGCCTTGATCAGTGAGTCACAGGTGCCCTGGAACTACTGCCCAGATCCTTCTAGAACATTCCACCATCAATCCCCTCCACTGACAACTGCCAGGCAAAGGCTTTGGATTTCCACAATCCTACTCATTTGAGATTGTCATCAGGATGAAAATGGTCATACATATGAAGGGGCTTGGAAAATTCCAAAGTGCTAGATAGAGGTAGGTCATAGAAGTGGTGATTTTAACAGTTACTACCAGTAGTGGATTCTGGTATGGAAATTTCACCATCATCCCTATACCTATGGATAGGGAAGAAGAGGGGAGATCCTCATTTCAATCTGAGGACAATGTCCATTTGAAATGTCACCTGACAGCCAAGCTCACTCCTGAACAGAGATAAATGCTGACACAAACACTGTGCTCATTATGGACACACCCCCTGTAGGCCCTCAGGACTACTTCACACACCTAGATTCTGCTGGAGTCTGATGAACTGCAAATGTAACAGAAATCTGAGTTCCCTTCCCAGGGCCTCCAGTGATAACTAGACTCCTCCAAAGTTCTCTGAGCCCCTATTTCCCTTCTCTAAAGGATGGGGAAATGATAACCAGTCTTGATCTATGTTATGAATTGAATTGTGTCCCCTCAAAACTCCTATGCTAAAGTCCTAACCACCCTCATGATCTCAAATGAGGCTTTATTTGGATATAGGATCTTTACAGAGGTAAATTTAAATGAGATCATTGGGTTCAAACCTAATGCAATGCTATAGTTTGGATCTCAAGTGTCCCCCAAAGGCCTGTGGCTAAATGCTTGATTCTCAGCTGCCAAAAGGTGAGTAGCCTACCATGATGTACTATTCCACCACAGGCCAAAGCAATAAGGCCAAGTGATCAAAGACTGAAACTCTGAAGGTATGAGCCAAAATAAGCCTTTCCTCTTTTTAAGTTGATTTTCTCAGGTATTTTGTCACAGCAATGGAAATCTGACTAACACATCCAAATATGGCCAGTATCTCTGAAACACTTAAAAATTTGGATACAGGCACAGATTGAGGGAAGATGACCTGAAAAGACATAGGGGAATCTGACCATCTACAAGCCAAGGAGAAAAGCCTGGGACAGATTCTTCCCTTAATAGACACTGAAGGAACAAATTATAACACCACTATGGTTTTGGATTTCCAGCCTCCATAATTATGAGATAACACATTTCTGTTGTTTATGTTACCCACTCTGTAATACTTTGCTAGTTGCTATTATTCACAGCCCTGCTTAGCAAACTAATACAGTCTGTAAAAATGTAAGTTTTTACTAAGGATATAAAGGTCTTTACTAAGGATATACTATTACACATATGAGGATATCTCTGCTGTTATCTGATTTTGGAACTACTCTACTAACAAGTCAACAGGTTTGAATTTCACCTCCTGTCTCTGCCCATCTGTCAACACATTTCAAATGAATTAAATAAGTATTTACCAAGCTGCTCTTAACACCGTAATCATAACAACTACCACTTACTGAGACCTACTTTGGGCCAGAAGCTGGGCTATACTTTTAGAGACTTCATGTAACTCATAGCTCACTGCAGGACTAGATAGTAGGTGGTTTTATCTCCACATTATAGATAAGGAAGCTCATCTGTACTGTTGAATATACTGCTGAGATGGGCATCATGAACCATGCAAAACAAAGGACTTAATCTCTGCACATGGCAATTTAGTAATCTTGTTCCTGATATAATTTAAACATGCAAAACAAATAGAGAATCACGATTGGATGCATATGACAAAATAGTAAATTGAGCATAAATGAATGTCAATCCTAGAATATTATGAGCTCCTCAAATTACAAACCATGTTATTACTTGACTTTGTAGCCCTATGGTTGTCCCAGTTCATGGCATTCAATAGAGGTTTGTAGAAGGAAGGAAGGAAGGAAGGAAGGAAAGAAGGAAGGAAGGAAGGAAGGAAGGAAGGAAGGAAGGAAGGAAGGAAGGAAGGAAGATTGGTTCGGTAGAGTGAGGTAGGGGTGGGGATGAAGCAAGGGTCAGTTCTCCAAAAAAATAATTCTACTGTTATATCTTGGCCTCAAAACAAAATGGTAGGGTTTAGAGTTATCAGAGTAGAAATGAGAGTAGCAGATCCAGATGTGAGGGAAGACAAAAGACAGACATCAGAAAGAGAAGGTAACATCTAGATCCCAAAAAGAGTTAAAAACACACAGCCTCTACTCTGTGAGCAGGAGGGGAATGCATACCTGATCCATAGTCAAGAGCTCCTGTTCCAATCCCTCTGCTGGGTCAGACTAACAAAACACAATTTGAAAGCACATCTCCTATCAATATTTCTAGGGCTGTCAGGATGAGAAGGCAAAGGAAAGCACACAGATGCATTACTGAGTAGATCCCATTGTGATGCTCCTTTGTGGAGCATGTTGCTGCAGGTCTTACATACACGGTGTCATATACCCAGGTTCTGATATTTCCTGCTAATTAGGGAAAGGAAACACCATTTTATCACAGATACAAGAGCATGCATGTGCACATACATGCACCTTTTTAGAGTGGATCTGACTAGACCTAGATGGATTGGAATCCTTGGTGGGGAGTCGGGCTTGGCTTATAAATAATAAAGGGATCTAAAAGGATCAAGAGCTGTACAGTCCTCAAGCTGGTTCATCTGTCTTTGACTATACATGCGTAGGAACTGACTATAGGGAACAGGAAGAGCACCACCAACCAAATTCTCCAAACAGAAGTCACTCTCAAATGCCCCTACTGGTTTTCAATGGGAATTCTAGATGTCCAGGGGCAGTAACTTGATTAGCCCCATGATAATACATAGAATAACTTACAAAATCCACCCAGAAGACAAATTTGACTTTTTTAAAAAATATGAAACTTTGCCTTGGAGACCACTATGGAGTTTGGAGCTCAGTCTTCCTGGGGTAACAGATTCAGCCTACATGTCATGGGCTGAACCATATAGATGTCTGAACTCCTGAGAGGCACCCACCTTCCTCCTCTGTGACAGGATCAGAGAGTGAAACAATCCAGGCAAGCAATCTGGATTCATTCATGTCAAAAGCCTAGAAAAATCCTCGCCTGCCATTGGCCCATGAGTACAGTCTACTTGCCAAGTTAAAGCTCTGACTTTAGAAAGGCTCAGCACTGTCTTACACATTTGCCTGCCTGGGCTCCACATCCCAGCCAGGGGTGCCAGCCGCTCCACTGAATACACAGAGCTTTCTTTTCCATCAAGTGATGATCGAAGAGCAAAGATTATTAATGGCAAGACCTTCCCAGGGAGCACACTGATGGCAGAGCCACTCGTGCCCTGCCAGGGCCTGTCTTCTTGCTCCAGGCGCTTGAAGCTCAGATTTGCTCTGAAAGTGCAGTGCTCCAAATGTGCTTTCTGGGCTACTCAATAGACTCTGCTGATCCCACCCTCTCTGAGTTTGTCCTTAGGGATTATCTGGATGCCTGCTGGGCATTGTATTCTCTGTTCTTGATTTCAAAGGTGGCCCCAAGTTCTGTTCTCAAGGTCCAGGTACTTCTCAAACCCACCCAGACGATTCCTTCCCCTTCCCCTGCAGTGTGCACAGTGGCAGATTCTCAGAAGCAGATGGTCCAAATGACAACTTCTTTGAGGGGAGGAGGTGTATTTCTAAATAATTGAGAGTTGGCTTGGTCCAGGTATATCTTTACCTGAACCTGAATTTGCTAAGATATTTACACCAACAAAGAGACTGCTTCACTGAGGAAAAATGCCATGACAGGCAAAGTAGCCATCAGGTTAAGGCAAACATCTGCCAGTCATGGGCCTGCAGGGCTAGTAGGTGTTTGGCAATTAGCTGCTTGCAATTGGGAGATCACACTCCTGGATGCAGCTGTTTTTCCCAAGTAATACTGGACAGTCCCCTGCAGAGCAGAGAAAGAGCACAATACTGCAGAGCCAGCAACTGGCTGCTGAATGAATGGCCCTTTAGTGTAAGTAGGCCCATGCTCCATATTTCCCTGTTAATTACTTAATTTCAAAACATGTTGTCCCATTTCATGCAAAATTGAACTGAATGTATCAAGTGAACCATCGAGTAAGCCTTACAACGTGAAGCTTCTATTGCAGTACTGGAAGATTTAGTGGTCACTAAGGTCCGGTTGCCTTATCAGCGTACAGCAGATCGACCCCATCTCTACCAACTGCGGATCAAACTGTCCCTCCTGCCCTGCATATACCAAACCATCACCACGAATTTCATCAAAACAGCAGAAAGATCAGAGAGTAGATGAAGGAGATTAAGGAGGAAGAACAAGGGAAGTGCTGGGGACTGAATTTGAGAGATTACATTTCGTGTTTTTGTGATTATGTCAGAATGTACCCTAATGTTATATATAACTAAAAAGAATCAAAAAATTAAAATAAAAAAAAACAGAGCACATTTGTTGGCTTTGTAAGGTGCCTGTCCACGTAGTTGGGCTGAACTGCCCTTCTCAGAACTCTACTGTCTCCCATGCTTCCTTTCAGGAAGGGCTGCAGGGAGATTCTCAGGGACATTGGAGAGCAGAAGGGAGGCAGTGGCAACCACACTGCAGCCCATGTTTGTTGCCAATTTGCCCAATTTGCCTTCATTTCTCTCGTTCCTGGACCAGGGATGTGTGGTCAAGTCTGTGAGGAAGGCCCTGTCATCTGCAGGATAACTTCATCCCAAGATCAGAAGAAGTAAGAGCAGACATGGGAGTCAGCTTGTCTTCATGAGGTTCCACTTATGCACATGGGGCTCCTGCCTGTTGGTGATCTTGCCTTTCTGAATACCTGCCTGGGAGGTTCAGGCACCAGCATTAGGCTAGACAGGGCCTTGGGGAGATCACTTAGCATCCGAAAAGCCAATTCCCCATAAAAAAATGACTCATATAGTTATTCCCATTCTTTGAATGAACACTTTCTGACACAAGAAGTAAAGATTTTAGGGGCTGGGGTTGTAACTCAGTGGTAGGAGCGCTTGCCTAACACGTGTGAGGCGCTGGGTTCAATCCTCAGCACCACATAAAAATAAATGAATTAGCCAGGCACAGTGGGGCATACCTGTAATCCCAGAGGCTTAGGAGGCTGAAGCAGGAGGATTGCAAGTTCAAAGCCAGCCTCGGCAACTTAGCAAGGCCCTAAACAACTCAGTGATGTCCTGTCTCTAAATAACATTCAAAAAATGACTGGGGATGTGACTCATTGGTTGAATGCCCCTGAATTTAATCCCCAGTACCAAACAAACAAACAAATAAATAAATAAAATAAAGATATTGTGTCCATCTACAACTAAAAAAATTTTTTTTAAAAAGAAGTAAAGATTTTAGAAACAAAATCTCTTAAAGAAGGCATAGTTGGAGAAGACCACATATGGCATAAAAAGCACCAATTGTAGATTTTGGTAAGAACTCAGTAAACCTCAGCCAACTTCAAATGGCCAGGCATTTCTAAAGATGAAAGAAATGTTTACAAAAACGTGTTTAGAGTATGAAATGCCATTCAAATGCCTGTTTTTATTATTTACTACACTTAGTGATAATACTATGAGTAATATGGACAATTAAAGAATTTCATGTATTTGAATAGGTTTAATGTATTCAGACTGGCAACACAGCATTTAGAATACATATTTCTGGGGCTGGGGTTGTGGCTTGGTGGTAGAGCGCTTACCTAGCATGTGTGAGGCACTGGGTTCAATTCTCAACACCACATATAAATAAATAAAATAAAGGTCCATCAACAACTAAAAATTTTTTTAAAAAAAAAAGAATACATATTTCTGTTTAAAGAAAAAAAATCACCTACATCAACCCCACCAAAGCGCTGTCCTCTGCCTGTGTTCATAGATCAGATCCCTGCCTAGAATGTTCACAGTGTCACAGTGTTCCCAGGCTTATCTCAGCATGTGAGGGTGTGCATAGATTACCCCCTTTCTTCTTCTCTCATCCATTGGGAATTGAAATCAAGTCACGTTTCCAGAACTGGGATCCAATAGCCAGATCTCACTATTGGGCTTCTACCTCATGAGCTGAATAATCTGTGTCCACACATATTCGCTACTTCGTGTCTTGAAGAGTCATGGAGCCAGCTGCACATCGGTTCTTCCCTCCACCTTGGGTGGAAACTTCTGTCTCACTTCCATTCCTCTGATGAATTCTTTCTCTACTACTCTACTTCCCACAGATACAGCTCATTGACTGGGTAACAGAATCTTCCTCCCCACAAGACCTGATTCTCCCTGCCTTCTTAGGGGATTCCAGGAAAGACTGCTATCTCCCACCAGTCTCCAAAAAATTCTGCTGCTGTTTTCACAGCCACAAGATGAAATGGCTAAGAACAGGCCATTTATGGAATTAGGAATGAGATTTCTCTGATCCTATAGAATTGTAGCTGGTCCGTTCGAGAACCCTGTCCCATACCAGCCAAAGAGGTCAAAGAGTGCTTCCAAGTTAACCCTACCACACGCGCGCACGCACGCACACACACCTCAACTAGCAGATGGAGTCTTAATGCTTGAGAGCCCAAGTTTACCTTTCTGACCTTAGTCCTAATCTCATGATATAGAAGGACCCCTGAGGGGCCCCAAGAGGGTATCTGAACTTTAAGAAAAAATATGTATTAATTGGGCATTAAACAAACGAACCCCAAAAACACCTTTTAAATGATCAGGAAAATTTTAATATGGACAACATATAGATGATGGTAAGGGAACTACTGTTCATTGTTTTAGGCGTGATCATTGCAAGGTAGTTTTTTTTTAAGTCCTTAACAATAAGAGATCTGTACCAGAACTATTTACCAGTGAAACAATATAGGATTTGCTTTAAAATAGTTCAGCAAAATAAATGGAGGGAAAGAGATATGGAGAGATGAGCAGAATAATAATGTTCATTGAATATAGGTAAAGATACATAGGAATTATTGAAACTATTCTCTCTACATTCTGTATGTTTGGAATTTTCCATTACAAAAATTTTATTTTTTTAACTTGTGAAAAACATTCAGAGAATTTTCACCTACAGGTGATTTTGTACCTTTTCAGTGGTAGTGAGGATTCCAGCTCCAGTCAGACAGAAAAAATCTGGGTTTTCTCCACCTAAAGAAAGATAGAGCAGGAAGGGGGTTCTCCTTCAAAGCTGTCCCCCCCTCCTCTCTCTCAATTCTAAATGCTTCAGTTTATTGAATAACTTTTAGTGGCTACTTCCAAGACCATGAGACCCCAAGTGGAAGTAAGGGACAGAAATAAGAATGCATAAAGCTGTTTGGAATTATTGTTTACAAATTTACTTTTATTATATCTTGAAATACAGATGTAATATCGTAAAAGTATTTAAAGTGAAAGAGTAGTTGCAGTTAGAGGAGCAATAAAACATGCTATCAAGTTCAAATCACACTCAAATGTTAATAAACATATAGGCAACAAAAACTACTATCCACATTAGACTCCACTATTAATGTGAAATAGAACTACCATCAGCACTGCCAAACAGAAAATTGTTCACTCTTTCAGATTATATTGTTACCCAATAAAAATGCTAGTATATTTCTAGTTCTAATGGAGTTTTCAAGGCCTCTAAGCCGAAGTTAAGATTTCCAAGGGGAAAAAATCCTACAACATCTCAGGTCCTCTTTTTATATTTTCTTTTTTAATGCATAACAAACTTCAACCTTCTTACAAGTACAGTAGACTCATGCTGCCCCATGAATTGTGGCCTTGTGTATAAATCCTAATCTTGTCAAGTGACAGTTCCACTAAGATACAATCAGCCCCTCTTGCACAAGAGTTAATGAGTCATTCAAGCTGGGCACAGTGGCGCACACCTGTAATCCCAGCACTTTGGGAGGCTGAGACAGGAGAATCGCAAGTTCAAAGCCAGCCTCAGCAATGGCAAGGCACTAAGCAACTCAGTGAGACCCTGTCTCTACATAAAAGACAAAACAGGGCTGGGGATGTGGCCCAGTGGTCAAGTACCCCTGAGTTCAATGCCTGGTACGAAAAAAAAAAAAAAATGAGTAATTCAAACAATAAACCTATTGAGTCGCTAGAAAATTCAGGTATCTTCAGAGACAAAGGCTTCAAGGAAGTGATCTTTTTTTATTTATTGATAAGGAAATAATCTTATTCTATGATGCAGTGATGACAGCTAACACTTGGAGAGCACCTTTTGCAGTTTACAAAGCACAAAAAATTTTAAAACTCTTCCTGTCTTGAGAGAAAATCTATTTCCTCATTGGAAAAGGAAGGACAATACTATCAATCTCACTGACCAATTGTGGTTAGGTTTTTTTGTTTGTTTGTTTCTTTTGCTTTTTGTTTTTATTCAAAAAATATTTGTTGAGTACCTACTCGGTGCCAAGCACTGTATTTCTATTGCTATCATAGATGATTGCTGCAGTAATCCAGTGAACTGTAATTGCACCTAGCACCCAGTTTGGCAGAGGGAAACTCCTTCCCATTCACCGTTTTTTTTTTTTGTTTTTTTTTTTTGTTTTTTGGATCTTTCACGGGACCGCATCTTAGCCCAGTTTCCCAGCCTGCCTCTTTGGCAGCAATTCAGTTTCTCTCCTCCCACTCTCCCTCAGGCCGATAAAGTGAGTGTGAGGTATCCACTATCAGCACAGCACCCTAATGGGCAGGGCTTCTGCCAGTCTAAACCCAGCCCTGCCAGACAGGGTGGTATGCTGGGGGATTGGGGACAGGAGAGCAAGGCAATTCTGCTGTATGGGGTTAGATAGATGAAAACTTCTGCTTTAGATGCTGCTGAATTCTTAGGAACCACTAGAATAAGCCACACTGTTTTCTCAGAAACAGCAGGGCTGGCCTACAAAGAATGTTCTCTCAGAGGCTGCAGGAGGGATGGGTGAGCTTTGAATAGCCAAGCAGGTTTTCCCACTGGGAACCAGTCTCCCGGCTCCTCAGAAATCAGTAACACAAATCCCTTTCTTCCCTGTTACATTGTCTCAGTGTTCACTTCTGACCAAGGAACCCCATTAGTTTTCTGTGGTGCACATTCCAAATGACATCACTTTGGTTCTTTGAAATTCAAAGAGCTGGATTAATGAACCACAAACTTCAAGCAAATTAGCTGCAAAGTCTATCACATCTGACCACGGCTTTTCCACACCCTTGAATTCCAAAGAATGGCAGAAATTTCCCAGGCTGCTTTTGAAAATGAACACAGAGGCTTGAAACAGCAGGCCACATTGCGTTCATCCTTTCTAGAAATGTTATGTGTCTTCTTGTGCAGGAAATTAAATGGTCTCATTCTCCACCTGGTATTTTATTGATATAAATTTAACCTGTTCAAATGCTGCATTAAATTCCAATCTCTTCCAAAATAATATACATTTAATTCCTCATTCCACCAATCTATTGAAAATATCCCTCTTGGCAGCCTTTCAGAAAAAGCTATATGAATTGCAAACCCTTTTAGACTTTGTTGAAGTATTAAGAACACTACTTACCCACATATTCAACTGAGGCCCTTTTATTCCATTCCATTTCCCCAAACTCCTTTATGTAATGTCAGAACCTCAAAAACCAGGAGCGGTGCCTGGGCACAGCCATTCACCTTTCCTTCTGCAGCAAAAATGGCATTAACATTCGTGAATGAAAAAATATATATCAAACTAATTACCTCTTTTTCTTCCAAAGTAAAAGACAATCTAACACCATTCTTTTGGACATAATGCCATTTATTTCACATAAGGGGGTTTTTGTGCACTCAAAAAAGATGGTGTTTAATATGTGTGAATCAAAATCCAGATTAGCTAATTAACTGATGTGTCTGGGGATGAAATGAGGAATCAATATGCTGTGAAAATTGTTGAAAGTGCAGAAGAAATGTCGTACCAGGTGAGACTAGTCCACAAGGTTCAGAACTTTCTCTGCCATGAAAACAAAAGATGATTTTTTTCAAAAGTGCTGTAGAATAAAACTTTGGTGAGCTAATAATCTTCAAATGATGAATTGTTACTGGATGCCTAAATTTCCCAGATAGCAGAAGGAAAGTTCTTTAAATAGCAAAAGCAGTTTCTTTTTTTTTTTTAAATATTTATTTTTTAGTTGTAGGTGGACACAATATCTTTATTTTTATGTGGTGCTGAGGATCGAACCCAGTGCCCCCCGCGTGCCAGGCGAGCACGCTACCACTGCACCACAACCCCAGCCCCCAAAAGCAGTTTCTTTATCCTAAACATTTCCCTGCCCTCTTTATATAGAGTAGATTCAACTTTGCTTGTTCACTGAGTCCCCACTATGAACACCAAGAATTATTCATCAAGGGCTTGATGAATTATTATGGGTTATTTGTCCCTTCACTAAATTGCCACAAATTGCTGGGCTGAATACATCTGACATGGACAGCTGGCTGGAGTTCTCTGTTTCCAACTTTCATGTAGACCCCAGAAAGCTGAGTCTCAGGAAGGTAACAGGAAGCTGGGATGGACCACCACGGTGTCACCTTTAGTGATGGGGGATTTATCTCCCTCAAATCCCCAACCTTCGGTAAAAATTGTATAAAATATTCATCGTAGAGAATTTATCCAGTCCAAGGGCTCCAATCATGTTCTTTTTATTTTTTTTCTTCCTCCTACCCCCAACCACAGGAAGAGGCAAATACAGAGGTCACTTCTTTAATAATCACGGTCACTTACAGGATGTAATGGGGAAACCCACCTACTTGATGCAATCTTAAGTTACAGAGGAGAAAGGACAGAAAATAAAACTCCTGAGTAGAGCTTACTGACTGTGGCCTCACAGAAAATTCTAAAAATTCATAGAAAAAGTCAAGGCTGACAGAGGGAATGGGAATTTTCAATGTCACTGAAGGGTTACCAGATAATACTTTAAGATAAATCAACCCATTAACTTAACCACCGCTATAACATCTCTGTGTTTCTGGTTTGTAGAATTTTTAAAGTGCTGACTTGCAAACATTTATGTCTGTACTTCAATATATGCACATTTTCTAGAAAGTTGAAGCCACTAAAGTGATTACAAGCCTTTTTTCCATTTCCTGTGTAAGTCTTTCCAAAATGAACTATGCAGCTCCTTGACTACTTAGCCAGGAGATACGGGTCTCACCTACTCTTCTCTCAACATCTCAACATTCTTCTCACGTCTAGTGCACATCGGTACTTAATCACGGAACAAAAGGTCAACACTCCTTGGGATTTCTCCCCAGCTGGTGTCTTTGGAATCACTTCTTAATGTTTCTTTATCTGTAAAATGCAGAGCATACAGTATCTACCTCATAAGGTTGCTGTGATAATTAAATATTATAAGTAAATCGACAAGTGTAACACATTCACTAAGAGGAAAAGAAGTTCCTTAGCCTCTGTAGCAATTAGTCCTGGATTCTGTGCTTTCTCTATTTCTTGTTTTTGTGTCTTGATTTCCTTCTGTTTTCTGCCTGAACATGTAGGTATGATCCATCCCTTCTCTTGTTTTCAGACTTCCCGTTTCTTCTAACTTCATTTAATATTGTCTATCAAAATAAAATTATAGACAATATGGGGAAAATAAAAGACAAAGGACCTTGAATCAGAGCTTTCACTCTGACTTAAAATCCTTCATCAGAGACTTCATGGCACTTGCCTCTGGAACACAGTGGCTTCTCTCGTGGCTCAGCAGCAGTGACCTCCAGGAGTCTGACCCCAACCATGTGGTAGAGGACTGTGTCTCAACCGTCGTCTCAAAATCACTCCCCATTTTAGTAGTTTTGTTCAGGAATTGAGACCTGGAATAAAATGGGTCATGAAACATAGAAATTTTTTTTCAAAATGTTGTGAGTTAAAGTGCATTATTTCATCTATAAGGTATTTTAAAGTACCTGAATCTAATCAAGCCTCTAGCCCTAATTCTCTTTTCTATAAGAAGAATCATAGATTGAAGGAGACCCAAAGCAAATCAACCAAATCCAAGGTGGTGACCATGTCTGAAATCTGATTTGAGAACCCTAACACAAGAACACCATTCTGAAACAATCATGGAAGATTCAACACAGAGGAGATTCTCTGGGATTATTAAGGATGATTGCATTGCCGTGATGCATTATTATAAACAATAATGTTTATCTATTGGAAGTACACACAGATGTATTCGCAGGTGAAGAATATAACATTTGGAACTTCCTTTACAATATTCCAGCACAAAAAAGGGAAATACATAAATAAAAATAGCAGTTTGAGATTTCTCCAAGTCATTCTTTAATTTTATAGGCTGATTCACTTTCAGAGCATCATTTTAACTAACACGTTAAATCATCATGCTCCCTGGGGTGAAAGGCCAACTGAAATCTCCATAAATCCAAACATCCATCAGCACTTATTGAGCACCTACTGTGCATCCAGCCAGGCAGCTCTGAGAGGTCAAGCTCATTACCAACCATTCCTAACACAGTCTTTGACACTTGGATGCTTTTCTTTTCTTTTTATCAGTTTTGCAAAATCGTGGTTACTATGAGATTCTCTTGTGGAGTTAGCATAATTTGAAGGGCCAATTCAATGTGTCATTTTGACCTTCTATCAAATCTCACATATTTTTAGTTGATATATAAATGTGGCATCAATTATTATTAACAATAATACAATTGATACAATAAAACAGTTCACCTATCCCAGTCTTTTTGGCACAGTTCCTTTGCTCTTTCAAATTAGTGAAGCAATATTAAGGTTATTTATAGAATCCCTCATTACTCCTAAATTTAAAAAAGTCTTATTTCTTTAATAGTATAGGTTTGGTAAAACAGCAAGAGCTTGGAAATGAAGAGAGGAGCTCAAGGCCCAGGTTCTGCCAGTGATGAGATGTGTGAACTAGAAGAGTCACTGCTGTGCTCTGAGTCTTGTTTCTACAAGTAGGAAATGGGGCTAACTGTCCCTGCAACTCAATTTAGAAAAATTGTACAAAATTATACCTGCACCCATAATCTAGGGATCAAGCAAAACCACACAAGGTATGTGGGAAATAATGTTTAATATTTTGAGACACAGGAAATAAGTAGGCTCAAGATATCCGAGTCCTGAATTCAAGCCTTCCCAGTTTTCATGAAGAAAAATTGCATCCTGACAGAAATCCATGCCTGGGCCACCTGCATATTCATTCGTATGCTGGAGACCTGTCATTCAACCTTGAACCTCTAAACACAGTACAACATGGGCACAGTGGCAGGATGCCCTCGGGGCTTCTGTAGTGATGCATGGACCACTTTACCCCCCGGAGTGACCCCAGAGGTGGCTAAAGAAACAACAGGATACAATCTCTGACCCATACTCTTCAACTTGTCCACAGGTGACAGTGGCTCACTCAGCAGGACATATCAGAATCTTCAGGGGTGGGTATAAGTTCCCCTTGACAGCACCTCTCTAGGATTTCTTTGTTGTGTGACACTAAGAGAACTGCAACAAAAAGTCATGGGAATGAAATCTGCCCCTATGGCCTCACCCAGTGTAAGACAGAAGTGTGCTAATCAAGAGGCACGCGCAGCCACCCATGACTATTCTCCATGAACAAGATCCAGGGGAAAGAAAGGAAAGGAATAGTATAGCTAACAGGATCATTAAAACCTTAAAAGCGGCACCTAGGAGAAATGGGGGATTGTTCAGGGTAGAGGTGAGTGCAGAGCTGCTGCAGTGACCAGGGGGCATCTCCAGTGATTTTCCCTGGAATACTTAAGTTCTAACATGTGGCAGGTGGCCTCAGACTTTCCAGGAGACAGGTCTAGAATTAGTGTCTGTGCCTTAGAGCCCATGTCTATTGGTGACCCCTGTCTTAAATCAAGCTCTGGCTTGCCCACCCACAGGGCTCCCCAGGCACCCCAGCCCTAGCTCAGCCATCCAGCTCTCCATCCCTCCCTTGCCATAATGCCTGACAGAAGGAGGCCATTGTGATCTGAGTGCATTACATGATTCTAAATTTCTATCATTTCTAATAAACCAGGGCAAATTGTTACCCCCTCTGCCTGGCCCTCCTGTTATCATTCTGAATTATACTTAGCAAATCCCAAAGCTGCATATTTGTGTCCCTTGGTTCAGGTCTGCTCAGATCCTGAGCAAAGAGCTCACCACCCCCACTGCAATTGTTACTGACTCCATTTGTACTCTGGTAGCTCTCCAAGTGTTTCTGTTTAGCTTTTCTCCCTGGATTTTGGGAACATGCTGAGCAGGATTTAAAATACCTCAGTGACAGCAGTGTTCTGGGTATTTGGAGAACTCCAGGTTCCACACTGCAAGATGGGGTGATGGACAGGCCCCAAAAATAAAGCCCATCTGATGACCTGGAATGCAATGCCCATGGCAGCTGATGCTTCTCTGTGCCACTGGCATGGCACGTTCTGGGCTCCTGAGTGGAGCAGTTCAGAACTGTGCAGCCAGAGCGCCAGATCCAAGCTGTTGACAGCCTTCTGTAAGGACAAGCCTGGGGTCGACTTCTGCCCAGACACCCAAATGCATGTCACGTGGGGAAGATTCACAGTATGATTTTGATCCCTAGGCTGATGGCCAACAGGAGACTTATTCAATGGGAGGTCAACATGAGACACAGGAAGGTGCTGCAGAGTGCAGATCCAAAGCCTCCTCACCTTCCAGCTAAGACACCTGAGTGCTCACCTGTCCACCCTCATTCAAAGATGAGAGCCAGCAGCTGGCAGAGTTAATTATAGAGGGAGCTGGGGCAGCAACTCATGCACCAGAGGGACTTAAAGAATGCTTTCTTCCTGCGTCAGGTTCAAAATAGAGAGTCAGCCCTCTGTATCCTGGGGTTTCACATCTGCTGATTCAACCAGAAGCAGGTTAAGGAAAGTATTTTTTTAAATTAATCTATATTGAACATATAGTTTTTTCCATGTCATTATTCTCCAAGCAATACCATATACAAGTATTTTTACATTGTTTTGGGTGTTATAAGTAACCTAGAGATGATTTAAAGTACACAGGATAATGTGTGCAGATTGCCTATAAATATTATGCATTTTATACAAAGAACTTGAGCATCTTCAGATTTTGGTGTTTATGGGGGTCCTGGCCCAAATCTCCTGTAGATACTGAGGGATGACTATACTCTCTATACAAATATTACTTATAATTGCCACCCTGGCAGGGATGCCAAAAGAGGCTTTCTCTTTTTACACGTTTTTGAAGTTTTCCTCCAAGGATAAAATCTCATGGGATAAGGCTCCCCCATGTTGTGCTGTAAAGAGCAGAGGACAGAAAGTAAAAGTTCTCATTGTCCAACCCTCACATGGCCACTGCCAGCAGTGGAGAGCAAATAAACACAAAGGCAATGCTGCTCAGTGGGCTTCCCACAGGCTCCTTTCCAGGCAGTTTCTCCTTCCTGAGCCTCTAAACAACCATTCCTGAACTCAGCACACATTGGAAGGATGGCAGTAGCGCTACAAGGGGAGAAAAGCAGGATGACTCAGTACAGAGCATTCGGCCAGTCCAAGAGGTCACCACCCCCAAATCTCAGGACTCCTTGAGAGTCAGAGGATGTCCAATGGGATGAAGTGTGTGTGTAGTGAAGGGCATGGAGATGTGACCCACTTGGGGTGATCTCTAGGAGAAATGCCATAACATTGTCTAATTAGGGTTAACAATATCTTCATACAGATTTTTTATTGCTGCATTACAATTATACATAATGGTGGGATTCATTATGCTCTATTCCAACATGCATATAATCTTATTAATTTTATTCCCCAGTGGCTTCCCTTTTGCTCCCCTCCTCTCTCACTCAATCCACTTGTTCTATTGATTTCCCTTCTATTTTTATTTTTAAGTTAGTGTAAAGCCAGATGACCAAAAGGAGGTGAATTAAAACCACTGGGCAAGGATTTATTGGAAATACACGCTCTCAGGCTGAACTCTCCCATCCATCAGAGTGTGTCCAAGAGAATGGCACATGTGTTCCGGGGTACAGAAAATTTTAAAAGGCCCGGTCAGGAAGGGGTGGGCTTAAGGCAGGAAGAAAAGATCAGAGTCCTTCCTGGATCAGTCAGGAAAAGCCCACTGGTTGACAGGAGGTGCCTCTACTGCTGACGTCAGCATCTGGCTGGGCGTTCCATTCTGCAGCTGCCCTGACTGGCCCTCCTAACTGGATACCCTGAACCCTGAATTGACCTAACATCCCAGCCTTTTTGATGATATAGGACAGCAGATTCAGTCTGGCTACTTCTTGCGGGATTAGGGGCACTGGAAAGGGGGAGATGGCTCAGGTGTCAGTCAGGCAGGGAGGCAAACACAGGAGTGTGGGAGCCTCTGGTTGCCAGTCATGTTGCTTGAATGTAGAAGCACCACCTGTGGGTAGGAACAGAGGCTTGGAAAAGAGTACTGTTTAGCAGAAAAAGAAGAGAAATTTTGAGTTTAGTGGGAGTCCAGTGTGGTGGGAGTCCAAGGCTGGTCGATTCTGTAATGAAACTTGTTCAAGTTTCTGAGTAGCGGTTACCACATAATCAAGTCCTCCTGCCCCAGCCCAGAGGCAGCAAATGGAGCCCTAGGAGAGCCCAACTATTACCAATAGAAAGATGGCTGGGTTTTTTTGCCCTAGAAAGTGATGTGGTAACAAGTCATGGTAATTCAGCCTCACTGTGCAGTTAATTGAGCCAATGGGAATCACAGTTAAGATCCAAACCTACACAGAGGAAACAGTCTGAAATGTAGGAAGTATAAGGGTTGAGAATTTGTCCCCATAACAAGGCTGGAGAGGACAAGGCATGTAAACATAGTATTTGGTTTTTAATGTCACAGATGTCTATCTTTAAACTATTTTTAAATGCCCAGGAATGGCTGTGTTCTCAGTTTTGCTGTTTTGCTAGGTATTTAAGATGAAGCAAGTAAAATTGACTTTTGTTCTTACCTATTGTTAAGAATCACCTTTTGGTCTCCTGGGGGGCATCCTTGAGGAACTTGAGAGCAACTTATTAGCTCTTCTAGTGCCATCTGCGTTAGGATAGGTCAAGGTCTGGCGCTGACCATGTGGCTTCCCTAGGAATCATGAGAGATGGTTCCCTCTCTCTATACGACCCTCCTTTCCATTATATGGCATTTGATCAGCTCTTTAATTCTCTAATGGTCTCAGTAATCTCCCTGATCAGGAGGTTCTGTGGCCTAGAGGTACAGAGCCTTTTAGAGAAGTTCCTTCATTTCTTGGATTCAGGCTGACTCCGAGGGCAAGAGCCAAATACTGGTTTTCTTGGCCTTTTTGTTTAATTTTAGTTTTTAAGTCTTGATCTTAAACACTCAGCAAGCCAATCTCACTAGTCTTAAAGTAAGGGTACTGAGCTTTAACTTTAAGGTCTATCTGTCCTGTAGGTGATGGCTTATTTATTTTAAATTAAATTGGGTTGTCTGTTCTTGAAGTAGTACCTCTGTAAAACATTAACAGGCAATATCATAGAGTTTAAGGAAAATACAAAATAAAATTAACAACAGTAAAAACATATTTAGTTTGTGTAATAGCGTTCTCAAATTTCAGCTGAGTTATACATTATATCCCTGTTTGAGATCCTAATGATCTTCACAACAAAATCAATCCATTGAACATATCTTTAAATGAACTGGAGTCTGGCCTACTTTGAAGCCATTCTAGTAAGCTGGGAGACAGAACTATCTCAGGTAAGACAGGGCTCCTTGCAAAATCTTAGCAGAATATTAAATAGATTAGGTCCTCATTTGTTTAAAAGATTACTCTGATGTAAAAATAACCTAAAGCCTTATCTTATTGATGATAGGTTCAGTTATAAAACATCAAATGATATAAATCGATACCATATAAGTTCAGTTTGGAGAACATCAGCTTGATATAATGCTCTTTTAAAACCTTCTACTTTAAAGCTTGTATATCTGAAAGATATGAACACATTTAATATAAAAATAGAACTAGTAGGACCATAATTACATTGATGTCATTACATTAAATTTTGTTCTTAAAGAAAAATTTAGATTTTAACTTTTTGTTTAATCACAGTTGTATAAACCTTAATTTCTTTAAGAGTTAATTTTCCAAGTGAAAAACCTGACAAATGTAAGAAAATTATTTTGATAAAAGCAGAACAATGTTTCAGATTTTGTTTTATAGTAGTACATTCTTGATCAGAAATATCTCTTTCCTTCTAATAAATACCATATTTAGAATCTTTAATTCCTTCTGTTCATATCCCAAAGCAATCCTTGTAATTTTTTGAACTTAGGCAACAGTAGAAACCTTTAAAACTTCATATAGGAACCTATAAACCTTTGTGTTTACTCAATTTAAATTGAACCTTTTAAATCACATGAATTAAAGATATTTGGATCCATTTTTTGGTTTTAATTTAAGAGCGCTCATTATTTGTGCCAATTTTGATACCATGTACATGGTACATACACACACACATAGACATAGAACATAACAATAGTAAAGGCCTGCAGGCAATGTTAGATGTTTAAAAAAACTCCATTGTTGAATAAAAATAGGACTGATCAGAAAACATTATCCTAGAAGGATAAGGTCATAAGTTCAAAAAACATAGAACTTAAGAAAAGCAAGAGTCTTAGAAAAAAATGACGCGGCCGGTAAAATAAAAAAATGCAGGGTGGTTGGCTTGGTAGCTCACAGACGCTGAGCTGCCTGTCTGAGCAGTGCGGAAGCTAGAGATGCAGGGACTCGGGGCAGGCAGGCTCCGCCCAACGCCTCATCTTTGCCCTCCGGCGCTGGGGCTGAGGCCAGTGCCGCCTCCTGGGAAGATGGCACTGCATTCGGCCGCATGTGTAGATCTGAGAATGAGAAAGGAGATACAGAAGAGCAAATGGGAAAGGGGCTTGGGATTTTCCCTAGCGAGAAGAACTTGAGAGGACAGAACAGATGGGAAAGGGAGTAGGGGCGAGAGCATACTTTCCAACAAAGCCTTGATGAAAGGAAATTATTTCCCCATCCGGTGATAAAAAATTAGCCAAATCAGGGAGGATTTGAAAATCAAAAGTTCCCCCTGGAGGCTATTTTGATCCGTTGTCTAAGTCATACTGAGGCCATACTACAGTGGAAAAGAGGACCAGACGCTTACAGCATAGCTCTTCAGCAAATCCCAGCTTCTCAAAATTGCAATACAGGCAGCCCAAAGGAGTTTTGGGGTCTAGAGAAGAGTTGGTGTTTCCCATGACCTTTCAGCGCCGAGGGGGGTGGGCGGGAACAGAAAAAGGCATCCCTAAATCAGATCACGCCCACCAGAGAACGGAGGGCCAGGTGGGGAGTTTAGGCGTCCCTGGAAACTCTCCAGGGCCCGGATGGAGTCAGGTGGCTCACACGAGGACTGGGAACATCTCCCCAATCCAAGCGGCCCTGGACAGAGACCTATTGCACACGTGTAACTTAACAGATAGGCCTCTGGAGCGGACGGGAGGGAGGCTGAAAGGCCAGGGGGAATGGGGCGGGGAGGGGGCCTACCTCACTTTTGTTGATCCGGATGGGGGAAGATGGAGAAAAAGGCTCAGGAGTTCTCCCGGTCCAGAGGGCTTGCCTTGACACTGGTACGGGGGGAGGTTCAGAAAACCCTCCCAGGTTTTGCGCACCATTTGTAAAGCCAGATGACCAAAAGGAGGCAAATTAAAACCGCTGGGCAAGGCTTTATTGGAAATACATGCTCTCAGGCTGAACTCTCCCATCCATCAGAGTGTGTCCAGGAGAATGGCACACGTGTTCCGGGGTACAGAAAATTTTAAAAGGCCCAGTCAGGAAGGGGCAGGCTTAAGGCAGGAAGAAAAGGTCAGAGTCCTTCCTGGATAAGTCAGGAAAAGCCCGCTGATTGGCAGGAGGCTCCTCTACTGCTGACGTCAGCATCTAGCTGGGCGTTCCATTCTGCAGCTGCCCTGACCAGTCCCCCTAACTTGACATCCTGAACCCTGAACCGACCTAACAGTTAGTGCATTTAATTTATATATATATATAAACACACACATATATATGTATACATATATATAATCAGAATTCATTGTAGTATTCACACATGAATGTAGCATAATTTGGTAGACTTAATTCTCTAACATTCCCTCATATCCCTTCCCCTTCTCTCTCTCAATCCCCGTCCTCTACTCTATTGGTCTCCCTTCCATTTTCATGAGATCCACTTTTTATTCCTTTTCTCTTTCTCTCTAGCTTTCACATAGGAGAGAAAACATTCAGCCCTTGGCTTTCTGAGTTTGATTTATTTCACTTAGCATGATGCTCTCCAGTTCCATCCATTTACTAGCAAACATCATAATCTCATTCTTCTTTATGGCTGAGTAAAACTCCATTGTGTATACATACCACATTTTATTTATCCATTCATCTATTGACAGAGCCTAGACTAATTCCATAATTTGGCTATTGTGAATTATGCTGCTATAAAATTTATGCAGCTATATCTCTATACAATGCTAATTTTAGTTCTTTTTGGATAAATACCAAGGAGTGGGATAGCTGGGTCATATGATGGTTCCATTCCTAGTCTTTTGGGGAATGTCCATACTACTTTCAAAAGTGTTTGTACTAATTTGCAGTTCCACCAAATATGTATGAGTGTGCCTTTCCCTCAACATTCTCACCGTCAGTTATTCTTGTATTCTTGATAACTGCCATTGTGATTAGAGCAAGATGAAAATTCAATGTAGTTTGGATTTGCATTTTCCTGATTGCTAAGAATGTTGAACATTGCTTCATGTATTTGTTAGTCATTTCTATTTCTTCTTTTGCAAAATGTCTGTTTAGATCTTCTGCCATTTCTGATTTTTTCCTTGATTTTTTGAATTCTTTATATATTCTGAATATTAATCCCATCAGAGGAATAGCTGGCAAAGTTTTCTCCTATTCCATAGGCTCTTCATTCTATGAACCACAAGTCAAACTGTGTGGTCCTGTCAGGTCATTGGGAAGTGTGGATTACATTGAAAAACCTACAAGACAAAAGGGAGAGCTTAAGTGAGATGTTTTCAGAGACAACATTTAGTTAATCACTATTATGTACCAAATTCCTCACATGTTTTTTGTCTCCATTTAACAAATAAATCAAAGACACTTAGAAACACAAGTCCTCAAGGGTGAGTAAGCCCAGGATGAAGTCAAGCATCACCCAGACCCATCTGGTTCCAATGTCCGTTTCTTCACTGTGGTTTTATTAGGACTCAGCTTCCCATAATGTTAGGCAGCCTGCAGGAGGCGCAAGAGGGAAGAAGGCAGAAGGGAACAAAGGATGAGCTGAACCAAAAGTTAAAGGTGGAAGAGGAGAAATCACACCTCCAGATGCTAAAGGGTCTTCATTAAAAACCAAGAATCTCCCTCCCCACTAATATGCTTTTGTTTTCATCTTATAAGCAATTTCTCTAATGAGCATGTGGACATGTATTACAAATAGCAACTACTATTGAATTAAAATGAGGGAGGGACATATTTGAAGAGCATTTAAGCAGAGGGATCATAGTTCTTAACATTCTGCTCTATATCCCTTCATATTACCAAAGAGGAAGCCAAGTCAGTAAAATAATAAACAACTGGCTCAAAATGATGAGAGAACATATTTGAAGAGCATTTAAGCAGAGGGATCATAGTTCTTAACATTCTGCTATTATATCCCTTCGTATTACCAAGGAGGAAGCCAAGTCAGTAAAATAATAAGCAACTGGCTCAAAAGCAAAGTGGTTTGAGAAATGAGGTCTGCACCTAGTAGGTGCTCTCTCCCCCATGCTGTGTTCTGCTGAATTTTTTCCAAGAAGAGTAGCACCAGGATGCAAGCAAAGATTCTGGAAGATTCCTAGAGTGGCAGGATGGGAGGCAAAAAGGAATTGGGAAAGGCTGCCAGGAGACAGACTTGACATCAAGCGGGGGTGTGGAGGGGTTAATGGAAAGAAGCAGTGACGAGGAACATTTGGACTATATTGAAGGAAAGCGTGGTAGAACCTGAAGACTAGGTCCTAGGGATGGCTAGAATGTGAAAGGCTAAATGGATGAGAGATTCATGTTCTGGAAGGGAGACGCAATGTGCTGTCATTGACCTTCTCAATGGCCCAGATGTTGAACTCCAGCTCCTGAACACCAAGAGCAAAGCATTGCTCCCCGCTGCTTCCCTGCCTGCCTCCACTCACATAGATCAGTATGTCAATCCAAGGTTCTCAGCCTCCATCTCCTCAGTAATATACTTGGAATTACATGCACAATGCACTCCTCAAATTTTTATAAACTCCATAACATTTTTTTTCATGAAAGCAAAATGCTTTACAACATTTAATCGTTGCTACTATAAACAGAAAGCTTTTTCACTGTGGGAAGTGACCTGAGTAAGATCCTCTCCACTGTCCTCCTGCTGTGTGTAACCCTCCTCAAGAAAGCACATTGGAACACATGTGAGGAAGTTTTCCAAGAAAAATCATCTCAACTCTACTTCACTTTATTGAAAAACTCAGAAGCACTGATTCTTTCACTATTGTTATAACAACTTACTTATGATAGACCCACTGTACAATGGCAAGATATCATATCTCTAGTAGCCAGCTAGCCCTGTCCACTTAGGGATCCCTAACTCCCTAGTCCTGTTCTGACCACCTGATCACAAGGGAGCAGAGGCCTCATAAGGACCCTGTTCTGACCTCTGTCCTTTTCCTGCTTCCCACCTACTGAGATCCTTGAATGTAGTGAACACTCTGGACTGCCCGGATTCACCTTCCTGATCAAAACCTCTGGTTTTCTTCAGTCAACTCTTTGACCTACCTGATCCTCAATCATCCCTTGCATTCCACCTTGGACCAGGATAGCATGGTAGAAAAGCTTTATGATGTGCCAGATTGCTTATTCAATATCCCCTTTGACAAAGTTATTAATAAAATTATAAGCAGAAAACATAGATAGAAGTAATAAGTTCTAGTGTTCTACAGAACAGTGACAGGACTATATTTCACAATCATCTACTACATATTTTATAAATAACTAGAATGAGAGGCACTCAGAGGATCGAAACACAAAGTAATGATAAGGAAATGAAAACGTCAATTACCTTAATTTGATTGGTACATATCATGCGCATATTGAAATATCACACTGTACCCTATGTACAAGTATTACTTATTAATAAGCAGAAAATTTTTTAAATGTTTAAGGAGATGAAAATATTAACTACCCTAATTTGATCATTACACTGTATGTATTGAACATATGGAACACAGTACCCCACACATTTGTACAATCAACCAATATTTTTTTTAATTAAGTGTATATTTTTAAAAGGCAAAAAAAAATGACAAGAAGGAATAGGGAATGGCAAAGAAAGACACAGGGACAGAGAAGCTGAAAAATGACAATGAAGAGTGAAAGAGAAGAGAAACAGCAATGCTCATGGAAGAATAAACCCACAGGCCACAGCTCCTTGCTCACTTTACATTCCCCAGGGTCATTCCCCTATGGTACAAGTTGAGCATCCCCAATCCTAAATTCCAAAATCCAAAATGTTTCAAACTCTAAACTGTTCTGAGTGCCAACATGAGGCCACAAGTGGAAAATTCCACTCCATGAAATTTTGTTTCACATTATTTAAGATATTATATAGAATTACCTTCAGACTATGTGCATAATAAGGTGTATATGAAACATAAGTGAATTTTATTTATTTATTGTTCAGTCCCGGGGATTGAACTCAGGGGCATTCAACCATTGAGCCATATCCCCAGCCCTATTTTGTGTTTTATGTAAAGACAGAGTCCCACTGAGTTGTTTAGTGCCTCGCCCTTGCTGAGGCTGGCTTTGAACTCGTGATTCTCCGGTCTCAGCCTCCCAAAGTGCTGGGATTACAGGCGTGCACCACCGCACCTGGCGAAACATAAGTGAATTTAAGTCTCTATTTGGACTTGGGTCTAAATGGTACATATGCCAATTGTGTGTATGCAAATATTCCAAAATTTAAAAAAAAAAAAAACTAAATCTGAAACACATCTGGGTCCAAGCATGTTGAGTAAGGGACACCCCACCTGTACTCTTCCTTTTCTCCATAAGAACTTGTCACTTGGACTCTAGGCTATGTTAGTATGCTCCCAACAGTTCTGCTCTCAATTTACTTCCCAGACAAAATAACTTAGTGAATGATGCACAGTTCAGTTTTCTTTGTCCAAACACATCTTACAACTTTCACAGGCTTAATCCTGACCAATAAGTCAATAATTCCACACAATAAGTTCCTACTCAATAAACCCTGTCTCATACAGAAACACCATAGAAGAAATAGGATTCCCAAGAAAGAGTATTCTTTTTCTCAGAAAAATTCTGACATTCGGGTTTGGAATTCGATGGTCTTCAAGCAGATACTCCACAAGGAATTTGAAAATACACAGCCAAAAAAAAATTTCAGAAGTCCTTCTATTGCTAATATTACATTTATTTTATCCCTAAAGGGAAGGTAAGCCTGGTATAAATTCATGAAAACCTTCCAAGACCTGTTGAAGCAATGACTATATTTTCTGAAATAAGATGACCCCAGCATGGATACACTAATGGGAGAAAGAAGACAAAATATTTGAATTTGGGATGGTCTTGGGGTGGGGAAAGAAATAAAGGGCTGCTGTATCTGTTGTCTGGGTGCATTTTCCCAACCATTAAACAGGGACAAATTCCCTGGTGTAATCATTACTGTCATTTCCCTCAACTGTTGAATTAACACTTCAGATTTCCACTTTCCATAATCTTTAAAGGAGGAAGCCATGTGTACTCTGCCCCTGAATTATGTAATTTGTAGCTTGAAATCAGCCTTGCTTTTTTCTCCTTTTATTGATTTTTATGTCTGAACAGATTTTTCAGGCACTCTTTAACTTGATTCTGATTCATGGGCCTAGAGCCACAGAGTATGATGATTTAGGTGCACGGGAGACCCAATCAGGAATGAAAGGGGACAAGAGTCACACACCAGTTTGAAAAGCTTTGCAGTTGTGTTCTGCCTAATCAGCAATAACCTATGTTCACTTCAAAAGAAAATGAACATTTACGCTGGGCACAGTGGCACATGCCTGTAATCCCAGCACTTTGGGAGGCTGAGGCTGGAGAATTGCAAGTTCAAAGCCAGCCTCAGCAACAATGAGGCACTAAGCAACTCAGTGAGACCCTGTCTCTAAATAAAACACAAAATAGGTCTGGGGATGTGGCTCAGTGGTCGAGTATCCCTGAGTTCAATTCCAGGTGGAAAGGAAGGGAGGAAGGAAGGAAGGCAGGAAGATAGATACATAGATAGATAGATATGGAGGGAGGGAGGAAGGAAGGAAGGAAGGAATAAAATGAACATTTAGCTGAACTACTAAAAGGCTAATATAAAAATAAAGACACTTTTTAACAAAGGAGGGTCATCTCTTGCAAAATGCCCCTCAAATCACAACTTAAGTTATTTTCTTAATTGTTAGATAAAGGCAAATTAATTCAGGGAACAATGGGTTCTTTACTGGACCTTAGAAATGAAATGATTTTTGTCATTTTACAAATGCGTAAAATGAGGTCAGAAGGAAAAGCCCTCTTACCCAGAATGTTTGTGTGAGTCAAGGATTTGGAACTGCCTCTCACGATGCTTGTTTGGTGCCTCCTACTCCAAGGACAGTACCTGTTCATTCACTCAATGCTTGTTAGGCATCTACCATGCACCAGATCCTAGTAACCATGATGAGGTTGCCACTGAGAAATTTTTTGAATTAATGGGGGAGAAAAAGACAAAACCACTGACCCTGTGAGGATGATGGCTTTCAGCCTAGAGGATCACAGCAAAGAACCCTACTGAAAAGGCTGTTGTAGTATCAGATGAGAGCAGTGAGAGGGCCCAAGCCCTCTGACAAGATCCTTACAAGAGAAGAGATGGAATCCAGAAACATCTAGCAGGCAAAATCAACAGACTTACAGATTGATTGGATGTGTGAGAATAATGCAAGGCAAGTTGTGTGTGCATTCCAGATTTTTTCCTTGTGAATGACTAGTAAGCAAATAAGAAATAGTCCGGAATGAGTTAAGTACACAACAGAATGCAAATTGTGAAAGTAAAAGTGGGCCACACACAAAAGCTTTCAGAAGGAGATTTAGAGAGATTCCCTCCAACTGAAGAAAATGGAAGTGGTGTTGAAATGGAGCCTTGAAATCTAAGTAGGATTTGAAAGGGTGGGGATGGGAGTGCAAGGCATTCTGGGTAAAGGACTGGCTTGAGCAAAGCCACGGGGAGTGGGGAATGGAGAATTGCCCAATATGCTGAAACAGAGGATGGGGAGGGTAAGGGCTGCAGGAGGCATGGCTAGAAAGGTGGCCCACTTCCAATGCAGGCAAGGATTTTAGTTGCTTTCCAGGGTGAGGGAGAGAGTGGAGACCTTTGAGCAGAAAAGTGGCAAGATCAGGAAGAGCTTTCAAAGACACTTCCTCAATTTTTTCATAGTGAGTCTTATATCATTTTCCCAAGCATAATTCTATTGCTTTGGAGACTTGAAAATGAATAAAAATAAAATTAAATTCAATCCCTCTACATTCCTCTGGTTGGCCTCTGTCCAAAAAGGACAGATGGAAAGAGGTGGGCATGGATAATGCTTGCCCTTCTACAATGCATAGTGATCAAGCTGTCCCATGGAGCTTCTGAGGTGAGTCTCGGATCAGCTGATGGCACCAAAGAGTGCTTAATGACCAGAGAAAATGTCCACCCTCAGAGGAAAGGGAGAGCTTTCCGGAGAAGCTGGGTGAGAAACCATCCTTCTGGAGTCCTCTCACAAAGGGGACTTTCAGGTAGAGAGAGAGTGTGGGACAGAGGGATATATCACCTTGTCCCTGGCACACCCAACCAGTTCTCAGGAAGGAGCTGGCCAGTGAACAGGCACCCAAGGGGCTGAGCAGACTTTCTCCACCATCCGTAGCAACCTCATGGAGTTGAATTGGACCCAGCCAGTTGGCACTAGAACTGTGCAAGTGAGAGCAGAATTACAAAGGAAAGGAATGAAGTAGAGGGAGTGAGAAAAGCTCCAGGGCTCCTGCAGGATGGACTGTAATAAGAGCGATAGGCACGAACTCTGGAGCCAGCATCCTGTGGTGCTTACTCAAGCTCTACTCAAAAAGCCAAAGTGTGGCATCCTCAAAGCCACAGGCCAAATGAAATTTATCCAGTCTCTCTTCCTCAGTTTGGGACTCTTGGGGACAAGGACCACCAGAACTTATTCTTGGACTCTGTTGTATAATAGACTACAAGGTAAACAGACTGGCTGAACAAAGAGCAAGAGGGAGGAAGGTGGACAGGCAGGCAAACCAGGCAGGCCGATTAATGTCCACTAATAATAGGTAATTTCAGTAAACAGTGAGTAAATTATTCTGCTGTAAAAATAATTTCACAGGTGTATGTATATGTGTAAACATATGGGTATATGTGTGATATATACATATATTATGTGTATATTATATGTATATGTGTGTGTGTGTATAAAACACTAAAACAATTTCTGTTCCTTCAGTAAGGACTGTTAGTTATAATAAGGTACTTTGGGTACTTGACAAAATGATTAACTTATGCCACATCTTACTCTCTTTTTCTCTCCAAACCTTAGCTCTTGTTTTAGAGTGGTTTGTTTCAGGGTTTTATAGATATATAGGAATATATGCTGAGAATCCTGTAGTGGAGATCTGGAGTTTCTGCACCACTCCCTGTGTCTACTCCTTGTACTCTGGCAACTGTGACCTAGTTTTCTTTCATGGAAACCAACTTGCCCTAATTTGTAGAACTGTAAATCAGCGTGACATCCCTTCCCCTCACTGAGGGGTTGGGCACATCATCAAGGCCAGAGTCAAATCTCTCTCTAGCTCCTGCTCTCACTCTAAGTGTCTCTCACTCTCTCAGTGTCTGCACCTCCCCCCCTCAATTTTGTCATCAGCAGATTTATACAAAGAAAGAAGGAAATTATCAGAGCTTTATTATAAATAGTCATCTGCTTTATTATTTTCATACAAAATAATTCATACCCATTTAAAAAGTAATTCCATGTCACCCCTGAATTAGAAGTAAAATTGTTAGCAGTGATGTGGACAGCCAAAACATGAAAAGGGGAGCTGAGGTATACTCCACTAAATAGTGTAACCAAATTTTTTACCATGGAAAAATCTATGCTGGGAAATATGACCACTCCTCTCCTTTCTTCCACCCTCCTCCTGCCTTAAAACCTGTGATATAATCCAACAAAGGCTGAGTCACTGATTATTACATGGGGCTGAGGAAAGATACTGAGGAAAGGAAGAATAATGAAAGTTATAGCCCTTCCCTTTTGTATTCTTCCCTACTACATGTCAGGTGCTCTGTATATATTATGTGATTTAGTACAATAGACTCACCATATAGGTGATTTTATGCTCATTTCAGAATACAATTAGAGAAATAAAGCCCAGAGGAAGAACTAATTCCCTAGTTGTATTCTCAAATGAGTGTAGCATACCATGGAAATAATTCTGTAGTGGCTGGAATTGTTTAGCCAATTCCCTGGCATTATTCTATGGAATATAAGTGTACGCTGTGCTAAGCATTTATTTTTTAAACTTAAGCATATCAGATACTTTATTAGTCAACTTTCCGCCGCTATAATGAAATCCCTGAGATAATTAATTTATAAAGAAAAAATGTTTATATTAATTCATGGTTCTGAAGATTCTAGCCCATGATTGAGTGGTCTCATTTCTTTGGGTCTCTTACAAGACAGCATATCATTAAAGGAACACATAAAAGAACAAACTGCTCGCTTCATGAGCCAGGAGGGAAAGAAATACAGAAAAAGGCTGGGGTACAACAGTCCTCTTCAAGGGCACACTCTTAATTACCTAAGGACCACCTTCTAGGCCCTACCTCCTAAAGGTACACAATACCTCCCAAAAGCACCACTCTAGGGACTAGACATTTGGCACATGGACCTTCAGGAGACACTTATCCAAACACTAGTATAGACAAAATGACTGAATAATAACACCAGATGAGATAGAAAATTAACTATCCAGTACTCAAAGATTAATATCAAAAGTAACATTGTTCACTGGGCCGAAGGTTGCACATGAATCATGTGAATATAACTGGTCTATCTTGTAAGCAAAATAGCAGACTAAAGTAATTGCTGGGCATGGATGTACTACTGTATGGGCTTGTCCTCCAATGTGACACTATAATTCCCAGGGTCATAGAAGAATGTATCCTATAGCATTTGGGAACTGGGCCTGAGAAAGAATGGCAATGCAAATATCATGCCTGTTTCCTTAAATGATAAGAAAAGTGCAGTCTTTTGGCATTTTGATTTATCCCGGCAGGAGTACCCTGTCAATTAGGTCCTACAGTCTTATTGTTTGCTAATTTTGACCCTCCAGTCTTCCTGGTGCATCTGTAAGCACCTGACATCCTTCAATGCAACTGTGTGAATCAGATTGGCTCAATTTCTGTTGCTTGCAACCAAACACCCTACCTTCTAGCAGCCCCAAATGAGAACTAAATAAACAAAACATCACGCTGCAAATGGCCATGCCAGTCATATCCAGAATGTACTATGGTCTTCAGGGAGTGGAATAGTTAAGTCCCTAAAACATCCCTCTTTCAATCAAGAATCATTTAATGAGCACCCACTATGTTCAGTATCCCATGACAACAATTTTCAGAGCAAGAGAAAATGCAAAATAATTTTGTCCTGTACTAGCTACCCTGTTCTTAAGCATTTCCTTCAATTTACAGGGCCCGCAGGAGCCATTGGACTGGCTATGTTTCAGTCAGTTTTCCCTTGATTTAGTATTAAATAATTCCCTAAAACTTGCTAAGTGTGGCAACCTGCTGTTTTGATTGTTGTTACCCTCCTGTTCCAAGATTTTGGAACACATTTTCTTGGAGGCTGAGTTGAACAAACACAGACTACCTAAGGGGCTAGCGTGAACAGCACAGAATTGAAGTGATTCTAGTGAAAAAAAATTTTAAAACAATATAATATGCTTTTGAGCATTTGTGTCTAACCTAAGTAAATGGACCATATTGAAAGGAGCAGGTATTTAACATTTTTAATGATTGTCATAATATTAGCTTCAGCTTCTGGAGTGCCCAAAATGTGCCAACAGTTATTTTAGGTTCTTTTCATCTATTTTTATTTCATTTAATCCTGGTGAGAAAGCAACTCGGAGAGGCTAAGTGCTGTGCCCAATACCTACAGCCATGGAGTAGGAGAAGCAAGGATTAAATCCAGGTCTTTTTAATTCCAGAGTCTATGGGTTTGCCCAGCTTTCCCCAGTAATGGCTTTTTGAGCTGTGTAGTACCTCAAAAGTGGTCCACTCAACCCTCTCCTCTTATACACAAGAAAACTACAGACCACATCAGAATAAGAAATAGGATTCTGGTCTCTGGAACCCCAATCCATTTCCCCTTCTGCCACCTCACCCTATAAGAAATGCTTTCTCGGGGCTGGAGTGTAACTCAATGGTAGCATGCTTGCCTAGCATGTGTGAGGCCCTGAGTTTGATCTCCAATACCAAAAAGAAGAAAAGAAAAAAAATTCTCTTACTCCTTTGTGCCATATATTAGGTTGATTTCCTGTCTTATATATGAATCCTGAAGAAAACCAACTTCATTCCCCTTTCCATCTCCCCATTGTTCCCAACCTCATTCCTCCTTATTTTATCATCTCCAAGTTCCTCCTGTGCTTTCTCCAGAACAGCTGCAAGCCCAGGTTGTTGCAGGCTCAATTTTGCAGTATGGAGTCATTCCGGAGTGGCCAGGCACAGCAGGGAGGCTCAGAGAGAAGCTGACTGGGGCTGGTTTCAAGGGCAAGGGAACAGCTGGTATTCAGTCAGCCTCTGCCAGCATGAAGAGGGCAGAGCAGGCCCTAGGGAGTGAGAGGGAGCGGAATGTCCAGCAGCCAGAAAGATCCAGGGCCTGATGAGGCTTAACTGTCCCCATAGCACCGCTGTTAGGATGAACAGGTGTTCACACAGCTGATTGGGCAGCCGGGCTTCCAGCAGGGATGTGAGATGGGGTAGACTGTGCAGGGACTTGCAAACACACACAGGCTAAGAAATGATCAGATCCTTGCAAAGCAATAGAGAATAGCAGCTAGGACAGAGGTACTTATTCGTAGTGGATTGAAACACTTGACCTTCAGCCAATGGGAGGCTGAAGGGCAATGATTGGGGCAATGCTATTCAAAGGTCTTTATATGAACAGCATCACCTGGGAGCTGGTCAAGATGCAAATTCTTAAGTACCATCTCAGACCTACTAAATCAGAACCCAAATTTTACAAGATCCCCAGGTGATTCCTAGACACCTTGAAGTTCAAGAAGCACTGGTCTAGGACAACAGTTCTAGAAGAATGATTCCCAGATCAGCAGCATCCCCTGAGAATTTGTCAAAGCACAAATTTTCAGACCTCTGAGGATGGGACTAGCATGCAGTTTTAACAAGCCAATGAGGTCACTCTGGTGGACATTGAAGTTTGAGAAGCACTGAGTTGTGGTACAGCTTATGCATTTGGGAGAGAAGCAGAGTTAGGAGACAGCGATTGGAGTTGGGAAGAATCTCCAGAAAGGCATCCTGATTGTAGCTTGGAAGAACTCAGAACACTGTTTCTAGCCAGCAATGTCACCTGTTCCCCTGACACCCTCTTACCTATCAAAGTCAGACCCAGAATTCAGGCCTCCAGTACTGACCCAGGTTTTCCCAAGCTTCAGGTCTGAGCTGGTCAAAGACCTGGTCTTTAGAAACAGTTTTCCTAAATTAGTGAACCATATTCAGGTAAACCAGAGCCCAGATGAAAACAATACATATGAGGTATGTAATCCCTCCATTAGCTAGGGTCTCCACCTGAAGGGGCCACCTATGACAGATCATTCCTTGACCTGTACAAATCCAGGGTCCTGCCCTAAGATTTCTGGGTGTTCTTTAAAAACATGTATAATCCCAGGGTTCTCCCCACATTCAGGTTCCAGAGCCTGGTGAAGAACTTTAACCACACTTGCCTGCAGTCCTCCTGCTCCCCAGCATCAGCCTAGGCACAGGACTCAGCACTTCTGTGGTTTCCTGGATTTTTTTGTTTTTGATCTCTTTTGTTTTTAAACTTCCCATTGGAACTTCAGAGGTAGATTTCCCTGAATATATTGAGTAAAGGGAAATGCAAATTTTCTTTACATCACAGAAATATAAATCTTTTGCATTTGAGTGACATCATTTCTATCCTTCAAAGACCCAGAACCCACCCTAGTGCTCTGACACCCTACCCTCCTCTCTTCCTTTCTTTCTGCTTCTCTCTTCTCCTACTCCCTCATCATCAAATTTCTACTTATTTATAACAGAGACATTTGTTTCTTGACTCTCAGTAAACTATGTCCTTAACATCTCACCTTCTATACCAAGCAGGATAATTGCCCAAATAAAATATACTCTTTCTTAAGAGGAATTTCCGTTTCAATTTAATAGAGTCTGGATGGCTTCTTTCTCCACTGAAGCACACAGCCCCTCCTCCTTCCCATTCACTCCTTCGCAGAATCTTGATCATCCCTTCTTGTCCCACTTTCTTAATGTAACTCTGAAATATCTCCCTTTCATTTATAATAACTCAGGTTATTTTCTTTCCTTCCTTTGTCTGAGACCAAACCTCCTTCCTCAGACTTCCATTCTGAACAAGGCTAACTATTACCCACATCATAGCTCAGAAGTATACACCTCTTATCTGTGGATCATTTCCAAGGCAGCTGGTAGATTTACACAAAAGCTCAAATCTGAAGATTTTAGTTTAATGTAAAGACTGGGGTTCCCTTCTAACACCTGGGGACTGAGGAACTCCAGAGGAAAAGAACTGTGTAAGAGTAACTCTCTCCTTTCCATTCCCAGCATCAGTTTCCTACCTTAGGACTCTCCCTATCCTCTCCTGGACTGTTAAAATAAACTCGTAAATGATTCCTCCAATTCACTAGTTTCTACCCCACCACCAGCGCCACATTCTCCTCTTCCTCATTGGTAGAGTCGGACCCATCTGCATAAAACTTCAATGGCTCCCAGGTGCTTATAAAACAACATAAACCTTCCCCCAGGTCAAGTCTCATACTAAATTAAGAAAGGAGTAGTGGAAAAAATAGAAGCTGTGCAGAGGAAGAGACAAGAACTGACATCTCAACTCAGAGAGAAGAGCCAGAGTTGCAATCCTCGTAAGACACGGGGTGTTAGCCTCAAAGGTAATCCACAGGGGAAGGTTTGATATATTAGAAGCCACCTTGTCACTCACAGTTGGTTCAGAAATCAGATCTCTGGACACACTTGTTATGGAAAAACACTGAAATAAGAGAACAGGTAGGGGCAGATTTCAGCTATGAAGTACATAGAAAAATAAGCCAGGTTGAAGGCCAGTTTGCAAAGGCAATTAAACATGTGTGCTTTCTAATGAAATGATTTCATTTTGTATTGCTGTACTTCCCTGTGATAAAGGGCAAGTTGAATAGCCAACTTTGAGCTTTATTTTCAGAAAAAAATCTCCATATAGTTCATTTCTTCACCTGAGCCCAGGGTAAATATATTGTTTACCAAAAGTATTTATATGGTCTTTGATTTGGTTGCCTGTATACCTGTGCTTTGGGACACATGCTGCTGAGGGGGGACGCACTCCAAGGTCAAGCGCTCTGCTCCGTTGGTTAAATTACTATGTGTGGCCCATTACAGCCAATGAGCTATACAACATCATTTTAATTCTACTAATAAAGGGCTGGGAGCAGATGAGGGAACAATCCTGGGACCTAGAAAGATACAAGGTAAGAGACTCCTGCATGAGGAATAATGCATTTTCCTATACACAAAGGCCAAACCTAACTCCATGGGAAATGTAGAGAGTCGAAAGTTGAAAAGCATAGATGAATGAAGGGAAGGTCAAGGCCACTTACCCCAAAGGAGGTGCATTTGCCCTATGGCTGTTTTGATGACTGTAAGGAGAAATACATGGTCCAGGGAGGCTGCTCTAGAGTAAGGAGAAAACATGGGCCAGATGTGCATTTAGAAAGGCTTAGACTTAGGAAAGAATAGAAGTTCACTGGATTAGACAAAGGGGAATGAAGGGAAGGGGTGAGGATGGGAATAAGAAAGACAGTAGAATACATCAGACATAACTTTCCTACGTTCATGTATAAATACATGACCAGGGAAACTCCACCTCATGTACAACCGCAAGAATGGGATCCTAATTAGAGTAAGTTATATTCCATGTATATATGTCAAAATATTCTACTGTAATGTATATCAAAAAAGAAAATTTTTAAAAAGGCTTGGACTTGAAGCCCTGCTTTTGTTAAGTACTCAATTGTTGGCTAGCTCAGTTTATGTGACCTCTCTAAGTCTCAGTTTACTCATCCCTGAAATGGAGATTGAAGTACCCATCCCAAGCCCTAAAAGCTTATTGGAAGAATAAAAGAGGATAGTAGACACAAAGTGTCAAATTCCTGGTCCATATTCAAAAAAAATGGTGTTTGCTTTCCTCTTTCTCTTCTTCCTTCCCATTTCCTTCCCTCAGTCCAATAAACCAGCCCCTAAGAGGCAACACACTGAAAATGGAATAAAATCATATTTTTCTTCCTTCGGGAGGACGTCACCAACGAGCTCCGACAAAGATTTGAGAATCGGCAAATAATTCTTTGGACCCCATCCAGGGTGAGCAGAGAGATCACCAAGAAACCAATTTCATCCTCAGCTTCTGAGGGATTATTACCAGAGGCAGCAGGGAATAAGTATATAAAGATGACTGACGTTTCAATAGCCCCGTTCAACCACCCACATTTTCAAATTTGCTCAGAAATTTTCCCAAAACCGCTTTTCATCCTTTCCCCCAAAACAAGCACCTCACTCAGCTCTGAACAGTGTCACCAACATTGACCCCGAAGAGAAAGACGGTGTCCCCTGAGCAGCCTCAGAAATGCTGCAAGGAACTGAGTTCAGAGAGGGACAGGAAGGATGGGACAGTGGGACACGCTGATTTGCCTGGGTTCCATCTAGTCATGACGTCAGAGGTGACTGTTCCAATTTGGGCACTGGCTGAAGACGTTCCCATAAAAACAGGCCCCTAGGGCTGTGGTTGTAGCTCAGTGTTGGAGCACTTGCCTAGTGTGTGTGAGGCATTGGGTTCGATTCTCAGCACCACATATAAATATATTAAATAAAATTCCATCAACTACTAAAAAAAAATTTTTTTAAAGAAAAAACAGGCCCCTAGGCCCTAAGCAACTCAGCAAAACCCTGTCTCTAAATAATTTTTTTTTAAAAAAGGGCTGGGGATGTGGCTCAATGTTAAGTGTCTCTGGAGTCAGTCCTCAGTACAAAAAAAAAAAAAAAAGCCTCTGCAAGGTACCTCCATCCCCCACCCAGATGCTTCTGTCTGAGACCTGAGCCAAAGGGACTGCATGTGGGCTATTGCCTCAGTTCACCTTTCTGTGGGCCCCTATGCTGAGTGGGGCCTTTTGGTGACCCCGTGTAGCCAGAGAAACAACTACGCTGAGAGGAAAAACACAGTCTCTGCATCTAGCAGAACAGACTCCCGCAGAGCACCTCGCAGATTGATTCAAAGAGGAAAATGTCACACCCTGAATCGCCAACGCGGCTGCAGCCAGCCAACTCTGCTTCTCTTGGAAATGTTGTCCTCAGCCCTAACAAGCTCCTCAGTGAGACCACATCCTGAGGGCACCAGGAGGTGTCCCAATGTCCTCCACTCACACCTCACCATCTGCCCACCCACAAAATGAGCCATTGTCGACAGACACAGAGAAATCTGAACATTTACATGACCATCTTTGGTCAGCAAAATAATTTGAGAATGTGGCAGACATCCTAGAAGGCCACATTTCTTTATGTGGCCGTAATCAATTTTGATTAAGAAATTCATCCAGAGTAGGCTTAAAATTGCCATACCTGGGTCTTCTCAGAGGATTGTTTTGGCAAAAGGAGTTTCTGGGGTGCCCCACCTGCATGGAGGACCCTGGTCCGTGTGCTTTCTGTCTGATTGCTCTAGAAGGAGCAGGATGTGATCAAGGATCTAACAGCCCAGCTGCTAAACCTTGAACAACCCTAGGATGTGGCATGACCCAGACCAAAATACCTACACAAGGAAAACCTTAGACCGGAATTTAATTTGGTAAAAGATCCTTGGCTGAAATCTTTTACCTATAAACTGTCTTGTGATTTGTTATTCATTTACTTGTATATAACAAGTATTTATTGAGTGCCGGGAAACACCAGAGAAAAAGAGAATGATGTGCTGGAAAGAGAACATGCTTTGAATCCTGGATTTGACCTCCCTTGATCCCAGTTTTCTCATTAGTGAAATGAGGAATAAAACCATCTTCAGCATAAAGGGCTGTTGCCAAGCTCAAACACAACCCTGTAGATTGCATTACTGGCCTTCAGCTTCGTAGCTCTCTCATGCTGTGTCATGTGATTTCAAAGTCACACCTCCCACATGACCTTGGCTTTGGCCATGTAATTTGCTATGACCAACGGAATAAGGTGGACATATTCTAATAATGTCCACATAACACGGGTCAGGAGACATCTTGGGTGTTTTTCTGCCATAACCAAAAGAAGAGCTTACTTTGGCTAGATTGCTGGTCCCAGGAGGAGCATGAGAGACACACAGAGCAGAGCCACCACATCTGTAGAGAGATCCCAACTCATTCACAAGACTACAGTGAGAAAAAGAACCACCCAACCAAGCCAAGCCCAACTCAGTTTAGGCCAGCCAGACCTCAGACTATGTGATCAATAATCAATGATGAAGCCTTTTTTAATTTACTGAGTTTTGGGGTATTTTTTATGCAGCATTATTCATGTGCTAGCTAACCAATACACTGATATTTATATATATACAAGTTTATACAGATAAAACATCTCCCCTGGGACCAAGCATACAGTAGATTCTCAATAGTCATTTCTTTCCCTCCCTCTACTATGTTCCTAGTGCTGTGCTACATGCTGAGAGTACAGAAATGAATAAGCCTCAGAGCCTCAAGAAGCTTCCGGGTTAGTAGAATAAGAACCATAAGGTACCCATTCAAGTCCTAGGTCCCACACGAGAAATTAATGGAAACTGTGGAAAAGAAAAGCAATGAGTAAATGCTTTTCCTTCCTCCATTTTTCCATAAAATATGATAAAATAGATATTCTCCCGAAACAGAGATTTCTATTTCCTGACACTACATCTTGGTGGCACTTTCATGAGTCTAGAAAGAAACACTTCTAAAGATGGAGAGAACGTCTCCCATGTTCATTCTTTGTTTCAGATCAAGTCTCTGCTAGAAACTCCGTAGGAACCTGGCCAGTTTGAGGGAGGCATAGTGTGGCAAATCTAGCTAAGTTGAGCTCAAAGCCGAAGGCCTTCAAGAGAGATAAAAGGACTTTTTTCTCTTTTGTATGAGTGTTGAAGAAAGTAGCTCAAAAGTGGACCTATTTTTCTGAAGACAAAAGTGTACTCTCTGCAGCCACCTACCCTCATGAAAGGAAATAGTTCTCGATACAGATTCTGTCTGCAAGGAAGAATCAAATCCACTGGGAGGTAGAGCATGAAGGTATTAAGGAATTTATCACCAGCAATGTAAGGCCAGTCATTGAATGTCCATCCAGTAATGGTACAGCCCAATAATATCCCTCTGTGTTCTTAAATCTCTCTTGTCAAGGTGAGCTTTCAGGACAGCGTCTATTCTTTGCCCCTTTGAAATGACCATTCAGTTGTCTGCTGTGAGAGAAGCTTCCGCCTGACAGAGTTACTGGCGCTTTACTTGTCAGCTCAGAGGAAATGTCTGTGGGATGCTACTGGCAACTGAGACAGCAGAGGGACAAAAGGACACTGAAACATGGCACCTGGAGCTCCAAGGAATGGTGTTGTCCAGAATACTCTCGGGCCTCAACTCTAGTGAGGCCGGTCATTTCCAAGAGAGAGGCCTAATTTAGGAGAAAAGACTAGAAGATGCATTTGCATGAGCAGCCTCAGTGCTGGGAAATTGGAGCCCGGAGCAGTATTTCCTTCTCACTCTGATGAACAGAGAATTCCCTTCCAGCTGTATGACTCCAGCAGTGTGTCATCCTTCTTGTACTAAGGACTACAAAGCACTTTCATCTACTTTAGTGCACTTAAGCCTTACAACCTACATCACCCTGGTGTGATGTATATGGGTTGGACCACATGAAATTCCAGCTATTAGGCTGGTTTTGACTGACAAAAACTGCAATTTCGATGTACAGTTCTATGAATTTTGGCAGCCATGCCCAGTCACATAACCATAACCATAACCAAGATACAGAACACTTCCATAACCCCAAAGAGTTCCTTCATGCCCTTATATAGTCAGTCCCCACCCCACACACAGCCCTTGCAGCAGCTGACCTGTTCTCCATCCCTATGGATTTGCCTTTGCCTTTTCTAGAATGCCACAGGAATGGAATCATACTTCTAACTCTGGCTTCTTTGGTTTAGCATAATACACTTCAGATCCACTCATGCTATTGAGTGGATCTGTGATTTCTTCCTTTTTATGGATGAGCAGAATTCTAGTGTATGAATTCATACAATATTTTTATACATTCACCAGTGGATACACACTTGCATTGTTCCATGTTTGGGGTGACTATGAATAAAGCCACTGTAAGCACTTGCATACAGGTTTTTGTGCAGGCATTATATTTTCATTTCTCTTAGGTCAGTACTTATTCCATCACATAATCGTCACAGATTTTATGCCAAATTATTTTTGCAAAAAAGTGGGGTGCAACCATTATGTGAAGTTTTGTTGTTGTTGTTGTTGTTGTTATGCCGGTATTACTTAAAAACCATTTATTACTAAACTGTGGTACAAGATTAAGATGCACAGAATAGTCATGGATGTGTTAATGCTGTGGCAATGATTATGTGGTGAAATACAGTATGATTGCTGGGTTGCAAAATGAGTGTTTTTAACTTTAGAGGAAATTGCCAAACTGTTTTCCAAAGTACTAGTGCCCCCTTCACATTCCCAACAGCAGTGTATGAGAGCTCCAACTCCGTATCATGGTCACCAATGACATTGTCAGGCTGGGGAGAAATAGAGTGGTTAGCCATCCTAACAGGTATGGAGTAGTAAGGGATTGCAGTTTTGATTTGCAATTCCCTAAAAACTACTGATGCATTTCCATTTTTTATTTTCTACCTATATATTTTCTTTGGTGAAGTGTCTGCTCAAGTCTTTTGTCCAATTTTAAAAATTGAGTTGTTTGCTTTCTTATTATTGAGATGTGAAAGCTCTTTATTCCAGTTCTTTATTCAGTTAACAACTAGATACTCGTCCTTTTATTAGGAATCTGTTTTGCAAATACATTCTCCAAGACTATGTCTTATCTTTTCTCTTCATTAACACTGCCTTCTGAAAAGCACAAGTTTTCAATTTTGAAATCTAATTTATCATTTTTTCTTTGATGGTTCATGCCTTTTGTGTCTTATTTAAGAAACCATTACCTAACTCAAGGTTTCAAAGATTTTCTCCTGTTTTCTTCTAGAAATTTTATAGTTTTAAACTTTACATTAGGTCTAATGATCCATTTTGAGTTAATTTTTGTTAAGGGTGCAAGGTATAGTTCAAGGTTTTTTGTTGGTTTTTTGTTGGTTTGTTTGTTTTGTATATGGATCTCCAATTGTTTCGGTATCATCTGTCGAAAAGACCATCCTTTCTCCATTGAACTGCCTTGACATCTTTGTCGAAACCAATTGACCATATGTGTGGGGCTCTATTTCTGGACTCTATTCTATTCCATTGATCTGTGTGTCTATCCTTTTTCCAATACCACGCTATCTTGATTGCTGGAGCTTTATAGTAAGTCCCACCATCAGATAGTAAGAGTCTTTCAACTTTGTTTTTATTTGTTTCTTTTCTTAAATTATTTGACTATTCCATTTCCTTTGCCTTTCCATACACATTTTAGAATCAGCCTAAATCAATCAACCTGTAGACTGTTTTTAAGATGAAAGAATGACTTATCCCAGGTCACAACATTAGTATGTATCAGAGCCAGCTCAGCCTCCAATCATTTGTGTGCAGTCACGTTCATGATCTGCCCATGGGCTTTACAGAGAAGAATGAGGGAGAGCACCGTTATGGCAAAGATCTGAGGTTGGTCCTACAGAGCTCACCTAAGATCAGGAGCTCTGGCTCTCAATGCACTGGGGTGATTGAGACTGTCTTCAAGACTCACTCCCTATTTTTCCTTAATAGGATAATCAGATATGTCTGGAATAAGTCATACAGCTGTAGCCCCAGTGTCTGGGCATCAAGTTGATCACTGGCCTCTAGTGGAACCCAAAGTCCCAGCTTTAATAAGCCCTGCCCTGTTAACAAGTCTATTCACTCAAGCTTCTGTCTCTGTTCCCTGGTTAGCATTCCTATTCCCCACTGGGAAGGAAGCCCAGCTCTGAGCCCTCCTGGCTGGTGCTCTGACACCAGTTCCAGTCTCCTCCACTATAGGGCTGATTCCTTTACTTTGTCATTGGCTTCAAAGCAATGAGTGCTCAGGACCAGACCTGTCCCACCTGTTTCCATCACTAAGGCTGATCCCACCTGCTCAGCCATTTTTCTTACCTCTGTCCCCTTCCCAAAATAAGCCCAGCTTTAGTCTTCTGTGTTGGACAGCTTCTAGAAAGTATCCCCCCACAGCTGGGTGGCAGAAAAGGGCAGTAGTTGAAAATTCCCAAAGCTCTCATGTGGAACCGGAGAAAACAAGTTTGAATCACAAGTCTGTTCTTTCAGGCAAGATACTTAATTTTTTGCATCTCTGTTTCCTCATTTGTAAAAGTGTTCTACAGGATTTCCAGGAGAACCAAAATGAAATAAGGCACTTGCAATGCTTGGCACAGCTCCTGGCACATACATGGCAATAATCAATGCTAGTAGGGCTCCTTCACCCCAGACATACCCATCCAGAGTTGCTGCCTTTCCCACCAGCTCACACCACTGAGAAAACAATGTGCCTCCCAGGAGAGCCCCTGTTACCAGCTGCAATGGCTTTTCTGGCCAGCTGTAATGGAAGCAACCTTAGAAAGACCCAGCTGCAGAAAACTCAGCAAATCCTCCATCATGACTATTACCTCTCCCCACTTTTGTCCCTTGTGCTGATTTGATTGAAGAGAAATGACATGTTTTACTCATGTATTTTTTACAATCCAGAAGACACTCTCTGGCACTTAGAGGAAGAAGCTCAAGCCTAACATCTGGCTCAATTCATTGTTCATGATAAACAGTCAGTGAAAGAGCTTATCTTCATCACTGGAGAACCTTAATGAGTCCTTTAATCCTCATATATGCTGGTTTAAAATACAACCAAATAAGAAGCTAGTCTTCATTCCTAAAGAGGGCACTTTTGGCTTGTGGACAAAAGAGCTTGAGATTGCTCTCAGATGGTGGTGATGGACAGTGCTGGTCCACCCTCTTCTCTGAACTCTAACCCAAGATCAGAAGTAGTGAGAAAGTGGCCTGGATTTTAATGGGAGTTGAGCCTAGGAATGTAGCATTTCACACTACACATCCAAGGACCGAGTCTGCCATCTTGGCGTTCACAAAGACCTCTAATGATGGAATGAAATTATAAGTCCTACTTGCTCAAGGAGTAAGACCAGGGTCCTCTCTGGCCCTTGTTGGGACAATAGTCATTGGAAGACCTCAGGCATTGGAAACACGATGGAACCCAGAAGTCACAGCAGAACAAATCAAATGTCACAAAATGCATGGACACATGAATAAGAACATGGCCCCAGGTCCACAAAATGTACCAAGAAGAACCCCAAGGCAGATATGTTTGCAGATCTGGAATCACTCTATCTCCAGGGCTGTTTCCAGTCCTCCATTCATTTCTGCCTTCTCTCCTCCTCTAACTCTTTAGCATGACATATCATCCACTTTTTTCTACTCATCTCATATTTTCTGATTCATTTTCCAAATGTCAGTTGACCTCTTCCATCCTTATCACAAACTTCACTTGGAATCCAAGGGGTCACCACTATCACCCTCATGGGAGCCTTGGCTAAGGATACAGAAACCCCATCCCCCTATTCCCAGTGCAACCTGAGAAGAGCTAATCTCAATGCCAGGCAAATACAGGCAGGATCCTAAAGTCTGATCCAAAGGTGGCAAATGCTTCCTACACATGCCTCAATTCCCCCAGACTTTACACACCACACTTGGCATTCTTTCCTGCTGAACCAAGGAGAATGGCATTCAGCCAAGTCCCAGGGCCGAGATCAGGTAAGAAAATCAGGTGACCAACCATCTGGTCTGCCTTGGGCATCCTAGTTTTAAAACCAAAAGTCCCCAAGCCCTGGGAACCCTTCAATCCCAGGCATTACACAATAACAAATGACCTTAGCAGAAAACACCAAATCCAGGGGAGGAATTGCAAAATAGCCATGGAGTTACCAAGAAGTGACAGCCGGAAGCAGGGCCAGAAGCTCTGCAGAAGGTTCTCAAAAATGAACAGCCATTCTACAAAAGAAACTGTTCCAGTCAGGATGAACTAACAGGGATAACACACAACACCAAAATCTTAATGGCTTCAGGTTGTAAAGGTTTATTTCTTGTTCACATCACACACATTAATTGGGCTGTCAGAGGGGCCCTGCTCCACATGGCTATTGAGGGATGTGAGTGCTGTCCATGGAGTGGCTTGGTGGCCCCTAGGACAGAATCATCCCTGTGCCCTCTGTGAATCCTCATGGGACACAGGAGAGAAGGTAGAGGGAGCTAAACGTGGCAAGGGGGATGGTGATAGGCTGTTCATCACATTTTATTAACTGAAACACAGTCAGATGGCAGAATCTAACTACAAAAGAGACTGGAAAATATAGCTAGCTATCTATGTGCCAATGGAGAGCAGGAAATAGTTGTTTGCTGACTATCTAGCTCATCTATGCATCCAGGACTTATTAATCATTAAAACAGAACTCTTGCAGAACAGAGGAGTTGAATGCCTTCCTTATCCCACATCCCCTTTAAATACCTGTGCTACCAGCTAAGGATACTATGGAATGGCAAAAATAAAAAGAGAAGAACCTGACAATTCCACTCCTAGGTATATACACAAGAAAAATGAAAGCATAGCCTCACTCACAAACTTGTGCATGAATGAATAGAGCAGCAATACTCACAATAGCCAAAAAGTGAAAACAGCCCAAGTGTTCATTAATAGAGGAAAGAACAAACAACATGTGGTATAGCCACACAGTGGTATATTATTCTTCCATGACCAGGAATGAAGTCATGGAAGTCATTGATACCTGCTACAACATGGATGGACCTGAAAAACATGATAGTAAATGAAAGAAACCAGTTATAAATGTTATCTGGGTGTGGTGGCACATGCCTGTAATCTCAGCCACTCAGGAGACTGAAGCAGAAGGATCACAAGTTCAAGGCCTGTCTCGGTAACTTCGCCAGACTTTATGTGAAAATGAAAGATAAAAAAAAAAGGGCTGGGGGTGTAGCTCAGCAGGAGAGCACCCCTGGGCTCAATTTCCAGCACAGATAAACAAAAGAATCATTAACTCAGTGATAGAATGCCCCTAGGTTCAATCCCCAGTGCCACCCCCCAATAAAAGAAGGTCATATGTCACATGATTCCATTTACATGAAGTGTTTAGAATAGGAAAATTCATAGAGAAGTGGATGGGAATGGGTATGTGGGGTGATGAAAATGTTGTGGAATTAGATCATGGTGATGGCTGCACAGCTTTGGAATATACTAAAAACCATTTAATTGTATACTTTTTTTCGGTACCAGGATTGAATCCAGGAGCACTTAACCACTGAGCCACATCCTCAGCCCTTTTTTGTATTTTTTTTAGAGACAGGGTCTCAGTGAGTTGCTTAGGGCCTCGCTGGGTTGCTGAGGCTGGCTTTGGACTCACAATCCTCCTGTCTTAGCCTCTCAAACCACTGGGATTACAGGCTTGCGCCACCACGCCCAGCTTAATTGTATACTTTTAAAGGGTTGGTTTTATGGTATATGAATTACATCTCAATAGAAAAGAAAAGAAAATAGGAAGACAAATTTCTCACCCAGACTCTCCTACACCTGCCCCTCAGACCTCCCTGCCATGCCCTTTGGCCTCCTTGCAGAGGCCCCGACATAACCTTGCCCCACAGCTAATGGGCAGCAAGGGAACACACACACTGCAGTTGTCATGGTGATGAGTGACATGTCCAGGCTTTGCTTCTGATCCTTGTCTCCAAAGCAGCAGGTGGGCAGCTGTGCCAGAGACAGGCCGGGGCTACAGATGTGAAGAACACCAGGAGCTTCGATTGCAAATGGCATTATTGATCTTCATTTCTGCAGGGCACTGCCACGACACTGGGGCTTCTAACTAAACCATGGAGCTTCTGGACACAGTAATCTAAAAGGTTTCTCTGCCATCTGGTCTTTTAATGACCCTTCATCTCAAACCACCAAGGCTTTCAGGGAAGCAGTCTGGACTAAAATGCTAGTTTTTCATGCTGGGGCAGCTTCAGAAAGCAAGCTCTGAAGATATGCAATCTGTGAGGTCCTCATTTGAACAGAACCACCCCTGAACAGACAAAACCCTTCCATCTGGAGAGGGGTTTGTCCTGTTGGAAAAGATCGGTCACATTCACCATCACGTTGCTCTTCACAGCAATTGCATGAGACAGGTGCTATCAGTTCTATTTTACAGATGAGGTTAGTCACAGAAGATTAAGAGATGTGTCTGTGGCCACCTGCCCACCAAGAGTAGGACTCAGTCTCAGATAATACTGGGGTCAAAGAGACTTAAAACTTATCCAATCCAAAACTTTTATTTTACAAAGAAGAGAAGTCAGGAAGGTAACGGCCTGGTCTGAGGCCATACAGCAGGACCTGGGCTTTGGGTCTTCTGTCGTTCCAGTGCCTACACCATAACATACAAATGAGATGAACTCTATAGCCACAGTCGGTGGAACTCTCCTTTCTCAGAAGATGATCAGCCTCCCTCTCCTCCATATGTCACAGCAACCTGCCCTTACCTCTGTCTAATTACATGTAAAGCAGACACCCTATCTTCTTTATTTTTCCATCTCAGAATCTAAAGCAATGCCCTGATACGGCATCCAGTTGACCTCATTCATTCGTTCACAAACAGTTCCTGAGTGCTAACTTGCACCAGGCTTTATGGTGGATGGTGATGCAGAAGCAAATGAAAACAAGCCAGTTATCAACCTTCGTGGGTTTTGTAAGCCTATAAGGTGGGGCAAGCAATACACTAATAGGTACATGAATAAACAGATCATTGCAGTTGGTGATCAGCACTTCATAGGGAAAAAAAGAACAAGAAAATAAGATAGAGATGAAACTGTGGCATCTGGACCAAAATCTGAATGATGAGAAGGAAGCAGGTGTGCCAGAGCATTAAGAGTAGAGACAACCGAAACTGCACAGTTTGGAGTCTCCAGAAACACAAAAAGACAGCAAGGTAGCAGGAGCACAGTGAGCAAGGTCAGAATCAGGCAGGGGCAGATCATGTAGGACTGCAAAGGTCATGGCAAGGAGTCTGGAAGCTCTTCCGGACATGATGGGCAGCCAAAGGAAGGTTCAAAGCAAAGGAATGACCTGATCTGATTGACACTTTTAGAACATTCCCTGGTCACTGTGGGGGAAGGACAGACCATAAAGTCATGAGAGGCATTAAGTAGAGCATTCTGGATCGCCAGAATCACAGCACTAGAACGAGTGCTCTGCCTAAGGTTTGGTACCTTAGCCAGGTGTTCAAGGTTAGCATCACCAGCAATGGTACTATATGACATCACATGCTACCTGAGGTGACATAGTAAGGAGGTCACCAGATTACCCAGACAGAACTCTTGCTAAAATATTTAATCTGAATCTGATCACACAGAAACAGTAAGGGGAATCCAGAATGCCCGGGATTCTACAAAACAAACGACCTGGCTGGTGAAGAAATGAAGAAGTCCTGAAAGACCAGAGAAGAGAGAGGACAATGGCTCCAGAATACAATGGTGACAAAAGAGAAATGACAAGTACGCTCAGCATATGGTTCTCGAATGGAGACTACAAGGGGGATTGAAAATCCATAAGAATAGCATTTCTGGAATGACGAGGCAATTTAAATACAAATCATGTATTACCTAATATGATGCTATCAGCATTGAACTTCTTGGGTGCAATAATGATATTATGGTTATGCAGACAAATCTCTACATGTATGGAGACATGTGTTGAATTATTGAGAGGTGAAGTGTCAGGGCATCCACAGCATATCTTCAAATCTTTGATGCAGTAAAGGAGACAGAGAGATAATAAGCATAGTTCAGTGTTAAAATTTGATAGATCCCAAAGAGGAGGACATAGCTCTTACAAAGGTCTGAAATTTTTCAGAAAAAGTGGGGATGGTGGACACTAAGTAAATAAATGAATCAATTGAATCAACCGCTGAGATTTGGAGAGCTGTTTCCCTAAGACCTTCATACGCCATTTGCTCTCATTGATTCCAACGTGGACCAATTTGGAGGTAGACAGAGGCAGGATGATGGTTCATGGTCTCTTCTAGATTGCATATATGCTTTTTTCTTTGCTTTTCTTTTTTTTTAATTTTTTATTTGGAGATTCCATATCCAAGAACAGCAGAAACATGCAATGCTTTGGTGGCTACTGCCATCATGTGGATGTGAGCAGCTCGCAGAGGGTGGAAGCCAGACAGGCAGGGTCACCACATGCTAATGAGCTACCCTGCGCAGCCTGACGGCTAACTCACAGGAGGTTAAAGGCTTAAGTACTTTTGTTAACTTCTTTCCAGAGTGAGTAACAGTAAAACACAGTCACCATCTTTCAACAGGCTCTCTAGATGCACAGGGTCCTTCGCCTTTAAAATTACCAGGCCTAACAGGACTCTCATTGATTTTACTCTTCAAAATTAGAGCCAAAGAGCCATTTAGTGGGATTTTACTGCCATTTGCACATAATATTGACTTGTTGTCATTGTTTTCTTATTCACGAAGGCCCATAAAAATGATATTGGGCATGTTTGATACCAGTTTTTCAAACCTCTAATTAGTTCACAAGCTTAGAAAGCAGGTCAGGGAGGGTCACCTTTGATGGGGAGCTGGGGAGAAAGAGAAGAGGCAGACCACTTTACTGGAAGAAGCAGTATTAGGAGAAGCTGGAAATAAAGTCTAGTTGTTTTCCCATGCAGGATGGATGTGGTAAAAGCTCTGAGGACTTTGCAGCCAGGTGGACGTGGGTTTGAAGGTACCACTTCCTGCTTGGGGCAACCTGAACATGTTAACCTCCTGAGAGTTCTTCTTCAGAACAGTGATGATAACACAAAGCTTATTCTAAGGATTAAGGTTGGTTTAAGGCAATGGCTCTCACACTTGAGTGAGCTCCAGAATGATCTAGAAGGTTAAACACAGATTGCTGTGCCCACCCCCAGAGTTTCTGATTCAGCAGTTCTAGGGTGGCCTAAGAATTTGCATTCCTACCAAATTCCCAGGAAATACGGCATGTCTGGTTCTATATGCTATGCTTTGGATATGAGTTGTCCTCCAAAAGGCTCATGTGGCAATATAGCAATTATCAGGGGTGAAATAATTAGATTATGACAGCTGTAACCTCACCAGTGGATTAACACATTTGATGGATTCATAATTTGAAAAGACTACTATACTGGGATATAACTGTAGTTGAGGGGGACATGGCTGGAGGAAGTAGGTCATTGGGGGTGTACCTTTGGGGTTTATATTTTGTCCCTAGCACTTCACTCTTTCTCTTGGTTTCCTGGATGCTATGGGCCGAGAAGCTTTCTTCCACCACCCTCTTCCGCCATGATGTTCTGCCTCATCTCAGGCTCAGAGCAATGCAGTTGGCCAACCACTGGACTAAGCCTCTGAAACTGGGATCCCAAAATAAACTTTTCCTTCTCTAAGTTCTTCTTGTCAGATATCTTGGTCACAGCAACAAAAGGCTAATACACCATACTTTGAAAACCATTGTTTTAAGGATCCAGTGGCATAAATATATAGTAATTGCCTGGCAGGTAGGCAGCAGTCAATAAATGTCTGCCTGATAACACCTCCACTCTTTCCTATGCAAGAAGAAACTTCATGTGGGCTGGCTCGGCTCTGGCACTTTCTCCTAGGAGCCTGGATGAGCAACATAACCCAAATATACTGATCCACACCACTAGTCTCCAGGCTCTTGACCTCTTGCTAGGATTTCACCTCCATCCAGTCTTCCACACTCTCAGCAGGTAGCAATTTACTCTTGCAAAAAGGGTGGGTGACATGTTCCCTGTCTCCAGGATCTTAACCTAACATTGGAGAAATCAGAATCAGCCTGCCAGGACTGAAAAAGGGCAGCCACCTGAGAATGCAATGTGGAGAAACTATTCCCTAATGCTGGCTTTGTGGGGGTGACCAAGGATTCCAGGTTTTATTGGCAGAGCTCTGTTAGAGCAGGTATGATTTGATAATATCAAGTACCTGATCTATTCTTAAAACTTCTATAAATCAGCCTCACTTCCAACATGCTAGGAGGATTCCACATGTAAATAATAACCACCCATTATCATCATATTGTGTACATTTCCTTTCTTGTCATTTATCCCTGAAGAGATTACTGATCATCAGCCTGCAGGTTTTATCCACAAGCCCATAGCCAGACCCATTTTAGTTGATTGGGGACAAGGAGGTTTCCTTTCAAAGCCATGTCCATGTAAAACTCCCCATGCAGCTTTCTTCTGATGCTTGTCTTAATTAAGATACCTTTGTCAGATTTTGGTGGAAATATCTCTTTATAACAAAACAAAGTAACCCTTCTGGAATCCCTGTTATTTGTGCTTTGTCCTGGTTTCCTATACTCTGAGCCCCTGTTAGAATGAATTGAAGAGAATTGATTCTGGATTCAGTCTTAACTGGAAACAAACTTGGGGAAATGATTTCACTGAGAAATGTGGCTCACGGTGAGATATTCTTCTCCATCCCTACTATGCAGCATCCAGCCGTATCTCCTCTCAGCAGAGAAATCCCAGAGCTGCCTGCCAAAGGGAAGGTCAGGGTTTAAAATCTTTTAATGCTATGATTCTGCAGTGGAGTGAGGTTGGAGCATTGACATCAGAAGGAAACATTTGGCCAACTCCATGGTCCTTTGGAGGCCTGTCAATCAGCAAGAATTCTAGGAAACTCCAGGTTTCTGGCAGGATCCATTGCCAAGGTTCTTTCCAGGGGGTTTTAATAAACAGCAGCCTGCCTTCCCACCATCTAGATGATTCCTCCTCTCCACCTTGATCTTCATGCTGTCTTCCAACTCAAGATGCTCTTTCCTTGAATTGTTTCTGAGTTTCTTTGTTCCCCCAAATTCATATGTTGAAATGGGACAGTATTAGAAGGTGGGGTCTTTCAGAGATAATTTAGTTGTGATGGTAGAGAGCTCATGACTGGGATAAGTGCCCTTAAAAGGACAGACATGAGGGAACGTGTGGCTTCTTCCTCTCTTTGTCCCATGTAAGGATACAAAGAGAAGACCGCCATCTGCAAACCAGGAAGTAGGCCCTCGGAAGACACCAGCCTGGCCAGCACCGTGTTCTCAGACTTCCCAAACTCCAGAACTGGGGAAAATAAATGTTTGTTTTGAAGCCATTTATTCTGTCACATTCTGTCATATCAGCCCTAAGACACATGGTGTTTGTTTTGCCTAAGACCATCCCTGAAACAAGAGTCCAAATAAAGGCCCACCTACCATTTCTTTAGATATTTAGGAGTTAGAAATCTAACCATCAAACTATTAAATAGCATATTTTGGCCGCTTGCCTTGACAAATACACCTTCACACAGACCTGGAAGGCAGGGTTTGACCTCCAAATCCTCAGGCTCATTAGCTGTCTATTGGCACGTGGGGAGTGGAGGCACGTGGGAAGTGGAGACACCTGGTCCCTGGCCGTTAGCACCTAGCTCAAGCCTGCTCTTTACACACCAGCTCTACCTGTACCCCAAAGGGGCTCATATGCATGCATGTGGACACTCCAGCCCATGTATCCAAGCTTTGTCCACACTTTCTATCAACAGTCACCCCTTAATCATCCACAGGCCTAGGGAACACACACTGGGATACTCTCTTCCGTCAAGACTCAGGCCCAAGGAGAAAACCCATGAGGGCCCTGGAGGAGGACGGGAGTGTGGGATTTCAGGCACAGGGTGGTACAGCCCAGGCTGGGGTGGGCACAGCTCTTTGGCCCAACACTGTGGGGAAAGGCTTGGCTGAAGAAAGACCAGAGAACAGCCCTGTCTTGCCCAGGTATAAAGGTAGCAATGGTTTGACCACCCAAAATGCATTTCCCCATCTTTAGGAGACAGCAACTCAATTTTCCCTTGGGGAACCACTCTCTACCATGCCCATCTATGTGGCTCTGGTGGGCCTCACTCCTCAGTCCTGCCCCTTGGGGTTGCACATTCACTCTCATACATAGAGGCAGAGGGTGTGGGGCTGAAATCCAGCTGGCTCTGCTGGCCAAGGGTGCCCAGTGGGACAGGCATCTTTCTGTTACTCATCTGCACTAAAGGGTCAACCTACCACCTCTCCAAGATCCAGGTCCATGCCATCCCTGGCCACAGTAATCAAAATGATGACCAGTAAAAAAAACCTGCCAGCAGACACCACTTCAATGCCAACACATGTGAAAAGGACCTAAAGGTTCCATTCTTCCCTGAGCCTAGTGAACTAACAGATTGATTCAACTGCCAAAAAACAGGGTGGGGGGACCAAATGCTAGAACCATATTCAACTGTTATGGAAATCTAGGTTCAATCAAAGGAAGGGGCAGACCCAATGTGACTTATACCAATCAGGCTATGTTGGATAATTTACATTTTTAATAACAAATTAGCCCAATGGGGGAAAAACAGAAAATAATCAAATGCAGGCTCCAATTGCAGCTCAGGAGTAAATTCCATTTGTTCTTCCAAGGTTTAACATAAAGGTTCTCAACCCTAGTCGCACATTAGATTCAACTAGGGAGCTTTTAAAAAATATTAGTGTTGAAGCCCCTCACCCCAGAGACTCTGATTTAATTGGTCTGGGATGGGGCCCAGGTAACAGTATTTTTTTTAATCTCCCCCAGTGATCATAACATGCAGCCAGGAATGAAAACCATGGTTTAATATTAAACAGACACTTTGGAAAATGTGAGCATTAGCTAAATAGTACAAACATCACCTAAAGCAGTAGTCCCCATCCCAGAATGATTGCCAGAAACATCTGGGGCAGGTTTAAAAATATTCAGAATCCAGGGCTGACCCTTACTCCATTTGACCAGAATCTCCTCTCCTAGGCCCAGAATGTGACTTTTTTTTCTTCAAAGTTGCCTGCTTAATTTCAATCATCAATCGGTGACCCATTAAAAAAAAAAAATACTCTGTGCTGGGGATACTTCTCCCCTTCACCTGGGCTCAACTAAGGCAGATAAAACCAGCACAGGAGCTGAGCATCCATCTGTATTTTAAGAAGTTCCTCTGGTTGTCCAGACAGGGGTGAGACCCCAGTTCAACAGCAGGGCTACTGTCAAGAAGTGACCAACCTAGAGAGAAGTGCAAGAGTCATAGCCAAGCACAACTCTTCCACCTCCAAGGAGGATTTTGAATGCTCAACCTCCTCCTCTTGCAGCTCGGCAGAGGTCTGAAACACAATTCCAATTAGCATGAAGAACATTCAGCAGCCCTCCTGCCTTGAAGAAGTTGGATTAATGAACTAGCTTTCATTTGTCATCTTTGGATATGAGCTTTGCACTCAGGCTGAATTCACTTAGGTTCAAGCTGTCGGCACTCCCTCCAAGACAACACCTCCCTGTATCAGTAGGAGAATGTCTTTCCTGTGGTCCAGGACTCCTGGCACATCTGCATCATTATGAACACTCAGGCCTATGGTGCTGGGGAGTTAAGTCTGAAGATGAAAATGCTCTTGGATTTATGCTGCTAACAACATGAGGCTTCTTTCTCTTTGCATGAAGGGAAATTATTAGATTTTCAGCTGAATGGCTTATTCAGTACCATGGAAGATCGTCCACATAGAGGACAGGCTCAACAGAAGAATGGAAGGTGGATGGCTGTGGGGGCGTGCCACAAGATGGCGCCGAGCAGTCAGCTCAGTACTGACCACGCTGCCCTGAGAAGCCACCTCCCCGCACTCTTATTGGCTGACCCCTGCTCCCAGACTGCTTTAGCCAGGGACCTTACTGTTCCCAAATGGACAGCCTATTCCGATTCTTTAGCTTGGAAACCAGATACCACTGATCCCTCCTCCTATATAAGCCTGTGAACCCCCTCAATAAAGCGGTACTTGCTTAAGACGGGTCCCCCCGGTTCATGGCGAATTGACCGGGCGGCCTTCCCCTCTCAGTTCGACCCCCACCGGAGACACACAGCGTGCTT
>CM053401.1:126657464-126679032 GCA_028644305.1 Xerus rutilus | reverse complement strand
AAAAGGGAGTGTGGCACTCAGCTGGGTTCGTCTCCCCCACCCCAACAGATGGCGGCCTGGTGTATAGGCCAGAGGCAACAGACATCATGCTTTCCAGGCTGTGGGGTTTCAGTACCCTCCACATGGCCCGAAGTCTTCCCCGTGAGTCTTAAGGCGCGTTTTGCAAGGTTCATTGGGCAGCACATCTGATTCCTGAGCTCAGCACAGGGCTGCCCACCTGGGACATGATGGCCTCTCCCTGCACTGACATACACACTTTGATGACAGTTCATCAACAGAGCCACTCCCACCACACAGGTCTTATGGCAGAATGGCAAGATCTGCAACAAGAAAGCATGGTGAACGCCACACCATGCAACATGAGGCAGACGTGGGAAGGGCTGCGATCCTGAGTCTCCAATGCACAGCAGGTGATGTTGGGGTTTCTGGCCCATGGCCTACACTTTGAGTAATGAAGCCAGCTGGAAGCTATGAAGTGATCCTGTAACCAGCCACTTCTTTGAGTGACAAGCTCACAGGAACAAGGCAAGGCACTGCTGGAGTACCCAAGACATACTTATTCCCTCTGTCCTTCTGCCCTGCAGAGAGGCAACATTTCTAATTAGGCAGTGAAACATAGAAGAAAGCACCCCAAGACATATTCTAGTCCCAATTCCTCCATGAACAAGCTCTGTGACTCTGGGCAAGTTTCCCTGTCAGACACATTGGCTGACACAATACACTATGTGACATCTAATGGAAGTGAAATGTGATACTGTTTGAAAAGCTCAAGATGGTGCACAACTGGAAGGTCAGAGACTGTGACCAAAAGCTCAGAGGTTGATGGGCAAATGCTGCCCCCAGCATCCTCACCCAGCCTGTTCTCATTAGCAGCTGCTCGGGTCCCTCAGGGTAGCAGGCACCATTAGTGACACAGAAAAGCCTCCGGTAGGTGTTTCTTAGAGCCATGCTGTGTTCATACCCATTACCCCATCATCCTGGTCATTTCTAAGGCAAGAGGTTTTCTTTTTTTTTTTTTTTTTTTTAAATATTTATTTTTTAGTTGTAGGTGGACAGAATATCTTTATTTTATTTTTATGTGGTGCTGAGGATCGAACCCAGTGCCTCCCGCGTGCTAGGCGAGCACGCTACCACTGCGCCATAACCCCAGCCCCAGGCAAGAGGTTTTCTAAAGAATACAGATTGCCTCTTGGGTCTTCAAATTCCTAATTGTTACGTCTGACTATTCTTTTAATCCTTCAGTCCTTTGAGAGGTTACAGGGAAAACATAGACTTTTCAAATATTGTGGGCAAGGAGGTAAATGTTAATTGCTATAATCTCTACTTGACAGATAAGGAAATAAAAGAATGAGGAATAAAGTTGGGGTGTCAGTCATAACAGAGGGGCCCTTGGGAATATAATCCTACTATGGGTTTAGGAATATGTGCACATATCCAGAAATATCTAAGAACAGAGAAATCCCTGGAATCTCACTCACATTTCTACAACCCTACCTGCCTATCACCTTATGGTCAGCAAGCACACTGAGACCCAGTTCTGTAACTAGTTTCCAGTTAACTGCCGTTTGAAAGGGTGGAGCATTCACTAGTAGAGATGGTGAAAAATAAAAACCCATTCCTTTCCTCCAGAAACTGAAAACTAGATATAAAGACATATTATGATAAATAAGCAAAAACCGCAATGAAAATCAGAACACACCAAATGTCAAGTAAGATTTTCAGACGCCAAGAAATTCCCTAAGGAAAAGATCGCCCGACTCAGAAGCAGGAAGGCAAGTCTGATCTGGGGTTGCAATGGAAAGGAAAACGTCACCACGGCAGTTGTAGCAGCTGAAATCACAGTTGTCAATCTGCCGTTGCTACAATTTGTTGAAGACTGACCACGTGCTGCGGAGTGATCGGCACTGGGTTGGTTCACACCCGACCAGCAGGAGTTAGGACTTAGTCAACACTGCCCCCTAGAGGCCATCTTGGAACTGTCACTGAATGTTGGAGGCTTAACATAGGGACATCGCCTCTCCTTTGACAGGTTTGGAATCCAAGCACCCTATGGAGAAAGACTTGGGCCTGCCTCACATTTGGAGTTCAGGCATGTATAGATCTTGTGCTGGCCTAAGGCTCCCCACTGGGCAATGCGTGACTTCAGGGCCGAGGGAAAGCCCAGGTACACTGGATGTCTGGCTGAGAGATACAGCCAAAGGCTGGCCAAACCATCCCTGTTCCCACTTTTACCCTAGGGGTATGACACTCTGGGGAGAAGAAGGCTAAGTTCAAAGGAAAGGAATCTGCGCGAGCGCACGCGCGCCCGCACGTACACACACAGACACACACACACACACACACATACACACACTGCTGCTGGGAGCTGAGAAAGAGCTTGTGGTAAGGAATAACAAACTTTCTCTCCACTGGTCCTTGAGCTCAGGAAGAAGGGCTAGAAAGCAGCCTAAGATGAGGCCCAGGGTTCCTGTGAGCAGAGGACAAGCAACAACCCCACAACACACCTGTCACACATCTATCAACTCATTTATCCTAAAATGAGGCATTAACTTCATTCGTACAAGAAAAATTGATGATCAGAAAGATGGTCAGTTTCTCAGGGCCACTAATTCAATTAGTGGCAAAGACAGGCAGTGCCTCTGGTCCTTCCCAGGTTGGAGCAGCAGGTATCCGAACACCCAGGAGTGAATACTAATAGAAAAAATAAATTATAACCGTCAGAATTCTAATGAAAAAATAAGTATCTCTTAAATATGCCTGAGGTTCTGACTGCATTAGTAATCTAGAGTGAAATTACCTTCATGCTGATCTACTCAGGGCATCCTAAAAACTGCAGACTAAAGCTGTTCCAAAATATTCAGATGCAAAACGGCTCCCAACCCACTGCCCTGTTTCCACACTTACTCTGTTTCATGCAGTCTCTGCTGTTTTGGAAGTTAAATGGCCATAGAAGTAGTTAAATTTTTATCCTAGAGCAGGAAAAATAAGAAGACTTCCCTGACAGCCAAATATAAAGGGATTCCCAATTTCTTTTTTTTAAATATTTTTTTAGTTGTAGATGGACTCAATATATTTTTATGTGGTGCTGAGGATGGAACCCAGGGCCTCACGCATGCGAGGCAAGCTTTCTACCACTGAGCTACAATCCCAGCCCGAGATTCCCAATTTCTTAATGAAAATAGGCTTTTATTTTTTTAAAAAAGTCTGGGGGTCAACTCAAATATGCAAACTTTCTAGATATGTGGAAGGAAGAATCAAATGTCTACTTATAAATATTTCATTTATTCACCAAGGAGGTAAATGTCCTGCAGTGGTATAACTTGGATTTTTAATATCACTATTATGTCCTTCACAGCATTCTTTATACCACTTTCATTTGGGACTGATAATGTCTTTCTTAGTTCTACCTTCCTAAACAAAAGAAATGCAAGGGATAAATGGAAAGAAAATGTGAAAAACTACAGATATATTATGAAACTTACCAACTACTTGTTTGTTTTTCTTAATTTTACAAAATCAGGAGTTTTCTTAAAAAATTCTGCATCCTCTTGACATAGAGTTGCCTCTCCAGGATGATGTCTCAGTGATTATTAGGAAATTCTCATATTTCAATAATTGTTTCTTAAGATTTTTATTCTCAATTATCTTATTAGAAAATGTTGAAATTTTGGAATTTCTGGTCTCTAATTACTATGAAGAAAGTTCTCAAAAAGGATTTTCTTTCTCAAGTATTGCCCTTTAGGTGGGAGCAGACCTGTCTAACTCCTTTCTGGACTGGAGAAGTTTGTGTATCTTGATGTGTAATCAATCAAACTGAACTCAAGTGAAAGAAAACCATGGTACAACCATACAGTAGAACACTACTGAGCAATGATCAAATTTTAAAAGAACAAACTATTTATACATACAACTTGAGTCTCCAGAGAAGTATGCTGAGTGGAAGAAGCCAATCCCAAAAGGTTACCTACTTCTTCGTTCCACTTACATAACATTTTTGATTGACAACATTATAGAAATGAAGAACAGATTCATGGTTTCCTGGGACTGAAGAGGGATTTGGGAGGGAGGAGAAAAGTGTGGCTATAAATCAATAGAAGGTCTTCTTTTGGAACAGAAACGTTCTGTTTCCTGAATGTATCAGTGTTGATATCCAAGCTGTGATATTAGACTAATAAAAGAAGTTACCATTGGGGAAATATAGACAAAGGGTACATGAGATTTCTATATCTTATATGATACAACTGTATTTGAACCCACAACTATCTCAAAATAAAGATTTTAATTTTTCAAAAAAGCTATAGAGACCTCTTGGATGTTTTTTATGATGTCTGAAAAACATGAGGTCATGAACTATCTTTAAACTTTCACTTAAACTGGCAAGCATAGTGGTACACACCTATAATCCCAGTGATTCCAGAGGCTGAGGCAGGAGGATCCCAAGTCCCAGGCCAGCCTCAGCAACTTAATGAGATCCTATTACAGAATTTTTAAAGAAAGGGTCAGGCATGTAGCTCAGTGGTAAAATCCCCTGGATTCAGTCCCAATATCAAAAAAAAAAAAAAAAAAGGTTTTTTGTTTTTTACTTAAACTACTCTGTGGTTCAAATCTAAGAAGATATTTTGAATTTTTATATGAAATAATTCCTACCATGAATGGGGAAAAATTCACATGTAGCTTCATTGACCAGCCCTTTAGTGGATAAGTCTTTCTGAATATTATCTCACTTATCCTGATAGACTTTCAGAAACCCAGGGTATGATCTGTATTTTATGGAGAACATTTCTGCTTGAAGAAGTGAAACAATGTTCCCCAGGTCACACGGTGGGAGGAGCAGGTATGGGAGTTGAATCCAGGCATGTCTGGATTTGTGTTTTTTTGATCATCAACCCTGCTACTCATTTAAGAAACAATCATGGGGCTGGTGGGTGTAGCTCAGTGCTAGAGCAAAACAATCACAATTCCCAGGTGAAGAAATGATTTCAACTGCAAGCTACTGACCTGCACTAGCAAGAATAGGAGAAAAACAAAACAAAATAAAAGACCACTGTCAAGTAAAAAGCATTTTAAGTGTTTTTTTAATTAAAGATACAAATATGCATGACAACTAAATGCAATGTATGATTCTGGATTGGCTCTCAAACCATTAAAATCTTTTCCTTATGCTACAAAAGATGAAAGATGCTGGTGAAACAACTGACAAAATTTGAATAAAGTTCATTGATTGGACAATGATATTGTATTAGTGTTAATTTCCTGGTTTCAATCATTGTCCTGTGATTATATGAGAGATTTTTCTCATGTTTCAGAAATTCTGAATGAAATATTTAAAGGTAAAGAGATATCACATCTGCAACTTATTCTCAGAAATATTAGGGGAAAAATTACATATCTGTATATTGGTGGCAGGAACAAAATTTGGGGACAATGTGTGAAAGATATATGACAATTCTTTTTATCATTTTGTCATTTTTCTTTAAGTCTGAAGTTATTTCAAAACATTTCGATTTTTTAAATTTTGTAGGAAGTATCTGAATGGGCTCTCCAGGTAAAACTGCAATCAGAGGCATATTGCTACAAATCTCTGCAACAGTAGTACCCAGATTCCTTTTTTATTCTTTTTTCTGTCCCTTTTCTCTCTATGAAAACTAAAATTAAAGAAAGATTTGGCTCCACAGAATAGGCTAGAATTCCTGAAAAGTGAACAGCACAAATTCTAAACTAAGACAAGGCCTCTGGGTGGATTTTGGCCTGAAACCCAGGGGTTCCACTTATGGCCCACACTTAAGGCACTTCCAGAAGGCTCCCTTGCAGCTGAGAAATGGGATTCACTCAACTAAGTAGGTGATTTCACCTTCCTCCAGCATAGCAAGGCACCTCAGAATTCTAGCAGGTAAAGGAACCACCCTCTATCTGGGTCCAGCATCCAAGAAGCCAGGGCAGAACAGAGGGAATCTAGAGTGTCCAGAGCCCTATAGGAAAAAATATGAGCCACGAAAAGATCAGGGAGCTGAGCTTTTGATCAAGCCAAGAGAGATAGCCAGGGCTAGCACAGCACATTCTGGAAATACATTTTACACCAAGACTGTGGTATACCCACTTCTGGGAGAGAGCAACCATAAATGTCTAGACATATAGTAATGCACAGAACTGGATGTCTGGCATATGTAATATTTTCCAGCATTATGTCCCTAGAACCCCCACGATTCCAGCAAACCCACTGCCCTCTAGGCTGAGCTCCTGTGGTGATAGTCTGCACAAAAGCAAATTAAACCTACAGCCCAACCCCAGCCTCCCAGCATGCCTTGGATCCCTTGCACACATTAGAGAACATTGCAGTTCAGGCCACCATGCCAAGGTAGTTTGTTACTGTATCTTAGGAGGAGTGATTTCTCTGCTCTCCTGTTTCTTACTGCTTTGCACAGTATGATAATGCTTTCTTGATTCTCTATCTCTTTGGCAGCTGCAAATCAACAGTCCCTACTACACAGACCAGACTTCCCTGAACACTCAAAAACTCCTTCTTACACACACACACATACAGGACCAGGGCAGTCTCCCCATCAATTCATAAACCTGTTACCATGGAGACAGGCTCGGGATGCCCCCAAGTATAGATCATCAGTGCCACCTAGTGGGGCATTGATTATCCTGCATCCCCCAAACCCCACAATCTTGGATGGGAGGGAATGGTGAGGAGGTTTGGTTTGGTTTGGTTTGGTTTACTTGTTTAGTTTGGTTTGGTTTGGTTTGGTTTGGTTTGGTTTGGTTAGCTCTCAGGCACTCTCCTTTAATATTCTAGAGATCTATCCACCCATTTCAGCTCTAACCAAGTGCTTCAAGGCACTTTCCTTCCAACACACAAATTTGGAGTGCTGCTTCAAATCAGGCACTGATGGCCCATCTCATTTACTGTCCCATGTCTAGCTCAAACAAGTCAGCAAGTGCCGAGATCCTTTAGATGGTACATATAATGTCAAAATAAACCAACATCTATTAGTAGGAGAATAAGAGTCCTTAGGGTTTAGTGTTCAGGGAAGCCTTCTCTGTGCAGCAGGGACTGTTGATATGCAGCTGTCAAATGAGATCCTCATTTTACTCACTTATTTGGCAAATAAAGTTTTTAATTCATAAATTAAGATGTTCAAGGAGATTTTCTTTTCTTTTCTTTCTTTCTTTTTTTTTTGTACAGAAATGTAGCCATTTCATTGAGCAGCAGGAAGTTGACATCAGCAACTTTGAGGTGCCCTGCACTCACTATATACAAGTTCCAGAGGACTCAGGGGGTCCTGAGTCTGGGGGTGGGGAAGTATGGAACAGCTCGGCCTCAGGACTTTATAAATCTTCACTTCCATCTGCTCTTAAGTCCCTGCTCCTCTCAGGGCCCAGGGCCCAGGCAGAGTATTGCTACATCCCCCCAGTTCAGCCATGAAACATTTCCAGGTGGAAGCTAGCCCCTACTCTTCTGCCCTGTCACTCTCCCCTAAGCAATGACTGTTGGGTACACAAGTAAAAGAAAGAAATCCTTAGTGAATAGCTCCAAATAATAATCTGCCAACCAGGAGTATCATGCTTAAGGGCATGACCTATTTGAGGCTTGTGATACATAAAGATGAAAATGCAAACTCCTAGGGACACAGACCTGTCAACAAAATACAGGAAAACTCCTGAAAACTGAAGCAAGGGAGACACAGGCCCACAATTCTTTCTTCAGAACGTTGGGCCAGGTGAAGTTTCAAATTCCTGAATTTGTCAAATTTTAGAAGGGCCTGTGATATCACCCATAATCAATCTCAGCCATTTGCACACAGCAATACTTAGGAAGAGTAAAGTGACATAAAGACAGGCAACAGCCATGTGCCAGTTCAAGAGGAATTTGCCACTAAATGAATTTTAGCACCAAAAAGGGAACGTCTTCCATTTTTCAGAATTTGGAATTTTACAAAGCAGATGAGAGTTTGCATCTAGTGCAGAGAAGGCATCTCCCTGTTGATCAGTGGACATCAGGGGAGGATCACAGGAGCTGGGGTTTGAGCTGAGATCTGGAAGGGAGAGCCGACCAGGAGGGAGACCAAGCACAAGGACCCAGGTGAGAGCTGGCAGTGCATACTAGGGCAGCTTCAACTGGCTCTTTATAATTATAAATACCAAACCAGATTCTGTAACCCTTTACATATTTCCAAGTCAGCTCAGAACTGTCTCCTTGCAGGAAACCTCCCCTGAAGTCACTGGGTGACATTACTACAGGGGGTGAAAGGAAAGGAGAAATTCTCTCAAAGGTTGTGTGTGCTTGTGGTTTATTTCCTTATCCTCAACTCACAGAACAAAAAATTGCTTCTCATTCTGGCCAAAATGACAGAACTTTTTTCTGTACATTAACTCTCAAATAAATCATTGAAATTTCCCAAGCAGCAGCATAAATATTCAAGCAATAAACAAGGGGAGCCAGATGGAGTGGTCTTCACAGTTACTTTCATTTCTCTGTCAAATATTTAGCTAGTACATAAATCTTTTTTAAATCATTAATTTGGAATTACATGCAAATATTGCCATGAACGTTAATAACCCCCAATTGCTAAAGTTTCCCTTTCAGAATTTCATCAAGGAAGGCTGGACCCAAAAATCCAGTACAGGAGCTGGGATTGTAGCTCAGCGGTAGAGCGCTTGCCTCGCATGCATGAGGCCCTGGGTTGGATCCTCAGCACCACATACAAAGCAATAAAATAAAGACATTGTGTCCATCTACAACTAAAAAAAAATTTTTTTTTTAAATCCAGTACATAAGACTTAGAAGGGCCTTTTCTGGACAAAGAGAGGCGCCCACCTTCTGCCCACACCAGCAGATGACACCTGCCCCAGCCTCGCCAGCTCTCCGGAGAAATCAACAGGCAAAGCCATCCTTGAGTTGTAAATAGATGCTGAGGCAATTTGGAGAGCCAGGAGGAGGGCTAGCAGAGTGGGGATATTTCTGGAATGTGTCTATTCTCCAGGGATGGATAAGTCAGCCTGAACTCCTTGGAACTCTATTTCCTGCAAACCGTGTGAATGTAAAACCATATTTTTGGTTCAGAGTTGTTCAGTGTGGGTTTCTTCTGTTCTTGAAGACGTGCACAGCATAAAACCAAATATATTTTTAATACACTGGAAACGTGCCGTGGATCTTAATGAGGGCGATTAGCCCTAAGAAAAGACACTGAGCTAAAACGGAGGAGTTGAGTTAGTCTGCAACACGTCCCTTCCTTCTACCACCCCAAAGGGGAACAGTTCTACTCAATCCCACAGTGTGCCAGAGAGACTCAGGTGTGGTAGAGAGAGCCCCAAGGGCTGCCCTCTGGAGCCAACAGCACTGCTTCAGAAAGAAGATTCAAGCTACATGGATTCCCTTCAGTTCAGCAAGTCCTCTAAAAGGACTCAGCTTTGTGCTGAGCAGCGAGGATGAAACAACGAATCAAATTCTGATTTTGGAGGACAGTTTGGGGGCAGCAGAATAATGACCCTCAAAGATATCCACATCCTAGTCCCTGGGATCTGAGCCTGTCATGGCAAAAGGGATTTTGCAGGTATGATTCAATTAGGGTCCTGAGAGGTATTATCCTGGATTCTCTGGGTAGATCCAATGTCATCACAAGAATCCTTCTGAAAGGAGCCAAGAGGACCAGGGTTAGTAGTAGTAATCCATTTGATGGATTAATCCATTGATATCTGAATGGACTACTGGGAGGTAAGAACTTCTAAAGGCCTGCCCCCGCTTTCCCTCTCTCCCTCCTTCTCTTACTCTCTCTCCCTCTTTACCTCCCTTCCAGCTGCCATGAAATGAGCAGCTTTCCTCCACCTGCTCTTCCGCTGTGATGTTATGCCTCACCTCTGGCCCAAAGAAATGGACTGAGACCTCTGAAACCCTAAGCCAAAATAAAATTTGCCTCCTCTAAGTTGTTCTTGTCAGGTATTTTGGTCACAGAAACTCAAAGCAGAGTAATGCACAGGGATATAGGAAGGGGCCACAGGCCAAGGAATGCAGGTGGCCTTCAGAAGCCTGAAAAGGCATGCCCTAGAGGAACACAGCCCTGGTGACCCCTTGTCTTCTTACCTTCAAACAATAACAGAATAAATTTGAGTTGTTTTTAAGCCACTAAATTTGAAGTTATTTGTTAGAGCAGACCTAGGAAACTAGTTCTAACTACTTGACAACACAGTGTACCTCGACACCATGGGGGGATGTCTCAGAAGAATTTCATAGTGTACCCAGTAGAAGAAGCAACCTTTGAACCTGTAGCCTGCAGAAGGCATCTGGCAGCCAAGGGACAGATGGGAACAAGTTCTAGCTAAGTCAAAAGACCTTTGCCCCAAGCTCTTCCCAACCTTACCCTAGGTCCACTCTGAAAAAAAAAAAAAGCCCGCTGTGGGTCACAGAGTGTGACACTGAAAGTAGGAGAAAGGACAGGCATTTGTCCAGAACAGCACCCCCGGTGGCCGATGACGGGAAGGAAGCTTGTTTGAACTGCCTGAGAGACTGACTGATCCTGTTTCAGATTGAATTGGACCTTTTAATACCTGGAAATGAGGCTAAATAGGCCCCAAAGTGGCTGAAAAGGGTGCCCTTTGCCCAAGATCAGTAAAAGTGTGATTGAAGGTAGTGATAGGGGAAAATAAATAAAATCTCCTAATTATTTCTTACAGAGTTCAATCAATTTCGTATAAATTAAGCTGGTTAAGTGTTTGATTTCCATTTATTCTCCTCCCCACTGATCTAGTCTCCGTCCTCCTCTGCCCTTCCCAGGGTCTCTAAAGACTGACCCCTGCAGACTTCAGCACATAGGCTTCTGGAATGACCATTTCCAGTCAGGCTTGACCAGTAGCACTCCCAAGGCCTGCCTCTTTCCACTCCTCTGGTGGCAGCCCTGTCCATCCATGACCATGACCCATGCAGCAGCTCCAGATCTCAGGGATTCTGGTACAAAATATCCTTCACTGTGTCTTCAATCCTAAGGCAGTGACAGCTTTTGTATCACCAGTTCTGGATGTTTTGACATCTCATTATTCTCAAAACCCTGCTCTTACCTCTATCATTGGACTCTTTGTTTAAAATCTCATTTAAACCATCTGAATGAATTCGATTTTCTATCTAGACCCTAGTTAGTACATACAAGATGAGGGCTCCTTCTGCTACTTGAAGAGGCAAGAATTAGTAGAGATGCAGGTATGTTTTAGGAAAGGATGAAGTGGCAGGAGAGAGAGGTTGCACCTGTTGGCTTGTGTTTTATTTACGAAGAAAGATGCAAGTTCAAGTACTAAAACAGAAATCAAGACAGGGAAGCTTTGAGAAAAGTATTATGAGGAACAGAAGCACCACTATTAAGAATGGAAGCCAGGAACATTTAGAGGCACCAACTTTTTTTTTATATATATATACAAGTATATATTTATTATAATGGGAAAAGTGTTTTTCTTTTCTGTGTGTGTAGAAAATTTGGGAAAATGGCATCATGTGCTATTTAAAATTGATGCTGACAAACAAAAATCAACAGTTTGACAGAGTCAAAGTTCAAACCAACTAGAGAGGTGATTCAAGTTACATCCATCTACATTTAGGACATTTGGACAATTCAAAATTTGAATTATCGATAGGAAATAGAATCTTAAATGAACTATAATATCAGGCACATATTTCCAAGAAATAGGTAACTGATACAGTTTAAACTCCTTAAAGGCCAATTAAATATCATATTTAGTGGTGAAAGAGGAAATGACTCAAGATTTAACCAGATTCTTTTCCTGAATCTGCACATAAAAACAAGAAAATGTGAGGATATTCATTGTAGAAAATCAAGCTGGTATACTTTGAAAAGCTCATAAATTATGTTGCCATATAGAGAGAGTTAATCTTTCTTCCATGTTCTTCTTTCATTAACAAACGGAACAGGAAAATACAAATATATATAAATATTTTCCAACCATTATCAGTGAAAGTAACTAATAAGTATCTCACCTTGGACAAATATGTGTCCGATTATACATCAAAGATGACCCAAGATTTGTTGATTCAAGAACTGATTGCTCAGATAATTTTATTTCACAATATAATCAAGAGCAAAACTTTGCTAAAGATAAGTAAGTTTATAGAAGTTGAATTTGGCTGTTCTTTGCTTCTTTTAATACATTCTCATATTAGTTCAGCCATGGCTGGAGTTGTACAGCTGCAAGTCAATTCTGGTAACTTTTCTTTGGGGCACAGAAGTCCATACATGAAGCTTCATCAGAGAACTGGTTCTCATTACGGTTACATCCACCAGACATGAATTTTTCACATGTCATGGTCATTAGATTGAAGAAATACATTTCCCTGGGCTCCTCACATATATTCTCATTGACTTCCAATCGGCAAATGTGGGGAACTTTCTCGATCCTCCAGCAAGCTTCATCGCAGGCCGCCCAAGTTTCAAAGTTGTTGGCGTTACCCTTGCAGCCCCCATAGACGAACAGGCGGCAGCTCTGCGTGTGCCTGTCGTAGTAGTAGCTGGGAATTTGGGCCCTACAGGGTCCTTCCTCGGGGGGCAGAAGGCAGATCTCGGCGTTATTTCCTATGTGCGCCTGAACCAGGCGGCCGGGCGCGGCCCCGATCAGGAGCAGCGGCATAAACATCAGCGCCAGGCGGCGAGCAGGATCCATAGTAGCGGGTCGGAGCGAACAGCGGGACGAGGAGTCCCAGGACTGCGCAGGCGAGACCAAGGTGCGCGGCGTCCCTAGAGGCACCAACTTTGAGCAGCTAAGTTAGATCACATTCTTCTACATTGCTTTATACTTAAGAAACAGCACCCAAGCACAAAGTAATTGTTCAAGGGAGTGTGAGTTCACACACTGAACAGGGCATACTTGTAACAAAGGAATTAAAAATACTTGGCACATAGATGATGACCAAACGCACAAACTTGCAAAGTGGAGACACCACAAATTTAGATCTTATCTTGGAACACTGTGTGGCTCGAATTGCCAGAGGGGACTTAATGACTCATAATTAATCAAAGGCCAAGTAACTGACTTGTGTAATCGACACACTTGAAAACCCCCACTTTGGTGCTTGGAAATGATGTGGCATAGTAGAAAGAGCAGAAGTCTGGATCCCTTGATGATGACTTCCACTGTGAGTTTGGCCAATCATTAAATTCACTGAGTCTCCATTTGCTCATATGTGAAACAAGGATAATCCATCTTATCAACCTGAGCAAAGCATTAGGCCCCAAAATCAATAAAAGGGAGCTATTCTTGAAGTTCTGGGTTAACATGTCATTAACGGCAGGGTCTACACAATACTGAAGTTTCCAGGTGGATAAGGAATAATGAAGGCAACCTCACTGTGATATCAGTTGTGTATGTATTTGTGAATATTCCTCATATCTTGTGGTGTTAATTCAGTTGTTACAAATGACACTGAACGAGACTCAGAAAGGGCTTGGAGGAGATGAGTGCCCCTCAGACACAATGCCCTGAGATGATGAAGCAAGCAAGCACAAGACACCCGGGGTCACTTCACAGGTAATGCATCTTTAAGAGAAGAAACCCAGGGCTAAACAGCTTAGCTGACCTTTCTGAGGTTACCCTGCACCTGCCACAGGAAAATTCCACAGATTTTGGAAAAAAATAAAATAAAATAAATATATCTCCAAACTGTTCTTCTGTTTCCCACCTTTTTAAACTCCTCATCCTTCAGGGAAGACTTTGAATTTCTTTTTTTGCGCTATCACTTTCATGCATTACCACAGTACTTGAGGCGTCTGCATTTGGTGGGAATGGGAGGAGATTTGACCAGGAAAGAGAAACTTGGAGGGAAAATGAAGACAGAATCCAATACTCAAGTGCTATCATAGAGTCCTCCTTTCTGGCTACTCTACAGACCTGTTCCTATGCCCTTCTTGTAATTTAGCCATCAGTTTCCACAACATCAATCCCATTGAGCAGCTTCATTATTAAAGCAGCCAAAGCATTACTCATGGTCACTTTGATGATAATGTGATCATGTTATGATGGTAATATTAAAGAACGGGAAAATAAGAAGATGAGCATGGCTGGGCATGGTGGTGTACACCTGTAATCCCAGGGGCTTGGAATCTGAGACAGGAAGATCGTGAGTTCAAAGGCAGCCTCAGCAACTTATTGAGGCTCTGTCTCTAAAATAAAAATATAATAAGGGCTGGCGATGTAGCTCAGTGGTTGAATGCTCCTGGGTTCAATCCCTGGTACAAAAGAAGAAGGAGAAGGAGAAGAAGAGGAGTTTGAACTTGGAGAAATCGAAGCAGTGATGAACTGAAGTAAATGTCACTGCCTTTACATGGCTACAAAGTTACAAGACTTCAGATCGGCTTACAGAGAAATATGCAATGTCACAATTTATAACCCAATGTGCTTCTTGAATAAATCATTTATTATTTAATATTGCACATCAACATGATTGATTCCATTATGAATTGTTAATATTCTCCCCACATGCTGAAGAACCCAAAATGTCTGAGCTGGGAATCAGAGGACCAGGCTAGTTTAATCTCCTTTGTTCCCAAGTCAGTGATAAATAGCCAGAAATATCCTCCAGGACAGGGACAAGCATGTTTAGGTCTGTCATTTTACTATTTGTTTCCTATTTGGCCCATCTCTTTTTGGATTTTCTGTTCTTCCATTCCTATCCTTTGGATTAATAAAAAAGTTTTTAGTATAACATGAGGGATTTATTTCAAGTCCAGTTTCTATGAATACAAATGTCCATTTGTCTCTGCTGCTGCCTGAATCCACAGCTGACTCATAAATGTCTGTTTCCAGTTTACATCTCTCTGCCATATTGCTTTGAGATCATGACCTGGTGAGCTGTTCCAATATCAGCCCAGCAACCTGCATTGCTGAGCTTGTATCTTTTTCTAGTCTTTTGAATTTTATTGAGAAATTTTATGACCCAGCATGTGGTCTAGCTTGGTAAATATTCCAGGTACTTTTGAAAAGAACATGTATTCTGTTCTTGGGTGTAATGTCCTATAAATGTCAGTGGGATTCAGGCACTTAATAGTGTTCAAATCTTCTATAATCTTACTGACATTTTTAATATTTTCATCTAAACATTCTATCAATTACTGATAAAAGGGTGTTAAAAATACTCATTTAGGGCTGAGGTTATGGCACAGTGGTAGCGTGCCCACCTAGCACGCATGAGGCACTGGGTTCAATCCTCAGCACCACATAAAAATAAAATAAAGATATTCTGTTCACCTACAACTAAAAAATAAATATTTAAAAAAAAATACTCATCTATAATTGTGGGCTGAAGAAGTCCTTCCTTTAATTTTCTCATTTTGTGCTTCATGCATTCATAAGTTCTATCATTAGGCATATACATATAGAGAATTGCCCCTTTGTTGATCCTTGTTATCTTTCTTAATACTCCTTGCCTTGAAATCTATTTTGTCTAATATTATTATACCACTCTGCCTTTCTTATACTTACTATTTTCATGATATATTCTTTTCACTCTTTTTCTTTTTTTAAAAAATATTTTTAATACCTTTATTTTTGTTTTATTTGTTTTTATGTGGTGCTGAGAATTGAACCCAGTGCCTCAACCTTGCGAGGCAAGCATTCTACCACTGAGCCATAACCCCAGCCCTCACTCTTTTTCCTTAAACCTATTTGTGTCTTTATATTAAAATGTATCCTTATAAAAAGTAGAAAGATGGGTATTGCTTCTTATCCAGTCTGATGATCTCTTTCTTTTAATTTTTCTGTTTTGTCCTTTTTACATTTAATACAAATTGGTGTAGGTCTCTTATTTTATTATTTGTTTTCTATTTGTCCCATGTCTTTTTGGATCCTCTGTTCCTCCTTTCCTGTCCTTTAAATTAATCAAAACTTAATATTTCATTTGAATTCCTTTATTAAAATTAAATACTAAATATTGGCTTTTTATCCATACTTGTTTTCAATATTTTCACCTAAAATGTAAGAAATTTGAAACATGAGCCAGATAGTTCTTTGTACCATATATATATACATATATCTCACATCATATATATGGTGTCATATATCACCATATATACACCATATACACCATAAACCCCATGATTGAGGAGGACTTTCAATTAAGGTTTCCTGACTAATATAGTGGCCAAGTTACTCAATGAAGCAATGGTTTTGTTACAAGAGATGTTTGCTTAAAAATAAATATCAGGGGCTGGGATTGTGGCTCAGTGGTACAGCACTTGCCTCACATGCATGGGGCACTGGGTTTGATCCTCAGCACCACATAAAAATAAATAAAATAAAGATATTGTGCCCATCTGCAACTAAAAAAATATTTAAATAAATAAATATCAATGCTACAGCCAAGTGAGGTGAGACACACCTATAATTCCAGCACTTCAGGAGGCTGAGACAGGAGGATCACAAGTTCAAAGGCAGCCTCAGCAAAAGCAAGGTGCCAACCAACTCAGTCTGACCCTGTCTCTAAATAAAATACAAAATAGGACTGGGGATGTGGCTTAGTGGTCAAGTGGTCCTGAATTCAACACCTGGTACCAAAAAAAATAAGTAAATAATATTAACACTATCATCCATCCAGTTATTCAAGCTAGATGTCCAGAAGTCTCTTGACTAAGGGTGTCCTTTGAAGACAACCTGACCGTCTCTCAGATAATCATCTAAACTGAAAACCTGATTAGGTCCTTCCTATGATTAAGCCTGCCAATGTCTCCCTGGTGTGTATAGGTTAAGCCCCAAACTCTCAAACTACCATAGAATGTCACTGTAATTTTCCCCACTGACCTCCTCAGCTCTGTTTCTCACCGCTCATGCCTCCACTGACACCATCTAACATCACTGAGTTATTTGCTTTTCCTCAAATATTCCACAGCCTCCTAAACTCTGAGCCTTTAGATCTGCTTTTTTTTCCATGTAGAACATGCTTCCTCTTTGCCTCACTTTCCACCTGGAAAATCCTACTCACACCCAGCTCAGGAGCCACCACTTCCAAGAATCCTTACACACACCCTCATGTAAACATTCAAGTGCAGTGTGTTTTCAAATGAATTTTAAAATACACATTTTAAAAATATACAAAAGTAAAAAATAAAAATAAAAGATATTGTGCTCATATCTAATGTTTTCATCTATGTCTTCTCCTTTATCCTCCCCACCCCTGAATTGGTTTGACAAAAATTCAGACATTATGTCATTCTGTCCATAAATGTTTCAGAGCTGTGTCTCAAAAAATAAAGATTGTTTTAAAAAATAGTATAACAAAATATTAACACTTCCAAAATCTAATCAAATATCTAATTAGTGTTCATATTTTCTTGTCTCATAAGTTTTAATTTATTCTTAAATAAAACACATGCATTATAGTTGTTTAGTAAATGTCTCTTAAGTCTCTTTTAATTTATAAAAGCCTCCTCTATTTGTTTTATTCTTAAACAGCTTGTTGAAGAAATCAGATTTTGGGGGAGGGGGTACCTAGCATTGAACTCAGGGGTATTCAACCACTGAGCCACATCCCCAGCCCTATTTTGTGTTTTATGTAGAGACAGGGTCTCACTGAGTTGCTTAGCACCTTGCCATTGCTGAGGCTGGCTTTGAACTCACGATTCTCCTGTCTCAGCCTCTCAAAGTGCTAGGATTACAGGCGTGATCTTCTGTGCCCAGCTAAGAAATCAGATTTTTTGATATATATTTGGCTCTCTTACATTGTCATTCAACACTTTCTTCTGTCTCCATATTCCCTATAAGTTGGTGGGTGGTATAGAGGGCTAATTAGATACTGAGCTGGTTTTTTGATAAGATCTATTCATAGATGATGAGATTGGCAGTTAGATTTCTTTTTCATTTTTCTAATGAACTTCTTGAAAACACACCTGATCCTATTAGCAGGAAGCCCAACACACCCTCTTGAGACTTGACCCCCCTTCCCTATCTCCAGTTCTGTCAAAACTGTCAAAACACTTAAGAGTTTGATTGATCCAAAGGTATCGATTCTATTTCCCAACTGTTATGGTTTAGATATGAGGTGCACCTCAAAAGCTCATATGGGAGATAATTCAAGAAAGTTCAAAGGTGAAATGATTAGCTTATAAAGAGTATAACCTAATCAGTGAATTGATCCACTGATAGGGATTAACTGGGTGGTAACTATAGGCAAGCAGGGTGTGGCAGGAAGTAGGTCACTGGGGGTGTCCCTATGGGATTTTTATTTTGTCCCTGGTAAGCAAAGCACTCTCTCTCTCTCTCTGTCCCCCCACTTCCTATTATATATATCCTGAGCTGCTTTCCCCCTCCACATCCTTCTGCCATGGTGCTCTACTTCACCTCCAGCCCAGAGCTATGGAGTCAGCCATCTATGAACTGAGATCTATGAAAATAAACTTTTCATCCTCTAATTGCTTTTGTCAGGTCTTTTGGTCACAGAGATGAAAAGGCTGACTAAAATACCAACACCAGATGAAAAAGATAGAAAAGAAGGAGAAAGATGAAGAAAGAAGAGAAAGGTAAAGGAACGAAGAGGAAGGAAGAGAGAGATGAGAGAAGAAAAAAGGAAAGGAAAGGGAAAGAGAACTGGAGAGATCAACTGGCCCCTTGGCCCAGTGATCCTGTACCGTCAGCATCCCTGTTGAACACTGTCCCAGGGTAGCGGAGGCCTACCTGCCTTCTCCCAGCTAAGAACCTTTGTGGCTCAGATTCATACAAGCAAGGGGGTTTGGTGTTCTACACTTGAACTTCAATTTATGCTATCCTCATGCAGAGTCAAAAACTCTGGCATCATTCACTAAAACACAAGAACAGGTAACAACCAGGGTGGCTAGATCCACAACTGCCACCATATGCAGGGACAAGACTGCTCACAAAGACAAGGGTCTAGAGTGGAACCAGCCCCATCTCACCTTCCCTCCTAGCAAGTCCACACTTTGAGTCCTTTGTTGCCCTTTCCTCTCATGGGGCCTTGCTCAGAAGCCCCCTTGCACACTCCTCCAGTTTCCCCTATCTTTGAATTCACAAAAGTGGTTAGAATAGTGGTTCTTTTCCTTCTACAAGAACCCTAGGCTTCTAATGCAAATGAGCGCATCTCCCATCTCCTGCCATTGCCCTCAGCCATGTCCCCCAGTAGAGCTGTCCTTGCAGAGCCAGGCTAAACCTCCCATCACCCTCTGTTCCCAGAACAGGAGTACCTACTGTCCCTCCCCTTGCATATTGACAGGAGCTGCTCAAGTGACTCTTCCCTAAGCTAAAGAGCCCATCTCAAGGTTGTTTTCTGTAATTGCCTGCACATCAAAGATCCTAGCTCAGCTTTCAAAATTCAGCTTTACCTAGTACTCCAACACACAAATACCTACTTACATGTTGAAGGGTGGCAGAATATGCCACCCCAAAATATGCTACATTAGCATAGGATGAGCTAAAGACACTTAATAAGTCAGCAGGCACAAGAACATACACACACACCTTCTTTTTCTTGAAAGCTGGGGGATAAAATCCCCATATGGAGATATCCTCCCTGTACCAGAAGGAAATTAATGTTCTTGTCATCAGGCACAGGAGTTGGGACTGAGAATTCTACAAAAACAGACCTTGTTCAAATAATTCTTATCTTCCTCTAGCCTCCTCACATCCTTTACTTTTCCATAATTGCCTTTCTTTGTTCAACCTAATTTAAAAGCATTTAGATTTCACCATTTCTTTGGGTCTTCATTTCCTAACCAAAGCTCCTGTGTCACGTGCCAACCTTACGCAGGTTTGTGTGCTTTTCTCCTGTTGATCTGTTTTATGATTTGGTGCTCTACCCTCTGACGTTGGCTCTGACGTTGGCTCAAAGGGTAGAGATAAAATTCTTCCTCACTTGCAATGTCTTTATGCTTCCTTACTGTGAGCACACTGGCACCAGAATGAGGTTTAATCCCCAGTGATTGGCACAGATAAAGTGCTCCACAAATGTTTTGCATGAATGAATCAACCACCTGCTCAGTTCGCTCCTTGCTGGGCTGAAAAGAGACAGAAGAAACCATCTGTGAAGAGCAGAGAAAACACACCTGTTAGCCTCCCCACTAAGAAGCAAGAACAGTAATCTTATGGAGTCCCTTGGATTCCAGGGCTCTGACTGGGTGGTGTTGGCTAAGTGCACAGGACTACTGTGTGTTCACACACTGAGCACATCTAAGGGACCTCCTCTTCTGCTCCTTCCTCCCAAGAAGACAAAGGCAGAAGTGGGCCAGTGTCACCCCAGGATCACCATCATCCCATCCATGCCATCCTTTGTAGAAAAGACAAAATCTCAGAACAGGAAACTGTCTCTCCCATTTCCTCTCACAGAGGATGCTGCAGAACATCCGGGGTCTGCAGTGCACCTGATGGTTAAAACATATCTGGACACGTCAGCCTCCTTCCTGTCCATCATGAAAGGAGGAACTTATTATTTAGATTAACTTGATCAGGCAAGTGTGCATTTCCTCATCATTTCACTGGGGATTAAACCTGGCACAGGGTGAGTGCTCAGCAGGATCCAGCTGCTTCTACTACTAACACCCCCAGTTGGAAGTGTTAGTAAAAATGGACCCACATTTGAGACTGAGAAAGGGTAAGTAATTTACTCAAGATCATACAACCAGAAACCATTCCTCCATGGGACTGGTAAAGCTTAGAGTATCCTACTCTAATTTATTTGGCTTATTTCACATAAACAATTGGATTTTCTATGAGGAAAGACAGTGCTGCCTGATTCCCCTATCTCCAGGTGGCTCAGTCAGTGAACTAATTCAGCCATCCCCATGTCTTCTTACTAATACCTTCAATGAAACCATAAAAAGACAAATAGCCCAATTAAAAAATGGACAATGGATCCAAATCGTCATTTACTAAAGACAATATATAAATGGCTAATAAGCCTATAACAAAGGGCTCAATATTCTTGGCCATCACAGAAATGCAAGTCAAACCTTAACAAGATATCACTTTGCATCCACTCCAATGGCTGTAATCAAAAATGCAGATAACAGCAAGGTTGGTGAGGATGTGGAAACCCTTATACACACTGGTGAGAATGCACAATGGGTCAGCTGCTTGGAAAAACACTGGAAAGATCCTCAAACAAACATACAGTTAACAGCTGATGCAGCAATTCTACTCCTAAGTGCGTACCCAAGAGAAATGAAAATGTGGTCACGCAAAAACCTGTGTAGCATTATTCATAATATCCCAAAGTAGATGGAACTGGAAAGCATTATGCTAAGTGAAGTAAGCCAATCCCAAAAAACCAAATGCTGAATGGTCTCTATGATTAGCGGATGCTGATGAATAAGGGAGGTGGGAATGGGAAACATAAGAGAAATAGAGAAACACTGGACGCGACATGGGGGAGGCCGGGGGGCAGGAAAGGGGAATGGGTATAGTAAAGATGGTTGATAAAAAATATATATAAATATATATATATACTGTTCATTGAAAGTGCATATAAAGGTGTTTAATATGAAGAATGTAATCTGCTTATAATTTTGTGCAAAGTTAGAAAAATTATGATTGTAACAATTTTTTTTCTATTTGCCTCAACAAATGTTTTCAG
>CM053401.1:126526368-126657364 GCA_028644305.1 Xerus rutilus | reverse complement strand
CCAAAAGTAGAAACAACTTAAGTACCCATCAACCAGTAAATGAATGCATTAAATGTGGCATGATCACACAATCTAACAGTCAGCAATAGAAAGGAACCAGGTACTGGTTCATGCTACAACCTGGAGGAAGTTTGGAAACATTATGCTCCGGGAGGGGGGAAAGCCAATCACATGGTGCCACAAATAGTATGACTCCATTTGTCCAGAATGGGCAAATCTACACAGAAAGAAAGAATATTGATGCTGCCAGGGACTAGAGGGAAGGGAGAGAAAAGGGGAAAAAGAAATGAGGGCTCAGGTTTAGGTATAAAGGGTCTCTTTTAGGGGTGATGAACATGTTTTACATTGACTATGGTGATGGTTGCATAACTCTCAATATGCTAAAATCTCTTGAATGGGTAAGCTGTATGGTATGTGAAATCTATCTCAATAAAGTGCTTTAAAAATACTGAAAACATTTTAGTAAGCTTTTCCTGAAGGAAAAATCTACCATCATATCTCTATGTTTAAATTCTTTGTTTAATTACATTTTAATTAAAATATATTATTTATAATCAAAACTACACCTGACTTTTAAAGGCTGGTATGATTTTGAAAGATGTGGGTTTGATTTCCCAACTCTACACAGGGCCAAACCCTGTGACATTGGCAAGTCCCCTCTCATTTCTCCCCTCTAGGCCTAGGTTTCCTCAGTTACAAAATGAGAATAATCATGCCCACATGGCAGGACTCCCAGCACCTGCCTCACCCGGTAGTTCCTGCTACACCTCCCCAGGGGCATCCAGGTGAGAGGTGCATGGCACCTATCAGGTTGTACATGCGGGGAAGGGGGTGCATGCACTGCTAATTTCTCACAAAGGCAGCCAGAGGCTTCTGCCAGACCTGAATGGTATAAAGATTAGAAATATTTCCAAAGTGCTAAGCAACGTGGGTGGAATGTGGTAACTGGTTATCTAATAGCAAAGGATGAAAATTACAAAAATACTCTGCCTCGGTGATTTGAGAGGCAATTCCCTGGCTCGTGGAACTGCAGAGTCTGAAGGAAGGGACCCAGAAGTCCAATCAAGATCCCCGCTCAGCTCTGACCTTCTCTGAACTGGCTCCTTGTCTGGCAGGAAGCAAGGTGGCAGCAGCACTTCTCGACTTATTTGTGTACCCCAAGTTCCCTAGGACAAGAAAGGGTGTCTTTCAAGATGTCTCAAAAGAACTAGAAACCTCCTCCTTCACAGAAACACCCAACAAGATCTCTTTGTTGGCTAAATTGGGCCCCACCACATCCTTCTCTAGAAGAAAACAGGGGCTAGGATAGGACAAGCACGGAGGAGCTTTTATTATTTTGTTATTTTTTATTAGGAAAATACGATTATTTGATAGATGAAAGAGAAGAATGGACAGATGGATTGTTACGCAGTGAAAAAACTAGGCTAAAATGTAGTGGAAGTATCCAGGTGATGGATAGACGGACGCGTGTTTGCTGTAAAATTCTTTGAACTTTTAAGTATCTAAGATTTTTCATAATAAAATTCTGAGGAAAGGGGAGAGAGATGCCTACTTGTATTTCAAATTTGAAAATAACTCTCCCCACTCTCTCTAGTTCCATACGCCCTCCTTGCCTGTCACTTTGTAGTCCTGCCGAGTGATTCGGTCCTGATCAAGGCACGTAAAACGTCTAGACTGACGTGGGTCCTCTGTGCAGTGACAGAACAAAATGAGGACGGGAAGTTTTGCAGGGAAGGCTGGAGAACACACCGGGGTCTTGCCGCCAGAGGGCGCGCCCGCGGCATCCCAAGCGCTAGGAGCCCGGAGCGCGCCTGGACCCCAGGGCCGGGCCTGGGACCAGCGGCCTCTGCAAATTACCTGCGCAAAACTGCTCTTCAAACAGGACCGGGTCTGCGCTTACTGTCAGGCTCCGCGGAGATTCTGAGGAAGAGAGAGACAGGCAGAGAGGAAAGCAGGTAATGCTAAATGCTTCTGCATCACTTATTTCACATTTTAGTTACCAGTCTGAAAACAGAACGGTAGTTGAAGTGCAAAGGATATAAATTTCATTCCTAGCAGAGGCTGCCCAATGAGGGATCCCCTGGCTCTCAGAGATCACAGAAGTGTTTCATATTGGTTACATTCTTCCCTGCCTCTCGCCCCATGTACAAAGGAAGTCAAAGTGTCCCAGGCTGAGATGGCAGCTAGTGGTGCTTCTTGTGACCTCACCCAGCATCCCCAAGGAGCCTGCCCACCCCGCCCTCCAGCTTCTTCAAGTAGGGCTGGAGAAATATACTAACCTTGAATCTTGTCTCAAGCCAAACCATTCATGGCTCCCACCTACCCAAGTATTTTCTGAGACCGTCTGGGTCCCCAGTCACCAGAGAGTGAGGCATAAATAATTAGTCACTCTGTATTTTAAATCATAATCATTCCCTCGGATTTTCTTTTTTTGTAGCTATGGATTAAAAGTCTCAGAGATTGTCCCTACAAGGCTGAACCACATGCCCCCATCTCTCCACCCAAAAGCAAACTGGAACCTCTGGAGCCAGCTGCTGGAAGGAGCCCAGCACCAGTGGCTCCTCAGAGCTCTTTAAATATTAACTGCCTTATCTTCCCTTAGTAGGGAAGCAGGATCATGCCCAAGAAGTCATTTCCTGACTTTAGACCTGCCATATTGGGAGGAGGCAGGATCAGAATCCTGTGGGAATTTGGTTAGAGAGGATGATATGTCCCAGATTTAGATTCCTGTTTCTTTGGTTGTTTTAAATATTTTTATTCACCAGTCATAACATGGTAGGCCTAAGAAATAATATAAGCATGATGACAGTTAAATTTGTCCAGGAACCTATCCTGAGATGAATTCACATAACATTTTGGTGTATAGTCCACTGAAATGTTCATTTCTGTGCAACTCTTGATACACATCATTTTTCCTTCAACACTATGCCAACTGCACTATTTGCAACTTACTTGTATCATTCAAGAGTAATCACAAGAACCTTTCAACAGTTAAGGATAGTTTTCAAGAAAAGGCAAAATCATGACTCTCCTAATGATATAAAGCGAATGTATGTTTAAAAATTTATTTAACTCATTATTAATGAGAGAACCATTAGGAGGTTACAACTAGTTCAAAGGAGCAATCAAAAAAGCACAGACATTTATAGATCAGGAACACCGAAATGAATTTGCAAATGGAGAAAGGAGTCAAATGCACCTCCACTGAACAGAATTAATTTGTATGTTTGTAAAGAATTATTTGCATTGTTATCAGTTCTCTGCAACTTATGGAATTATGACATAGCTCAAAGTGACACGGGGGGTGCTAGAGAGTGATATTGGCCAAATTATATTGTTATACTCTTTGCATGTATGATATGTAGCAACAAATTTCATCATTATGTGCAACTATAATAAACCAATAAAATAATTTGGATAAAAAAAGAATTTAAAAAAAAAAAAAACAGGGCTGGGGCTGGGGCTCAGTGGCAGAGTGCTTACTAGCACGTGTGAGGCACTGGGTTCAACCTCACCAGCATTTTTTTTTTACATAAAAAATAAATAAATGAAAGTATTCTGTCCATGTACAACCAAAAAAAATGTTTTTAAAAAACAGCTCAAAGACCATGAAAAACAAACAGCCCCCACAGAATCTGCTACCTAGTTGGGTGTGCTCTATACCATGCCTAACTCCCAACTAAAGCACAAATTTTTCCCTTCATTATGTAAGCAAATATATGCATGCACTCTTTTTAGTGGGAACATACTTATATTATGCAGACATTCTATGATTTATTTAGAAAACTGTGGTCAAATTCATAATTGTTTCTATTTTTTCACTGGGAGTTGGGTAAAGTGGTGCACATCTGTCATCCCAACTACTCAGGAGCCTGGAGCAAAAGGATGACTTAAGCCCAAAAGTTCAAGACCAGCCTGGGCAACATAGAGAGACTCCATCTGAAAAACATATATCTAATCTAATTTTTCATTGTACAAACAAATGCAAGGACAGTTCCTTTCTGCATACACCTTTGAATATTATCTGACTGATTCCTTCAGATAAATTCTTAGAAATGCAAATCCTGAAATGAAGAATATAGAGACGTTTGAGGTGATCGGTATAGATGGACAAATGAGTGGTCTTTACAAGCTTCTTTCTAACCCACTTTGAATTCTGCCTGAAATCCAAATGCTCTCAAGTCTGATATAAGATTTAGAGATTTTATGCTTTTTGGCAAGAAACTATTTCGTGTACTGAAATTTCGTTTCACCTCTGTAAAATTATTCACTAGCGAAGATGGAGACTACAAAGTGTGATTAGAGGAGAATTCAAATACATGCCCAGGTAATTTGACTTAGCACCCTTGTTTCTGCAGTTCCCTCTTTCAGAGCCTGCCCTTCATATTGTACTCTGCACACCATCTCCAACACAGTGCAACTCTCATTCCCACCTGGCACAGTTCCTTCTAAGGAAAAAGTCCCTCTGAGCATCTGACTTCTGAGAATCTACACTGCCCCATCCCTAATTGTTCCCAGTGAGGAGTTATTTCCCAGAACTTTTGAGAAGATTTATCTGCAGCATTTAATTCAAAATTAAACAGCTAGCCGGGCGCAGTGGCACAAGCCTGTAATCCCAGCACTTAGGGAGGCTGAGACAGGAGAATCGCGAGTTCAAAGCCAGCCTCAGCAACGGCGAGGCGCTAAGGAACTCAGTGAGACCCTGTCTCTACATAAAACACAAAATAGGCCTGGGGATGTGGCTCAGTGGTCGAGGACCCCTGAGTTCAATCTCTAGTACCAAAAACAAACAAACAAACAAACAAAATTAAACAGCTACACCCATCAGACAGAGGATTTGGGAGAATTCAAAAATGTGGAACTCTGAGCCCTGTTCTCCCAGAGAACAGAGACAGTGATGAAATTCTCCCTACCCTTTTGTATTCCAAAATCCTCCCACTCTTTCATTCTGGTAAATGGCTTACTGAAAAGAACCAGCCTTCTCAACATGTTGATTTCACTTCCTTTTGCAGTATATCCAGTAGTGGGATTGTTGGATCATATGGTAGTTCGATATTTTTAGCTTTTGAGGAACCATACAATAGCTAGGATATGGAATCAACCTAAATGTCCATCAACAGATGAGAAGATAAGGAAAATAGGGTACTTATACACAATGGAATACTATGCAGCCATAAAAAGCATGAAATCCTGTCATTTGCAACAACATGGAGGCCATTATGTTAAGTGAAATCAACCAGGTGCAAAAAAACAAACACTGCATGATCTAGTGGATCTTGTGGAAGTGGATTGTAGAATGGTGGTTACTGGAGATGGGAGATGGGAGGAAGGAGGAAAGGGCAGAGGTCGATGTTTTAGTCAGCTATTTTTTGCAGCTGTGACTAAAAAGACCCAACCAGAACAACTGTAGAGGAGGAAAAGTTATTTGGGGACTCATGGTTTCAGAGGTCTTAGTCCACAGAAGGCTGGCTCCATTCCTTGGGGCTCGAGGTGAGGCAGGACACCATGGTGGAGAGTGTGGCAGAGGGAAGCAGCACTCATGATGATCATAAAGCAGAGAGAGAAAGTCTCCACTTGGCCAGGTACAAATATATACAAAGCCACACCCTATTTCCTACCTCCTCCAGCCACACACCCCCACTTCAGCTACCACTCAGTTAATCCCTATCTGGAGATTAATTCAGTGACTGGGTTAAGACTCTCACAATCCAATCATTGCGCCTCTGAACTTTCTTGCATTGTCTCACAGGTGAGCTTTTGGGGGACACCTCACATCCAAACCATGACATTCAGTCAATAGGTACAGTGTTACAGTTAGACGGGAGGAATTAGTTCTGAAATCCTGTGTCACCTCAGGGTGGATATAGTTTAAAATAAAAATAAATGCATTAACTAGCTAAAAGAGGAATTGATACTCACCAAAAAGAAATGATAAAAGTTTAAAGTGATGGGTATGTTCATTACCTGAGCCGATCACTATCTAACAAGTACATGAATCAAAACAACACATTATACCTCATAATTAGGTACAAATACTATGTGTCAATCAAAAAAATGTTTAAAGCATTCCCCTTTTGACTTGTTGACCACTCTCTCATGACTCCCATAAGACTCACAGATGACCCCCTAATTTAACTGTGTAAAGTCAGACCGAGGCCCTTATATCTCACACTCCTTGCCTCGTGAATGATTGGCCAAACTGTTTGTCCTTTTGAACTAGTTAGACCCAGAAATAAACATTTCTTGCTTAGCTGACCAAGATGCCTCCAAGTACAACGTCAATCCCAACTGTAAAGTCACCCTGTCCACAATTTACCTACTCCTTCCCGACCCCACTACCCTCCAAAGTCTGAAGGAAAACTACCTGCCCTGCAAGGCTCTCTAATCTGCCAGTCTGGAGTATTCTCCTGATGCCCAAACAGAATCCATTTCCTGTTTGTTCGGTATGGAGACTTCAGGTACAGTGAGTGGCGTTGGACAAACTTCTCTTACCTTTAATACCACCTTTCAGAAGCACAGCAGGAGGCATGCAGAAGGACACACCACACGAGCTTCCTAGCAACTCCAGTAGAAGCAGAGGCATCTATCTGTAGCTTGGGCACACCCTGTTCCAGGCCAGTGTCCATCCCTCTGCCATTTACTTTCTTTGAGAGATGCTTCCTGCTCCACAAGTTTCTGCCCTCTTCCTATTGCTTCCAGGGACCACCTGAATGTGTAAGATCCACCTATTCCATCAGGGCCTCACTGATTGTCCTAGGACAGGATAGGGACTGCAGGGGAGGGAATATTCCTGACAAATGAGAATGGGCTGGCTTTAGTAAAGAATGCACTTGTTGGAGGAGGGTCAAGCCTGGCTACATTCTCTCACAGCAGATGCTGCCTGGTGCCCACCCTTGAACCTAGTTCTCAGGGAGTCCAAATCTAGAGACAGAAGAATGAACAGGAAGAATTGTAGCAGAGAAGATACAGGAAGAATATAGGCCACCTAGGCAGAGGAGACACTTCACTCATGTAATCATTCAATGGACTTTAATTGAATGAACACAACAGTCTCCAGATATTTATGGAGTACACGAAAAAAAAAATGAATGAATGAGAGAAGATAGAATCCCTGCACTCTCAGGACTCCTAGACAGGATGATGACTCAAATACACAAATTCCTATAACACAGGGCCAAATACAAGAGGTGCTAAAAAATTCTGTGGAAATGAAGAAAAAAGAAAAATCACTTCTGGCAAGGCTATAGGGCCATCCTACCCTTGGGGAGTCTTGGTGCAAATTAGAAGTCCATCCTGACAGACCCAGTGCCCCAGACCCAAAGGGCCCTTGCCCTTCAGCTGAGTGTCCTAGGGCAGGATGCAGCCTGCTTGGCCTTTGAGTCTGCTGGACAGAGAGAACTTTAATAGGTAGAGATGGAGAAAGGGACGGCTGAGAGGAGAAGGTAGGAGGTTGAAGCAGAAGGAGGGGTGGGAAAGAACAACATCCAGGAAGAAAGACATGAAGAGCTCCTCCTGGGAATTCTGCAAGAGCTGTCTCTCCCCTGGAAGGTCACAGCAGGGTTACCTGTGGGGTGAGCCACTCCCAGTCACATATCCAGGCCAGCCAAGCAGGTCAGATCAATGACTCAGCCAGAGCTGGAAGCAGTTATCGGCTGAATTGTCTCCCCTCAAAATTCAAATCCTGAAGCCTTAAACCCCCCAGTACTTCACAATGTGACTGCATTTGGAGATGAGATCTTTCAAGAAGCAATAAAGTTAAGTGAGGTCACCAGGATAAGCCTTAATCCAATAGGACTGGTATCCTTATTAGAAGAGAAAGAGACACCAGGGATGTTCACAGAGTAAGGACCACGTGAGGACCCAGTGAGAAGCAAAGGAGAATGGCCTCAAGAGACACCAACCCTGCCAACACCTTGATCTTGGACTTCGAGCCTCCAGACTGAGAAGTCGTTTCTGCTGAAGTCCGTGCGGTACTTTGTTGTGGCAGACTAATGCAAGAGTCACCGTCAGACTCCAAGCTCACTGTGTGTCTCGAATGACTCACTCAGCCTATTTCCTGATCTGATTATAAGACAAAAAGAGAAACACGTTCCACCCAGGGTAGCAGCAAGGTTGTAGTGAAATCTTCTGTATAAAACTGGCATGAGACTGTCTCTAAATAAAACACAAAATAGGGCTGGGGTGTGGCTCAGTGGTCAAGTATCCCTGAATTCAATCTCCAGTACCAAAAAACAAAACAAAAAAATGGCATCTGGTAAATTTGCAGGGTCTGACCAAAGAGTGTCATTTCTAAATGAGATATAGGCCCCTAGGGGTGAGGAGGAGAAATGTACACTGAAGGAACAAACCAATAAGAACTTGGGGGTATTTTCGGTTTTGTAGTAGTGGGGATTGAACCCAGAGGTGCTCTACTACTGAGCCGCATCCTACTCCCTTGTACTTTTTTATTTGAGACAGGGTCTCAGTAAGCTACTGAAGTGGCCTCGAACTTGTGATCTTCCTGCCTCAGCCTCCAGAGTAGCTGGGATTACAAGTGTGCCCAAGAACATGTTTTTGTATATATCCTTACATCTTTCTTTTACATTTCTATTTTTATATTAGTTTTAATAAACATAATACCTAAATGCTTATGTAAAACTTATCAAAAATCATCCTTTTATATTTCTGCCTTGCACATGGTTTTAATACACTGATGTGCATTTATATAAAATTATATAAATGCAGTACTAGATGCATATGTGAATAGATAGATTTTCATATAATAGATGTGCATGATTTTTAAGATTTACTGGTGAGAACACACCAATCCAAAAAAGATCTTTGAGCTGGGCACAATGGCGCACGGCTGTAATCCCAGTGGATTGGGGAGGCTGAGGCAGGAGGATCGAGAGTTCAAAGCCAGCCTCAGGAACTTAGTGAGGCACTTAGCAACTCAGCGAGACCCTGTCTCTAAGTAAAATATAAAAAAGGTCTGGGGATGTTGTTCAGTGGTTAAGCACCCCTGGGTTGAATCCTCAGTACCAAAAAAAAATCTTTGTAGACACTTTAGACTATAACAACAGTGACCGTTATTTTTTGTATCCATTGCTATGCTGGACTGGGTTGTAGGAGGGGAATCAGTGAGGTGATGGAAGAAGGAGGAATGTGATTGTGGTCAGGTGTCATTTGGAGATTTTAGTGAGGGATGGCAGAGCATCTATGCCTACACTAACCCTCTGGACAAGTTTTGAGACCTTTACAATGGAGGCTTAGGAATGTCATTATGAATGTGCTTGCGAGATTCTGCCAGAAATTCTGAGCCTTACTGGCCTAAACACTGGCATAGACCTTATTCTTTAGGTAGTCCCCTTCTCCAGTTATAATGGACTCTGTCTTGGGGTTGCAAGTGGCAGAGAGGGAACTGTGAGTCTCCTTTTTTTTCTTTTTTTTTGGTACTGGAGATTGAACTCAGGGGCACTCGACCACTGAGCCACATGCCCAGCCCTATTTTGTGTTTTATGTAGAGACAGGGTCTCACTGAGTTGCTTAGTGCCTTGCCATTGCTGAGGCTGGCTCTGAGCTCGCGATACTCCTGTCTCTGCCTCCCTAAGTGCTGGGATTACAGGCTTGCGCCACCACGCCTGGCATGAGTCTCCCTTTGAGATCTCCCAGGAAAGATTGAAGACCCTTACATAGTGATGCAGGGTATGTTCTTGTTTGGGGAGGTAAGTGACTTGGAATCTGTAATATGGGCACAAGGGTAAATATGGCTTCATTTCACAGTCACAGAGAGATGAACAGATGTCTAGTGGCTGGAGGAATTCAATGCTTGGAACCCACATGATAAGCCAGTCTGAGGGGTCCTAGAGTAGACCATGAGTGACATGGGGAATTGGCTGGCTTCTGTTCACTCTGTGGAAGGTGTTCATCCATAAGGGCAGGGCCTGAGAAACAAAACACTAATCAGCCAACCTGAGAGTTTGCACTACTAGGTTGTGTTCAGAAAAAAAGAACCGAACTTTGACTCCAGATAAGCTGGGTACAAATCCCTAGCTGGGTGGCCTTGTGCAAGTCACTTGACATCCTTGAGCATCAGATATTTCATCTATAAAACAGGAATGTTCTCTCCTTAAGCCAAACAAGGAGGGAGGTGTATTTACCACCACCACCACCCCCGCACTCCAACTTCCAACACCCCACACCCTTCTCTGGGGAATGACCTTCAAAGAACAAAGTCTTCCAGCTCCAGGAAGGCCCAAGGGCAGATCACGGGTCAGCAGGGCAGTAACCTCAGTTCCTCCCACACCATGTTCCTCCCATGATGTGGCAAGAGGGACGGGGCTGGGCAGTGGGGAGGGACTGCTGCAGAGGCCCTTCTGGCATGCTGTCCTTCTGCAGCTGGTCAACAGCTTCTCCATGCATGTACAGACAGAGGCAGCGGCTCTCCTTTCCAGCTAGAAGGAGAATGCCACTCAGGCCTCGAGCAGCTTTGCAAAGAACCGTCTTTGCCATTTGCCACTCCCACCCCTGTCCCATAGAGTGCCAGAGGACCCGTCTCCCCTGAGCATCGCAGCTCATCATCAGCTCTGCCATACCCTCCTGGGAGCCGGCCGGCAGGCTAAGTAGACACACATTCTCCCAGCCTCTGCTCCCCACAGTGAGAACACGAACCCTCCCTCTTCTTCCTGTTCCACCTCCTGCTCTCTCTAGCTCCATGGACATAGCCAGAGCTTAATTTTGCTGCCCTTGGCTAGGCAACATGCCCTGGACGTGGGCAGAGCTCTGAAAGATGAAGGAGTCACTCCATCTCCATAGCCTTTGCACAGAGGCCCAGAGTATAGGAACAGGGGCTTTCTCCGGAGAACGTTGCTCTTCAGACAGGTCACTCCTCCCCAACTTGAGGACTTCTTTTTGGAAAAAAAAACAAAAAGAAGGAGAGTCTCCATTCAATTCTGCATGGATCTATTGAGCATACACTTCATGCCAGACTCTGAAAGGCATTAAGGACACAGTAGGCAAGGGATAGTCCCAGCCCCTGAGAAGCTCAAGAGGGCTAATGACTCCCATAAGCTGAGGCCATTTCCAAATGTCTTATAGCAGCCCTGTGTGTACAAAAGACAAAGCCCTAGACAGAGACTGTAGGTGAAAGCCAGGGTAGTAACCACACCTCACACCAGAACCCCAGGAGTCCTCAGAGCACAGTGCAGGGTTCACTGTGAGCTCCTGGAAAGCAGTAATAGCTGTTGTTTCATATGCACTTACTATGGGCCACATGCTCTTCCAAAATCATCAGCCCACAACCACGAGGTAGCATCTGTGATGGGAAAAACAGAGAAGGAAGTCACTTCCCACACGGGCTAACCCAGAGCCCATAGCTCATGCTCCCACCTGGCTGAGCCACTTCACAGAGCCCCTCATTAGCATGAAGAGCAGCATGAGAACAGTGAGCCCTCTGTATCTGAGGCTTCTACATCCACAGATTCAACCAGTTGCACATCTAAAGTATTTGGGCACAGGGAAGGTGTTTAAAAAATAGATAACATGTGTAACTCCACATTATGCACAACCACAAGAATGGGAAATTATACTCCATGTATGTATGATATGTCAAAATACAGTTTAATGTCATGTATAACTAAAGAATGAATGGATACATAAATAAATAATAAAATACAGTACTGGAGGAAATTGCATCCATACCCAACATGTGCCCACTGGTTTTTGGTCATATTCCCTAAACAATATAGTATAACAACTATTTACATAGCATATACAATGTACAAAGGTATTGTAAGTCCTCTGGGGATGATTTAAAGTATATGGGAGGTTCTATGCAAATACTATGCAGAGAAGTATTTTATATAAGGGACTTGAGCATCCATAGATTTTGGTGTCCTCAGGGTCCTAGAGCCAATCCCCCTTGGAGACCGTGGAATGTCTACATCCTATGACATCAACAGCTGTTCTGATGATGGTAATGATGAGGTAGTAGCTCTCCATTTCTTTTTTATTTTTTTATTTTTTGGTACCGAGAATTGAACTCAGGAGTACTTGACCACTGAGCCACATCTCCAGTCCTATTTTGTGTTTTATTTAGAGACAGGGTCTCACTGAGTTGCTTGGCACCTCACCATTGCTGAGGCTCACTTTGAACTCGCGGTTCTCCTGTCTCAGCCTCCCAAAGTGCTGGGATTACAGGCGTGTGGCACTGCACCTGACAAGCTCTCCATTTCTTGTAGAAAGCCCATGCTCCTTTCCGGCAGGAGATGGCTTGCTCCTCTAATATTTTTTTATAATTTTCATTTTTCTCTTATCAGTCTTATTTACAAGTGCTTTCTCTTGTGAGGCACCTCTGATATGCTTTTGGAAGCAAGTGAGTTGTTAATGATGAAGAATAGCCCTTTCTTATGCAGACCCCCTTTCTTTAGCCTCTCGAGGTGGGACAGAGACTGACAGTAGAGAGAATAAGCTCAGATGTGTTAAAGACATTACCTAGGCACTCAGTAAAGATTAGAAGATGCTGTGGTGACGGGTCTTTCAAATGATCCAGATCCTGGCTGTAAATCTTGGTCCTATTACATACTAGATGAAACACCAGAAAAATGACATTACATTCTCTGAACCTCGGTTTCTATGTCTATAAAGCAAGGGGTCCAGTGGGGCAGGGGAAGGGGGTGCCCACATTAAATAAAACAAAAGCCCCTTGCACAGAACCCAGAAATGACCAGGAATTCAATACATGCTGCTCCCCCTCCACATCCTGATACAGAAACCAGGTGCTGGCTGGTATGGGCCACTCCACTGTGAGGCCTACAGTGTGGGTTCTTGGCTCCTGTCTTGTAGGTAGAGGGCTGGGGACTTGGAATCACAATCGGATTACCCACTTGTGGGCGCTATGCTGGGGACATGTGAAGACACCATCAAATGTCATCTGCCACAAGGCCTGACTTTGTTGTAATTTCCGTGGATGCTGGTCTTGAAGTTTATGCAGTTGAAGGTGTCCCTCAGCCATCACCAGAAAAGGACTTGAGTTTATATTTGGCCCTGGATGTTTCTTTGTTTTGCCTCAGATAAGAGGGAAGCCTGACAGCCCTCTCTGGCACAAGAGACCTTACAGGTCTGCCTGAGTTTCCCACTCTGGGGACAGGTTGGGGTTTTCCCTTTAGGAGTGATACCCTGAAGTCCCAGAGAAGACTGCAGAGCTAGGAGATGGTGAGGGAAGGAACCAGTGAGCAGATGGTCAGGCTATCAGAGTTAACTTCCAGAGACTCCATCTCAAACAGCTTATATCTTCATTTTTCTCTCCCCTAACCCTCTGGACCCCTTCTTCCATCTTTCCTCTTCTCCACCCTCAGGGTGCAAACAGCCTCCCCAGATTTCAAGACTTCTTCATATGAAACAGACAGATATCACCATCCTCACCTGTTCCAGCATCCTCAGGCCCCCTGGCTGCTCAGCATGGGGAGGGGACACTAGTCATCCTTCACCCCTTGTGGCCAGCCTTCTCCACTCCACCAGCCCCACTCTTGTCCCTCTAGGGTCTGCAACTTCCACTTCCTCTTCCCACTCCAACCTTGGCTCATCACTTGAATCTGATGCATAATTCTCTCCCCCTGACCATGCATGACTTCCTCTCAGCCAGGATTCCCCCTCCTCCTCCCAGTGACACATCCACACAGGACCACAAGCAAGCCTTGGCCCAGTTCCCCTGGTGCTTCCCAGCCTTGCAGACTGTCATCCATCCAGCTCCACCGCTCTGCCCTGGTAAGGCCAGAGCCTTGGACAGCCCATAAATGCTTTTCCAAAAGTGGCCATAGGAGGGCGCCCTTTCACCTCTCGTCTCAGCCCTCTCCGTCCTGGGCAGAGCTTTCTGCTAATTCCTATGTCCCAGTGAAGCTGTCTCTTGTGGGAACCACTCAGCCTGCCCACCAAAATAGCATTGCAGGTCTCCTCTGACCTGTCTCCCACTGCATGGTTATCTCCTGTGTACTCTTAACCTCAGAACCTGGCCTGGGTTCTGATTCCATTCTCTGGCTGTGTGACCTGGGTAAGCGACACATCTCCTCTGAACCCCACACTTCTTAAATGTAGATGGGATGCTAATGCTCCCATTATAGGCTGTTATGATGACCCCATGAGACAAACAGGATTGTCTCCTCTTTCCTGGGTGGCAGCAGCAGCAGCAAACCTCCAAGATGGGATGACAGGTGTGAGAAAAGTACATACCCCAACCAAGCATTTGTCCTGCCCCCATCCAGATGCCCCTGTCCCAGCCATGCAAGTTACAAAAAAACTGAGCTCAGGCTCTCCCTGTAAGAACTGGGTCCAAAGAAAAAGCCCTTCCTGTGTCAGAGCTTGCTGGCTTTCCATATTTGGCCTATAAGGCCCGGGATACCATTTTAGTGGTTTGTTTAGCATCTGGATGGAGTCTAAGCATAAAAAGAAGATAAAATGATTGGGCCTTCACATTAGCAATTTTATGGGATTAAACCAATTACCCTGATTGAAACCACCTCTCCTTCCCTTTTCCCAGCCTGGTGGTGCACACTGGAACCTGGGTTCAGATGTCCAGTCACAACAGGGAAACATGTCTGTTCTTCTACATGTCTACATGTCTTAAAACCACCTTGCAAATAGCCGCTTTCCAGGATATGGGGCCATAAGCAAAGCTGATTAACTGACGTCCCTACTCTGTGCTACTGACATCAGAGCTCTGTGGGCAGATCTGAATATTGGTGACATGCTACATCTTGCCAAATTTTGCCCACAGCCTAGGAATGGTCATTTCAAGATAAGCCAAAAATCTGGCTGAAAGAGCCTGAAGTCATTTGGGATCTTGAAAATATAAACATGCAATGGGCAGTGGACACTGCCAGTTGCCCAGCAACATGCATTTCCTACCCTCCTTTCTCCTTTTGATTAAGAACAGGTATCTGCCCTTTTTCACTCAAGCATTTCAGAGGGGTTACTCTCAGCCCCAGCGCCAGGCAAAAATCCTCATAGGTTCAACCTTATGGTTTTGCAACCCCTTGTTGGTGATGGGTTTAGAGAGGGCCATTTGACCTATTTCTGGCCAGTAAGACATGAGGGGAAGTCTGCTGGGGACTCCTGGGAAATTTTTATTTGTCCTTTAAAAAGGCACCCAAAGAAGAAAAGTCCTCTTCCTTCTAAGATCAGGACCCTGTTCTATACGCACAGGATGCCTGGATCTGCTCCATGCAAGACCTCTAATGTAGGAATGGTTCGGACACAGAGGAGTGCAGAGACAGGAGACTGACAGGGAAATGGAACTGGGGCCTGGTGGCCCCCCTCAGATTCCCCTGCCCATGGACTTCCTCTTAAATTGGCTGAGCTGAGGTTGACCCAACAAGCATCTTCCTGATATACTATCAAGTCTCTCTGGGTCTCACTTTCTATGTTGCATAAAAATGGTTTGCTTTCTCAAGTCATTCTCATTTTTCACAAATGAGAATGTATCTTACATATACGGACTGCCTCCCAATACCTCAAGCCTAGAGTGCACACTGGAACCTGGGTCCAGATACCATTAGGATACCTGTTCAGTGCTAGGTTGAATAGTGTCCCCAAAGGACATTATTCAATGGTTCATATCCATCTAGACACTATTCAAACGGTATGACACTATTCAAAGGTTCATATCCATCTAGAACCTCTGAATATGTTTTATCTGGAAACAAGGTCTTCATAGATGTGATGAATTAAGTTAAAGGAAGTCACCCTGACTTCCTTTGGTGCTGGATGGTAATCCAATGACTGGCATCTCATCGTAAGAAGAGACAAACAGGGATGCAGAGAGACACACAGGAAAGACACAGGGAAGGGATGTCACACATTGATGGCAGCAGAGTTGAAGTGACACATCTGCTCCAAAATGTTGAGAATTACTGGCAGCATCCAGAACCTAGAAGAGGCAAAGAAGGATCCTCTCCTAGAGACTTCAGTGAGACCATGGCCCAGCCGACATCTGGATTTCAGGCCTCTAGCCTGAGAATAATAAATTTATTTTCCTAAGCCACCCAGTTTATAGTAATTTGTTACAGCAGCCCTATGGGGGAAAAAACTACCTTGTCTCCATTCTCTCCTGTTTGTTATGCTGGCTTCTCTTTTCCTGGCTACAAACAAACTCCTATACTCCCTAAACCTTATAGGTGCCAACAGTTTGCAGATTTGACACCTGTCAATCAAGCTTCAGGTAAGAGAGGCAGTACTCTTTGCCTCCTAAATCCCTGGGAAAGAACTTTCACTAGCCTTAATATTCCACATGAAATGCTTGGCATAATGCCTGGCATACAATAGTTCCCAGTAAATGTTAGCTACTCTGAGTATTTGAAGTGGTGGTGGGATTTCTTAGCATCCTTAATAACTGGCAGGCCTTCTATGTCCATTTCTGTACAGCCCCATCGGGTGGATAACAGTGTTTCTTGGGTAGAAGGAGCAGCTGGTACTTAGCCATCTGGCATTCTGCAGCCAAGCACAACTCAGCTCCATAACATGGAGCAACCAGAGTAATAAGTAATGGCACTGTCACAAAATCTCCTAGCTTCATTCAGGAAGCCAAAAGCCTACTTGACACCTCCTGCTGAGGCCCAGGCCAACGAATGCTGGTCCTGAGTAGATGATATCATGGCTCAATGATGGCTACCATCTGCAAATAAGAATACAAAAGGAAGGGGCTGGGGCTGTGGCTCAGCGGTAGAGCGCTTGCCTCGCATGCGTGAGGCCCTGGGTTCGATCCTCAGCACCGCATACAAGGCAATAAAATAAAGACATTGTGTCCATCTACAACTAAAAAAATATTAAAAAAAGAAAAGAATACAAAAGGAAGTGAGGATCCCAGAAAGGCAGAGGAAGTTGATTCACATTTAAGTAGGTTCAACATAGACTGTGTGTGCTTTACTTCAAGAGCTGGGAACACTTGGATGGTGGTCATGGTAGCACAGGAGAAAACAGAGAGCTTGTGTTATTTTCCCCTTTATTCACCACTTTGCGGTCTGCTATACCTAAAACATGTGGCCATCCTGACTTGGTTCTGGGTTGTCTTCTTCCATTGACCTTTTTGTTGAAAGAGTGGACTCCCAGAAGAAGAGGGTTTGCTACAGCACTGGGAACCTTGAGAAATTCCCCAAAATATCCAAAAGTTGGCAATTGGGCATGTATCGGCAAGCTTGGGTAAAGTCTTACGTAGTAAATATGTGCCTCTTCCTACAAAGACAAGAGGGCACTCAACAGCCCAAGGCACCTGGTGGGTGTTATCTTCGTATCCAATATCAGTAGATTTCCCCCAATTATACTAAAATCTTTAGGCTCAAGGAACCCCACCTTCTCCATGAACCATCTGTGGGAAACTCTAGCAAATGACCTCCTCTATAAGTGCGTTTCTTCATCTGTAAAGTGGGTTGTATCAACACCACAGGGTTATTTTTAAATGGAAAAAATATAATAAATATTAGCATTTAGCACAGCACTGGGAAGATGGTAAACACCCAATATATGGAAGAAATAGAAAAGATGATTAGTAATGCAATTATTATAGACCACTGGGTATGTTTTACTGACCCAAGAACACTATTATGCTAGATTGAGGATTTTTAATCTGAGAGTCATGGCCCCTTATAGCAACCTACTTAAATTGTATTCAAAATTTGGGCATTGCCCTGTAGAGAGGGCACAGAGGTTTCGCCAGGTTCTCAGATTCTCTGCTCTGAAAAAGACAAAGAACCACTATGATTTCTACTTCTTAAGAATAAAGGCCTCACTTCACACTCAGTAGAATGGCTGCTATTAAATACAGAAAATGACAAGTGTTGGTGAGGAGGTAGAGAAATGGAACCCTGTAGTGGGAACGTAAAAACTGCACAACTACAAAGAGCAGTACTGTGGCTCCTTAAAAATTAAAATTAGAATTACCACATGATCCTGTTGTGCTATTTCTAGGTATTTGCCCAAAAGAATTGAAAGGAGAGCCTCTTGCTGGGCATGGTGTCATATGCTTATAATCCCAGCGGCACGAGAGCCTGAGGCAGGAGGATCACAAAATCGAGGACAGCCACAACACCTTAGTGAGACTGTATCTCAAAATAAAAACTTAAAAAAAAAACAAGGACTGAGAATATAGCTCAGTGGTAAAGTGCCAGTGGGTTCAGTCCTGGATAAGAAAGAAAGAAAGAAAGAAAGAAAGAAAGAAAGAAAGAAAGAAAGAAAGAAAGGAAGGAAGGAAGGAAGGAAGGAAGGAAGGAAGGAAGGAAGGAAGGAAGGAAGGAAGGAAGGAAGGAAGGAGAGAAGGAAGGAAAGAAGGACTCAAAGACATATTTTTATAAACACATGTTCATAGAAGTGTTATTCACAATAGCTAAAATGCGAGAGCAACTCAAATGTCATTGATGGATGAATGGATAAACAAAATATGAGACATACATACAATGGAATATTATTATATTGATCTGCTTGGGCTTTCATCATAAAGTACAATAAATTAAATGGCTTAAACAATGTAAATATATATTCTTGCAGTTCTGGAAGCCAGATGTCCAAGATCAAGTTTTCGCCTGATCCCATTTCTGGTGTGGCATCTCTTCCTGGCTTGCAGATAGCAGCCTTCTCACTATGTCCTCACTCAGTCTGTCCCCAGTGTGTGCTCACAGAGAGAGCTAGCTCTCTGATGTCTCTTGGAGGGAGACTAATTCTGTCCCATCATGGCCCTGTCCTTGTGACCTCATTTGACCTTACAGACTCCCTTACTCCACATACAGTCATATTAAGGATAATGATTCAACATATGAATTTGGGGTTCAGTGAAGGCAAGCTTTCATCCCACAAGATCTCTTCAGCCTTAAAAAGGAAAGACATCATGCACAAGTCACCTGAGTTCCATTCCCAGTACTAAAAAGTAGAAATAAAGAAAGAAAAAAGAAAGGAAGGAAGGAAGGAAGGAAGGAAGGAAGGAAGGAAGGAAGGAAGGAAGGAAGGAAGGAAGGAAGGAAGGAAGGAAAAGAAAAGACATTCTGACATGTGCTACGAGGATGAACCTTGAGAACAGCATGCTATGTGAAAAACAGCAGTCCCAAAAGACAAATGCTGTTGTGATTCCATTCCAGTGAGGTAGTCAAGAGCAGTCAAGTTCAAAGAGACAGAAAGCAGAACAGTGGTCGCCAGGGACTCAGGGGAGAAAGGGAATGTCGGATTGTTGAGTGGGCAATGAGTTTCAGTTTTAAGAGAGCCGAGCATGGTGGTGCACGCCTGTAATCCCAGCACTTTGGGAGGCTGAGACAGGAGAATCGCGAGTTCAAAGCCGGCCTCAGCAACTGTGAGGTGCTAAGCAGCTCAGTGAGACCCTGTCTCTACATAAAACACAAAATAGGGCTGGGGATGTGGCTCAGTGGTCAAGTACCCCTGAGTTCAATCCCCTGTACCAAAAAAAAAAAAAAGAGAGAGAGAGAGAGGTAGAGATTGGTTGCCTTACAGATGTAAGTGTATTTAACACTACCAAACTATACACTTGAACGTCGTCCTATGGTAAACTTTATGTAATGTGCCTGTTATCACAATTAAAATAGCAAAGCAATGAATCCCCACTAACAGCACGATCCACTCCTAACCCACCCTCAGTGCTGAGGAATGGCAAGTTAGGTACTCTGAAACAATACAGACCTGGGTTCATCTCTGCATTTCCTATAGATCTGCAATGAACTTGGATGAGGTAGATGCTCCATCTTCAAAATGTATCATAAGCCAAAACACATTTATCCTCCAAGTGACTAAATCTTATGGAATACCGTAAGTTCCCTAAAGACTTCCTTGGGACTTTATTAACAAGTTTGGAGCAGGGAGATGTTTTGACATCTCACTGGAATGGAATTAGATTCCCCAGTGTGAGCAGGAGTTTGTAACCTGAACTGGCCCCTGAGTGTGCACCATGTGTGCTCTGCTCACCCTCTTGGTGAGAGGGCTCTGTGTGTATGTTTCAGAGAACATTTTACAAGAGGCAGAACCTCTGATTTCAGACATAAAGAGCAATGTAACTCCTCTGCCATGAAACTTGTCAAGATTGTTCCCCCAGATGGTACTCCTAGATCTAATACTGACACCTAAAAAAGACCCTAGTTTGTTATTTTGACACATTTAGCCCAAGTCTGCAAGGGAATCAGTGATGCCCTCCCCAGGCTTCACATCAGAGAATGGCTGGAATCCACCCCGAGGGAGCTTCAATGTGCAACAGCTGCAGCCAGAATTTCATCTTTCCCCTGCTCAGTTTCCTCACGTAAAAAGTAGGAAACAGAGGTGCAGAGGGCTAAGCTGACAGAAATAAACAGTAGAAACGGGAATCTATCAAACCCAAGCTTTGGGGACCAAGTCGGACATATTCCCACTACAACAGGCTGCCTTGCAAAAATAAAAGTGCCTCCTGAGTTTCTGTCATCTCTGCTCAGGGACCAAGCCAATTTTTTTTTTTTTTTCTGTATTGCTTCAGTTATAATATATGCACTGTCAAAATGAGCATGTATAAAAATGTACATTGTTAGCTATGATAATTAAATCCTTGACTCATCTGTTCATTTCACTATAACAGCAAGCATCGTATCATTTTGTTAACTGTCTCTTTGCTAGTCCACCCGCCCCACATTCCCCACCAGACTGTAAATTCCCAGACCACATGGATTGTCCTGTTCCCAGCACCAAGGACAGTGCCTGAAACAATATGTTCCTGGGTAGATGGAAGTCAGATTATTGATTATGCAGGACAGACATGTGCCATCTATAAGAACAAATGTTTATTTTATATCTTAGTCTTAGAAGAAGCAAGGCTCCTGAGAACATGTGTGGCATCTGCAAGGGCTCCCATAAATTCTCAGCATGGAACACAATTCTGTCTGCAAATGTCTTATTTGTTGTTGTTTTGGGTTTGTTTTGATTTTTTAATTTCTCTTTCTTGGGGTGGGGAGGGTTAGTGTGTATGTGTGTCTGTGTGTGTTGCTTTATAATAAAAGTAATGTCTCAAATGTATGTCCGGAAGCTGGATGGCTGAGTAAAATATTTCATCATGCCCCTGTTTTTAAGCATAAGATCTATTCTATTTTAAAAATTAATTCCGTTGGTCATTAATCCATTATGTATCAAGATCCCCATGTGGTCAAGTGAAAAAAAAAAAAAACATCTCACAATCAAAAGCATCTTCAAAATAATTCAAATCCTTTACTTGTGTTTCTCAGAAGCCAGGAAGTAGAAGTGAGCTAAGCTAAGCTCAGTCCAGGCAGCCCTCTTTAGAAAGCCTGTTTCCTTTCCTAAGTACTCAGTGCCTCCTTCTACAGTCTTAGTGTTCTGGATCAATATGATGAAATAACGCCACAAATGTGTCTCCTCTCCAGTCTCAAACCCATAAAATGGTATTAATTAATGTAGAGGGTATGGACCCTCAATAGTAAAAAGAGTAATGTAGGACGCAAACAGACAAAAGATTGCAGAAAGTTCTGCAAGACAAAGAGCCCATTCAGATGAACAGCTACTGGCTGGTGAAGCGGGGTCCACCTATAGTCACAGCGACCTGGGAGGCTGAGGCAGAACCACTGCTTGAGCTTTGGAGTCCAAGACCAGCCTAGGCAACAGCAAGACCCCATATCAAAAAACAAAACAAAACAAAACTCTAGCATGTGGGCAGAAGTCCCAGCCAAGAACAAGGTATTCAGCCTTACCCTAAAAGGAATCCAGCTTGTCTTGCCGAAAGGTAGAAAGGTTCAGGGCTCAGAAATGCTTGGTGGAAGTGCAGCATGATCTATTATAGAAGATGTACACCTGGAACAAGTGGACTCACCATCATTGTCCTCTGATTACCCTGCCTTTGTACACACTCGGAAACACAGACACCTGGAAGTAATATGTATTCTCTCCAGGCAAACAATCAGATAACCTCTCCTTAAAGAAACGATCACAAGGAAAATCATTCTTGTTTTTTGTTTGTTTGTTTTGTTTTTGTACCGGAGATTGAACTCTGGGGTAACTGATCACTGAGCGACACCCCCAGCCCTATTTTGTGTTTTATGTAGAGACAGGGTCTCACTGAGTTGCTTAGCACCTCACTATTGCTGAGGCTGGCTTTGAACTCGCGATTCTCCTGTCTCGGCCTCCCAAAGTGCTGGGATGACAGGCATGCGCCACCATGCCCGGCTACAGGGAAAAGCATTCTGTGCTCTGGCATTTAGAGGCCTGGGATAATGGACTCCCCATCACTCTAAGGCTGAACTTCCAATTGGGAAGTTCCACCTGTGAAGTGCAAACAGGTGCCATCCTCACAAACAGGAATTTCCAGAAGGGAGAAAACTTATGTGTGCTTCTGTTCTCTGAGCAGCAGCCCATGTCCACAGATCTATCCAAAAGATACATGAACAAAAATACAAAAAAAGACATGTGCACAATGCTTTTCCTTGCAACTGTACTTGGAATAGCTGAAGACTGGACCCAGATGTTGTCAATAGAAACGGTTTGAATAAACATTGAAACATCATGACAATGGAGAATGCTGCAACTATAAAAAGAAATGAGGAAGAGGTCCATAAACCATCATGAGTTCATCTCCGTGATACATTGTCAAGAAGGGGAAAGAAAAGCACCAGAACAATACTTAGATTATGTTACCTTATGCGTCAGAAGGGGGAGATATGGACATAAAAAAACATATTTTTGGAAACAATGGAAGGATAAACCAATTTTTTAAATCCTAAACATTTCAGTTAAAAGGCAGAGATTGGCAGACTTCTTTTTAAAAAGCCAGTACCATCTATATGTTCTTTACAGGAAACACAAAGATAAGTTGAAAGAAAAAGGGTAGGAAAAGATGTGCCACACAACACTAAGCAAAAGAAAGTCAGCGACGATAGAGACAATAGGCAAAGTGAACTCTAAGAGTATTACCAGGGCTCACTTCATTCCAGTGAAAACATCAGTTCATCACAAAATATGCCAATCTTGACTGTGCTTGGGCCTCATAACTGAGCTCCCACATATACGGAGAAAAAAATCAATGGAACTGGTTTTCAGCACAGTTCCCTTGACTTTTTTTTTTTTTTAATTTTTTTTAGTTGTTGATGGATCTTTATTTTATTCATTTATTATTTTTGTATGTGGTGCTGAGGATCGAACCCAGGGCCTTAACGCATGCTAGGCAAGCGCTCTACCACTGAGCCACAGCCCCAGCCCTCCCTTGACTTTCAGAGAAAAGCCTCTCATTTGTCTCTTTCAGAGTGCCTGCTGTTGACAGCGGGCTGCACTGAGCCTACTGGCTTTTCCCGCCTAAAGCTTCCCATGCCATTAACAATGACAAGCATGTTCCCCTAGCCTCACCCATTGCCCCCAGCATCCAAGAGCCATCGCCACTGCTGCCACAGCACCTCCCTTACCACCCAGGCCTCGTCTACACTAACCATAACTAAAAGGTTGAACACTTCCGATGCTGCTGTTATCATACACATATCTAATCATTCATAATGGAGGGCTTAGGTCTTCAGCCCAGTGAGTAATTAGCTTGTAGAAAGCCAAGCTAAAAGTTGGCTTTCTACAATCACACCTGTTATCAATTATCTCAGTCTGTGCTTCCCAGACAGCCAAGCCTGAGACAATCCCAAGGAGCTAGAGGGTGGGAAGTGGGCAGGGGAGGAAGGGGAGGAGGAAGAGTCAAGAGGAAGGGACATTGGCACCTGGATCATCAGCTTCTCAGCACAGAAGAGAGGAAGAATCAATCTGCAAGCTCTTGTCTCCACTGGTCAAAGCTTGGCCTAGGGGTTGTGCTTATGAAGACACCCTCTGGGGACCTGTGAAGTCTCTTACCTCAGCATCATCAGGGAAACTCTCTGGCATGAAGGAAAAATCACATAGTATGGAGGAAAAGTGCTGTCAAGCATGTGTGTGATCAGAGCCCATGCAAAGATACTCTTGCAGCCCCACTAGAACAAGACAGGTGAGGCAGAGAATCCAGATGGTGCATACAGAGGGCTCCATGCTGGGACAATGGCATGCACCTATAATCCCAGCTGCCTGGAGGCTGAGGCAGGAGGACTGCAAGCTTAAGGCCAGCCTGGGCAACTTAGGAAGACACTGTCTCAAAATTTAAAAAATAAAAAGGGCTGGGGATATAGCTCAGTGGTAGAGCACCCCTGGTTCAATCCCCAGTACCACAAAAAAAAAAAAAAAAAAAGAAATACTATTTCTTTCCTAAAGTCAAGGCCAAGACAAGCTCAACTGTGAGCACCATTTTTATTAACCATGTCCTGGACATCAAAGGAGGTACAATAAAGCACAAGAAGGAATAAGAACTACAGGAATTAGAAAGGAAAAAATAAAACATTATTTGCAGAGATTTTGATATAGATTATTATCATTAATAAGTGATTTTTTAGGAACCCTCTAGATAAAAGCTCAAAAGTCAATTGTATTTCTATAGAGGAGCAACAAACTAATAGAAAATGAAATTTTAAAATTTTATAACAACATCAAAAAACATTGAACAGCCAGGTATGGTGGCATATGCCTGTAATCCCAGCGACTGGGGAGGTTAAGACAGGAGGATCGCGAGTTCAAATCCAGCCTCAGCAAAAGTAAGGCTCTCTAAGCATCTCAGTGAGACTCTGTCTCTACATAAAATACAAAAATAGGGCTGGGGATGTGGCTCAGTTGTCGAGTGCCCCTGAGTTTAATCCCTGTTAACAAAAAAAAAAGCATCAAACATTTCCTGACTCTGGAGCCCATGGAAGTACACTGAGCAGCTCAAGTTTGACTATTTAAAAGCAAAAAGAAACAAAAATACTGACATTGCAGAGAGAAAATGACAATGGGTTCTGTCTGAGTCCCATTTGTTCTAGGTCCAAATCTGTCTAAATGAATGTCCCTCTCTGAAAAGTGAAATGGAAGTGTGTTCACACCCACTACACAGATTGAAAGGAAAACAATAAATGGGAACAGAAGCCATGTTATGCCACAAGGCCACTTCTGAAGGCCTCCTGGGGCAAAGCTAAATGATTTCATGAGTGGATTTTGATATTCAAATTACACATGGAGACCAGAATCTGACAGAAGAATTAAGAGACTTTCCAAACGTAACCCATTAAGTCCCCAATTTCCAGTGTTGTGACTATTTCAATGAAATTGACACAGGTGCATTACAATAGGTTGGAAATAATAAGCTATAGCTTATATATATTATTATATTAATTAATGTTATAATTATATTCTTATTGTACAGTTAAATTACATATTGTTTACTACATTTAAGTTGTCACAGGTGTTCCACATCTGGGACCATGGAAGAAAATGGGCTGATGATGAGGCAGAAGATGGTCAGCATGAGAGGCCTGGGCTGCCCTTTGCTTTGACTTGGACCTGATGGTAATGGAATCTACCTTGCAACTTTATCACTCAAAAGAGAGAAGAGCTTCTCTCCACTGCAGGAGGAGAAAACTGTATGTTCTTTGAGAAATTTGGGAGGTGACCCCCTAGGATTTGTTGGGAGCTATTTGAGAGCCATCGCCCACTGTCCCACCCACAACACTGGCTCCCTGCCTCTTGTCCCCCACTCCTATTGTCAACAGCCCCATGTGAGACTTCTAAGGTTGATGTTCCAATGACTGGACCCATTTTTCCCCCTTCTGCAAGAACCCTCTGGGATTTTGGAACCTTGCAATGATACACTGGAGCTTCAGGCATTGCGTCTACAAGGTCCTTCGGTTAAGGGACTAAAGTTACCAAGATTTTAAAGAGTCTCTTGCAATGTTAAAAACCAGGAAGAATGTATGGGCTTTAATTTTAAAAATTAAATTAAATGTATGGGACAGTAGGGTATATTTTATGTGCTTTTTAGGGAGGCAGCTTCTCAATGGAGGAGTGCCCCTGGCCTTCTGAAGCCTTATGTGGCCCTGCAGAGCTCCCCAGGTGGGCCTGCAGGTTAGCATCTTTGTAGGACCTTCACAAAGTGAGGACTAAATGAGATAATAGAAATTAAACTTCTATTTAAAGGAACAAGTATCTGCACAAATACCAGCAGACTTCTTTAAGGTTCTTTAAGGACCACTTCTCCTGTCATTCTTTTTCTCTTCTCCTTTTTCAACATCAGAAAATGAGTCACGATTCCCTGCAGCCCTCCCAACTCCTACTCCCTTTCCTCCGCCAACCCAATCCCACTCGAAATCTGCCACTAGGGCCTTGATAAAACTCAAGTGAGGAAAATGTTCTTTGTCATTTCTTGTGCATTATAGAAAACTTGATTTTTGCTAAGGCTCACAAATGTTATTCTGCCACCCATGCCATGGGTCCCAGCAATTGGTAAGGCAAGATTTCAAAACCAGGATCAAGAGGGACAAATTTGGGGACGGTGTGTCTTCACAATGTCCTTGCCCAAAGCCTTCTCCTTATTCTGGAAAATGTTCCTGGCATATTTAACTCCCAGTTTTCCCCATAATGGAGAAACATGAATGTTTGCTTCCCTTTTCCTCCATATCTATTGTGTTTGAAAGCTCCTCCCAGCAAAAGAAAGAGCTTCTCTCAATTATATTCCAGACTGGAAATGGAACCCAGAGCTTCAAGCATGCTAGGCAAGTACTGTACCCCTAAGTTATATCCTCAGTTCTATGAAAAAAAAAGAATATAAAGGATCATTATAGAAAATTCAATAATGATCATTATTAACCCAACTTTTCCAGTCTTCTAATTATGCAGCTATTAGTAGCAGAGTTGTTTCAATGCAACACAAAACTAGACTTTACATCTCAGATTTCTCCTGCAGCTGCTTGGGACTCTAGAATCCATATCAACAATCTGTTGCATTTATTAGACAACAATTTGGTGAATCCAGGTTTTGCTTATGAAAAAAAATCCCCTTGGATATTAACAGACCTTGAGTCAGGAAGAAATGATGGTAGTTCTTTGGAAAGGTGGCATGTTGCCACACTTCATCTCACCTGTGGCATTCTGAAAAAATAGACAGAAACAGGGATTTTATGTCCTGACCATAAAACCTGCCCCTGCTCCCCTGCTCCATTTCCTAGTGTGACATTGCTCATTCATTCAACATCTGAACCTTGGAGTCTATTTCAATTTCTCTTTTATCCTTACAGACCAAGATGATGTCAGGCCCCTCATCTGTGAGCCACCCCTCCCAGGCAGTCATGATGCCCTGATTCTCCTTATCCTTGCCCTGCCCAGTGAAGTAGTCTATGATTGGTCCCCTACCCAAAGCCTCTGCCCCCCAGCCTTACATTAAGCTCCAGAAGATGAACCTTCTGGAGCCTCAGAGCATGTCATTAAGATGCTGGGATATTTCTTCACCCCATAGTCTGTCAAGTTAAGAACATTTACTTCTATTTTTAGTAAATTGGTTTTTTAAAAAGAACCAGGAATTGATATTAATTTTATTAAGTTTCTTTTTCAGCATCTTTTAAGTTAACCATATGGGATTCTTACTGGATCTATGATGTGTCATATTATATATATAGTAATGTATTTTCCATTTTGTGCCATTTTAACCCTTTTGAGATAAATCTTTCTTGGTTAGTGATAATAGATGATAGTTGTAATTTGAAATCAATTCATTAGAGTATTGTTTGGGATTTTTCAGTTATAATTCTCAATAATTAGCTTTGTACAATAGCAGTCATTTTCCTTTTTAATTTTTATTTTTTGTTTTTATGATTTTTAACTGATATATAAACACCTAAACAACTGTACATATTAATGGGGTATCATGTGATGTTTCAAGCAGTGATTTTCAACAGTAAGCTGGATAGCACTTAGTTTCCACAGGAACCTGAAGTGTAGTTGAGGGAGGGAACAGGCTGGGGAGGGTCAAATAGGACAGTGGGAAGGAGGGGGGAAAGTAAACAGAGTTACCCTCTCCACTTCAATCAGGGAGACTTCATTTTTTAAAGTTCTCTTTTATACAGGGGGGTTCCATGTGTGGTTTTTAGTATGGACGTTATATGAATAAAATGCATGAGTGGCTTTCCATTTCCTTTTTCTGTGGGGGGAGGAGGGTACCAGGGATTGAACTCAGGGGCACTCGACCACTGAGCCACATCTCCAGCCCTATTTTGTATTTTATTTAAAGACGGGGTCTCACTGAGTTGCTCAGCACCTTGTTTTTGCTGAGGCTGGCTTTGAACTCCAGATCCTGCTGCCTCAGCGTCCCAAGCCTATATGTGCTGAAATACTGTAAACAGCATGGGATTCTTTAAAATCATTTTAACCCAGAGCCTTCTATGGTTGAGGAGACACACTAAGAGGATCTGTAACTTTTGTTTTTTGTTGTTTTGTTTTGTTTTGGTACTGAGGGTAACTTTTGAGTAAGTTTTGCTTAATTGAAATTTCTGTTAAAATCATTGGAGATTCACAGGCAGAAACAATAGAAACTTCCCTTACACATTTTACCCAATTTTCCTCAAAGGTAACATTTTGCAACACTACAGTACATTGACATTGAAACAATCCACTGGTCTTGTATTTCTCCAGTTTTATTGGAACTCTGTGTGTGTGTGTGATATATACAGTTCCACCACCTTGGCAAGTTTGTGATTCCACCATCACAGTCAAGGTACTCAATAGCTCAAGTTCAAACGCTACAAAAGATCATCTTGTCCTTTTCTAATCATATTTACTCCTCTCCCAACATCCCACCCCCATTCCTAACACCTGGAAACCATTAAAATGTTCTGCATTTCTAAATTTAGTCATTTTGAAAACGTTATATAAATAGAATCATACCATATTTAATGTTTAGAGATTGCATTTTTTCACTTAGCTTAATTTCCTGGCTATTTATTGAAGTTATTACATATGTCAATAATTTCTTTTTACTGCTGAATAGGTATCCATAATATGAATGAAACGCAGTTTGTTTAGCCATTCATTTGTTGTAAGAAATCTGAGTTAGCCTATAGTCACAGTGACATGAAGGCTGAGGCAGGAGGATTGCTGAGCCCAGGAGCTCTAGACTAGTGTGGGCAACACTAGTGGAAAGGAAGAAAGGTGGGGGGGAAGGAAGGAAGGAAGGAAGGAAGGAAGGAAGGAAGGAAGGAAGGAAGGAAGGAAGGAAGGAAGGAAGGACTGTTTAAATTGTTTTCCAGAGTGATGGAACCATTTTGCGTTCCCACCAGCAAATGTATGAGTGATTCTGTTTGTTTTCTTAGCAGAATTTGCTGTTGTCAAATTTTAATTTTGTCTTCCTGGAAGGTACATAGTGATATATCACTGTGATTTCAATTCACATTTCCCTGATGGTTGAACATCTTTTCATATGCTGAATTATCATCTTACAACTTCTTCAATAAAATATCTGTTCATATCATTTGCCCTTTTTCTAACTGGATGGCTTGGTTTCTGTTGTATTTACAATTGAGTATGGAGAGTTCTTTATATATTTTCAATACCAATTTTTTAAATGTGTTATTTGCAAATATTTTCTCCTTGTGCATAATTTGTCTCCTCATCCTTTCTACATGGACTAACACAGACACCAAATTTTAATTTTTTGATGAAATAGTTTATCCAAATAACCCAATCAATAAATGGACAAAAGAACTGAACAATCACTTCACAGAAGAAGAAATACAAATGTCAACAAATATATTAAAAAGTTCAACTTCTCTAGCCATTAGAGAAATGCAAATTACACTGAGATTCTACTACACTGAGATTCCATCTCACTCCAGTCAGAATGGAAAGTATCAAGAGTACAAGTAACAATAAATATTGGCGAGGATGTGGGGGGAAAAGGCACACTCATACATTGCTGTTGGGACTACAAATTGGTGAAACTACTATGGAAAGCAGTATAGAGATTCCTCAGAAAACTTGGAATGAAACTGCCATTTGACCCAATTATCCCACTCTTCTGTATATACCCAAAGGACTTAAAATCAGCATACTACAGTGACGCAGCCACATCAATGTTTATAGGAGCTCAATTCACAATAGCTAAGATGTGGAACCAAACTAGGTGCCCTTCAACAGATGAATGGATAAAGAAAATGTGGTACATATACATGAAGGAATATTACTCTGCCATAAAAAAGAATGACTTTATGACTTTTGTGGGTAAATGGATGGATCTGGAGATTATTATGCTAAGTAAAATAAGCTAATCCCCAAAAACCAAAGGCCAAGTGTTCTCTGTGATGTGTGGATGCTAACACACAATAAAGGAGGTGGGAGAGGGAAATTCACTGGATTAGACAAAAGAGAATGAAGGGAAGGGAGAGAGGATGGAAATAGGAAAGAGAATAGAATGAATCCTGTGTTCCTATATGAATATACAACCAGTGTAACTCCATATCATGTACAACCACAAGAATGGGATCCTAATTAGAATAAATTATACTCCATGCATGTATAATATGTCAAAAATCCACTCTACTGTATATGTAGATGTAATTTTTACATGTATATATAAATATAACAAATTTTTTAAAAAAGAAGAAGTAATTAAGCCAAAAGATTATTGTATTTAAATACTTTCAGAATATGGGAAAACAAGTAAATATGTAATCTAATCTAAAAAAAGAAAAATCCAGTTTATCAATGTTTCCATGCAAGGATCATGCTTTTGGTGTCAAGTCTAAGAATTCTTTGCCCAACTCTATATCCTGAAAAGTTTTGCCTAGTTTTTCTAAAAAGCTTGTAGTTTCATATCTACATTTAAGCCCATGATCAATGCTGATTGATTTTTTTTAATAAGAGATGTATAAGCTGTGAGATTTAGGTCAAGGTGTGTTCTGTTCTTTTCTTTCTTTTCTTTCCTTTTTTTCTTTTTGTGTTGTTACTTCGGCACTGTTTGTTGAAAAGGCTGTCCTTCCTCCATTGAAATGAGACTCTTCTAGTTTATTTGCTTTTCCATACAAATTTAATAGTGAGCTTTTCTATGCTCTGTCCTGCTCCTGATCTCAGAGTGAAAGCAGCCTTTCACCATTAAATATAAACTTTGCTGTAACATTCTTGTGGATGCTCTTTTTTAAAAAAATTTTTTTAGTTGTTGATGGACCTTTATTTTATTTATTTATATGTGGTGCTGAGAATCGAACCCAGTGCCCCACCCATGCTAGGCAAGAGCGCTACCACTGAGCTACAGTCCCAGCCCTCCTGTGGATTCTCTTTATCAAGTCGTGCTAAGTCCCCTACACACCTAAGTTGCTAAGAGTTTTGATCACAAATAGGTGTTGGGTTGTTGAGGACTTTTATGTCTAAGTTCATGAAAATATTGGTCTATAACTTTTGTCTGTCTTTACTGTTTTGTTTGGTTTTGTATCAAATTGAAAGTATTCCTTCCTCTTGCATTTGCTGGAAGAAATTGTGTATTATTGGTGATAATTTTTATTTAAACATTTGGTAGAATTCTCAAAAAACAACTATGTGGGCCTGAATATTTCTTTTAGGGGAGCTTTTAAATTATTAGTTCTGTTTCTCTAGTGGTGATAGGACTAGTTGGATTGTCTGTTTCATCGTGATTGAGTTTTGGTAGATTGTGGGTTTTGAGGAATTGATCCATTTCTTAAAGTTGTCTGTTTTATCACTATAAAGTTGCTTACAATATACCTTTACTATCTTTTTAATGAAAGAGCTATCAAATATCCCCTATTTCATTCTTGGTATTGATAATTTGTGTCTTCTTTCTGTTTTTGTCAGTCTTACTAGATGTTTATCAATTTTAATAATTTTTTTAAGAATGAGGTATTTTAGTTTCATCAAATTTCCCTATTGTGCTCCTATTTTCCATTTAATTGATTTCTGCTTTTTATTTTTTCCTTTTGGTTTCTATTACTCTTCTTTTCTAGTCTCTAGGAGGAATTTAAGTTGCTGATTTGAGACCTTTCTCACTTCTAATGTAAGTATTTAGTGCTATTACTTTCCCTCTCAGCACTACTTTACCTGCATCCAACATATTTTCATACGCTGTATTTCTGTTTTATTCAGCTCTATGTACTTTTTTCTTTTTTTGTACTAGGGAATGAACTCAGGGGTGCTTTACCACTGAGCTATATCCCAAACCCTTTTCATCTTTATTTTGAGAGAGGGTTTTGCTAAGTTGTTTAGGGCCTCGCTAAGTTGCTTAGGTTGGCTTTGAACTAGCAATCTTCCTGCTTTGGCTTCTCAAACTACTGGGATTACAGTTGTGGCCTGGCTCTATGTATTTTCTAATAGTCAGAAGTGTATATTATTCATTGTCCCTGATACACTTTCATACCAATGAAGCCAGGAAGAACTTCTGTTTTACTTATAGTTCTCTTCCATCTCCTGAGTAAAAATGAAAAAACAGAAACGCTCAAGTGTGCATCTGAAAACTGAAAACATCTCAAAGGTATTATGTCAATCTTGGAGGATAGTCATTAAGAAATAATATTGATGGCTGGGGGTATAGCTTAATGATACATCCCCAACACCACACACACACACACACACACACACACACACACACACAATGTTGGAAAGAGGCATAGAGATGCTGCAACCTATCCATGTGTGAGTTCCTGATAATCTGGTCTTCTCATGTGAGCAAGAAAGTCTGAGACATTTGCCAACAAGTGCACACCAAATCTGTCCTGTTTTCAGTATTGAAACAAACAGCATTTTAAGAAGATGTTAGTCAGATGCAGTGGCAAATGCTTGTAATCCCAGTGACTCAGGAGGCTGAGGCAAGAGGATCATGAGTTCAAAGTCAGCCTCAGCAATTTAGCAAGGCTTTAAGCAACTTAGTGAGACCCTCTCTCAAAATAAAAGAAAAGAAGAGCTGGGGATGTGGCTCTGTGGTTAAGCACCCCTGGGTTCAATCCTTGGTACAAAAAAAAAAAAAAAGATGTTGACTTTTTTACCTATAACAGATTTTATGGGGAACTGGACTTTTGTGACTTTTTAAAAATTGATATGTAATAATTGTACATATTAATGGGATACAGTGTGATATATATTAATGGGATACAGTGTGATATTTATCATTTCTTTGTGTTGTGAACATTCAAACCCTTGATATTTTAAAACATATAGCAAATTATTATGAAATACAGTCACCCTACATTTCCATAGAACACTAGAACTCATCCCTCCTAACTGTAATTTTGTACCCATTACATGGCTCTTAATATTGTATTGTCTTGAAAGACATCTTTTTAAGATTTATTGTCTACATATTTTTTATTATTATTTCCTTTGAGACTGCTGTTTTGACCCATGGATAATTTAGAAGTATATTATTTACTTTCCATGTGTTCACAGATTTTCTGACTGTTGTTGGTTTCTAGTTTGATTCCTTTATGGTTAAAGAACACATACTATGTGATTTCAATTCTTAAAAAATATGGCAAAACTTTTTATGGCTCAGGGTATGGTTCATCTTGGTGAATGTTTCTTGAGTACTTGGTGGAGGAGGATGAAGCATACTCAGCTAATGGATGGAGTCAGTGGGAACCTGTTGGCTGATTGTACAGCTCAGGTCTCCTATATCTTTGCTGATTTCTGTCTAGCAGTTCTTTCAATTGCTGAGTTGTTAAAATGCTGGACTATAGTTGTGGATTTATTATCTGCTTGTTCTTTCAGCTTTAATCATTGCAAGGCCTGTTATCTGAGGCATACACATGCAGACACTATGTTTTGCTGGCAGGTTGATTCTTTTATCATTAATTTTTCAAAAACACTTTCATTGTCATTGAGTTATTCATGCTTTTTACATATCTTTCAGGTCGTTTTGTTAACCTGTATTCTCTCAGGAAATCTCCAATATCATTGAGGTTCACAAACTGTTTTGTTATCCTGTAGCATACTGTGTGTATATGCATATGGTGATTTAATGCGTATGATATAAGCAATTATCTATAAGCAGCATATATTAGTATTGTTTGTAAGATATTATAACATGCATAAATATGATTATACTCTATGCATCCATTTGCAAATTATTTTTCTTATTCAACATCAGGTTTTTAAGATGCATCCATGTTGACACATGAAGGTAGGTCATTTTTGACTGCTGTATAATAACCCTTGTGTAAATAAATATTAACAGTTTATCAACTCTTATGCCTGGTTTATCATGTGGTGTGTTTTCATCATGTGATCAGGGCTAGGCTGATTTCTATCACTGTTAAACTGTACTCCCCCAGCAAGGCCCATTGGGAATGTTACCTCCCCAATGTACCTTTCCCTCTGTGACTCTGTCATAGCATTTATATTTGAAACTCTACAGCATTCTTTGTTTAATTTTTCAGCTTGTGTGTTTTGGGCACCACTGAGCATTAGTTGTGCTATGTTTAAGGATAAGAATTACCATGTATTCTCCTCTTTGTTTTATTTCCCCCTGGATTCACTCAGTTCCCAGTATGGTGCCTAGAATATGTTGAATTTATGTTTGATACACTTTTTGAACATTAACATATTAATGAACAAAGTCTGTGACCTTTGAACAACTCCTAAATGACATCCCCCCTCATCTATGTTGGAACCCATTTACAAGTAGAAAATAGTTCCATGGGACACATTGCCTATCTTTTTGCAGAAATTTTCTGGGGCCAGGCCAAAGAATCCTCCACTTTTGTCCTAGCTACACTTACAGCTTCCATGGATGCCTGGGAAGGAACTGGAGGGTGAGACCACTCCCTCTGCCACTGCCAACCAGCTGGGATCAGACCCATCATGGGATAAGGTTTTCAGAGGTGGCAAGTGAGAGGTACTCTGAGCTCCTGCTCCTATGGTTGGGGAGCTACCAGGGATGACATTCACCATAAAGATGGCCCCACTCACAAAAGGCTACTGGGTTAGTTTTGAAAGATCTTTGCAGAGTCTTTATTCACTTACATGCATTAACATGAAAGTGAAGGGCCAGAGGATTTTCTTATTTTTCCCTCTTTGGGGCTGAAAAGTAGCACACTAAATACAGTTTTACATCTTCAATAATTGTTTACTAATCATTGTTCCATATTCTGTTTCCTTTCCTCTTGTTTCTGCTAAGGAAGGGAGTGGGACCCCCACCTGGCCAGTTACTGTAAATGAGTGTGTTTATTCTCTGATGTACCCCATCTTCCTCCCTGCAGCTCATTCCACCTCCACAGAAAGGCTTCTCCACTGTTGGCCTCTCAGGCTGGGCCTTGGATCCTACAGGTTCTCTCTGATGTCTCTGAACATGCCCACTGCCCCACAGACTAAAATGGTCATGACTTTGCCTGTCCTGTATTGCTGGTGTGGGAGTAGGCTCCCATATCAAACACAGTCTAAACTGTGGCATTTCCAGAGGTGTGGAAAGAAGGAGTATATTTGAGGCAAGGGGCTTCACGGGCACACTGCAATACAGACTGCTGAGTGGCTGCAGCTTCTTGAGGTAGAAAGAGCAGTGAGGGCCAGAGGACTTCTTGCTTGTCCCCACACTGCCATTCTTGCCTCCTGCAGCCTGTCTCTGCCAAACCCAGCAATCTTGCTCCTTAGTGTATTCAAGACCTAAACAGTGGCTTCCCAGTGAATTTGATCCTGGCTGCTCCTCTTGGAATGGCAACCATCAATATCTACCCCCTTCCTTGGGAGTCAAAACTGACAAAGCCATCTCCTGCCACAACCCTACCTGACCAAGGTTTGGGGAGCTTGGCTAAAAACAGAAAACTTGGTTGAATTTACCCAACACTGACTTCATAAACTACCACTTGCAGGGTGGTGGACACTCCTTCTTAAGTTATATTACATTCATTCTGAAGTCACTGGATGAATATGGACTGAGAACCCACTGAGTGCCAGCCACAGTTCCAGTCAGGAGATGAAGGCTTGTGCTCATGGAACTAGTCTGAGACAGAAGACAGCCAAGAAAAATTCATATATGTGGGTTCCACCAGGGCCACCTGTAGTTACACTAGTGAAGCTTATTGCTTATCACAATCAGGGAGCTCACACTCCAGGAAGGACATGGGATATCTCAGTAAAAAGGTGTTAGAAAGAAGCTATTATAGGATTTGGGCTTTGATTGGGTGGTCATGGAGAGCGTTCAATGAAGTGGGGGTTGGCTCTGGACTGGTGTTATCAGAAAGCAGAAATAAATCCATGATAAGATATCTCAATAAATCTTATCTAAAAGGACACTTTTGCCAACTACGGTGGCAAATACCTGTAATCCCAGCTATTTGAGAGACTGAAGCAGGAGGATTGCAAGTTCAAGACCAGACTGAGCAATATAGTGAGACTTTGTCTCTAAATAAAACAAAATAGTAAAAGAAAGACAAGGCTAGAGTGAGGTGAAAGTTCAAATTCATAAAGAAGCAGCAGTTATTCATATCAATCAAAAGAGGAAGGTGCTTGCTATTTTGTGGCTTGGATAATATGCATGTTTTATCTGTGTCCAGACATGCTGTTAAAGTGGTCTTGTTTCTGTCTTGACCCTTCATCATCACACACTGGTATTGTCTGATGCTGATGTTCTGTGAACTTGTTCGTGTTCAATGGGAGAGTGCCAAGGCCTAGCTGCGTGTGCAGGGCCAGGGCCAGCTCCGGGATGTCAGGCACAGTCTCCATCTATCTCTGTATGTGTGTTTGTTTGTGTGTGCTCCTGGACTTATGATGGGGGTTATTTTCTGATAAGTCCATTTTAATTTGAAAATATCCTCAGTCAAAATGCATTGAACATGCCGAATCTACCGCACATCTCAGCTTAGCTTAGCCTACCTTATATGTGCTCAGAACACTTTCATTAGCCTATAGTTGGGAAAATCATCTAACACAAACTCTATTTGATTTTATTTTTAAAATATTTTTATTTTAAATAAAATAAAAGTGCATTATAGTTATTCATAATAGTGCATTATAGTTATATGTAATAGTGGGGTTCGGTTTGGCATTCATAAATTCATATAACATAGTTTGCTCCATTTCAGTCATCAGCACTTCCTCTTTTCCTCCTCTCCCCCTCCTTATCCCCTTCCTCTATTGTATTGTTCTTCCTTCTACATATTTATTTTTAATTGGGAATATACACACACACACATATATAATTGGAGTGCATTGTGATATATCCGTGCATGCACATATCAAAATTCGATCAACTCCACTCCCCAGTTCTTCCTTTTCCCTCCCTTCCTATCTCCCCCGCACTCCACTAATCTCTCTTCTGTTTTCATGAGATCACGAATCCTATTTTATAGGAAAGCATCAATTTCATGTAAGTATTTAATACTACACTGAAAGTGAGCAACGTAGGTTGTATGGATACGCTTTCATTCCATCATAAAGTCAAGAAATCCTAACCCTAACCATCGTCATATCATCATAATGGAGTTACTTTAGGGTGGTTAGGAAGCCCCGTGTGTTACAGTGACATTTGAGCAGAAAGCTGAAGGAAGCAAAGGAGGGCGCCTTGTGGTGGGGGAGGGGGTAGAGGAGTGGGGAGCAGTCTGGACGGAGCCCCCAACAGTGAAGGCCCTGAGGGGAAATCGGGCTGGCTGGTGTGAGGCTCAGCATAGGGGTCAATGGGTTTGGAGCAAAGCACTCAGGGACAAGGAGATGGGAGATGACAGGTTAAGCGTTGGGCCCGGCCAGATCAAGGCAGGCCTATGGGGCAGCAAAGGACTTTGGTCCTCAGCCTGAGTGAGGTGGCTTCCAGTGGACAGATATAAGGAGATTTTGTTTTGAATAGCTCTCCTGGTTGCTGTGGTGAGAGTGGCCCCCAGGGGCGATGGCGGAAGCAGGCAGATGAGCGGACCACTGCTACAATGGGCTGTGGGAGAGAGGACATCAGCTTGGACCAGTCGTGGCAGCAGTGGAGTGATGTGAAGCACTCAGACTCTGCAAGGGTTTCTGGAAGGCTTGAAAAGGGAGTATGAGAGAAGGATGCCAAGGTTTTTTGTTTGAGCAAAGAAAAGTTTGCATTATGTTCTCCTGCGATGGGAAGCCTCTCTAGAAGAGCAGCCTCTCTAGAGCTCAGTGGGAGCATGTTAAGGCTGAGATGCCATAAGACATAAGTGGGGAGATATGGAGTAAGTCACTGCAGGTGTGGGCCTGGAGCCCCTAGAGAAGTTGGGGCCAGGAGGGGATTTGCAAGAGTTTATAAGAACACCATGATCTCACAGTCCTGTATGAGATCAGAGTGTGGATATAGGTAAGAAAAAGTTCTTATATATCTGCACTCAATTTCTGTGTACTCCAATATTTGGAAATTTGAAAGGTGGAGAGAAAACACAGAAGAGACTGAAAGAGAATTTCCAAAGAGGTATGGAGAGGATCAAGAGTTCAATGATCTATTAACAAATATGCATTGAGTTCAACACACCATCCAGGAACTTTTAAGACTTTAAATTCTGGGCCACCAGAAATACTGGGTAGATGGCAATACTCAGGTGGGGAGGAAGGTTTGGCCAGGACTGCTGGTTGACACCAGGCATCTGTTCTTCCCTCTTGTTAATAGAACCTTGACTTTTTGGGGGGAAGCAATGTACTCAGTTTCCCAGATGCCGTTGCAGGTAGGTAGGCCAAAAAAGATTTATCCAACAAGATATAAATGGAGCCGGGCGTGGTGGCACAAACCTGTAATCCCAGCACTTAGCGAGGCTGAAACAGGAGAATCGTGAGTTCAAAGCCAGCCTCAGCGATGGCGAGGTTCTAAGCAACTCGATGAGACCCTGTCTCTACATAAAACACAAAATAGGGCTGGGGATGTGGCCCAGTGGTTGAGTACTCCTGCGTTCAATCTCTAGTACTGAAAAAAAAAAAAAAAAGATATAAATGGAAGTGTGATATGCAATTTCTGCTTAAATGGAGCTAATGCAGCTGAGAGGAATATATCTTTTGCTCTTCTACCCTCATTCCCTCCTGTTGTCCAGAATTTAGATGTTATAGTAAGAGTTCTAGCAGCAACCTGAGACCTTGCAAATGGAAACCAAGGATTATGGATGACAGAATGGAAACATAGGAGCCCCTGTTCCTGACAACTATTGAGTTGTCAACCAGTCAAGGATTGCTTAACTTTAGATCTTTTGAATGAGCAAGAAACAAACTTTCACCTTATTTAAGTCGTGGTTATTTTTGGCTTTTCTTTCACACACAGAACAAGCTAATTCTAACTTATAGGAGATTTGTTCATATTCCTCAAAATTGGGAAGACAACTTATGTGCACTGAGGATTAAAAAATTACTGTCATGGTCTCTGTCCTCTCAGAACTCCCTGTACACCCTGTACACCTGGCTGGCCTGGCAGGCATCAGGTTACTTAATGCTACTGGTAAGAACTATTATGATGGGTGTGCTCCAGGGTCCACACCAGGACTGAGGCAGATGGTAAAGCGAGCTTCATCTCTTTTCCTCCTTTCCTTTCAGATCATATCTAAATTCAATAACTCAACATGTGTTCTTGCTCTGATTTCATTCCATTGACTATATTTGATTTTAATATATTCCACTACCTAATTTAAGCCTTGAAGTTGAAGAGGAGAAAATGATAATGTGGACCAGATTTTAGATGGTTGGCACTTATAATTTCACAGAAAACCTGTAAGGAATAATATGCAATGGTTAAGAACTTGCTAAGAATCAATTTTGCATGTGAAATTTCATCCAACCAACAATTATATAAATACCCTAGCCCTAGAAAATTGGCAGGATGCTAAAACTACAAATGTGATCTGTGTCATTTCTTTAATGGAGCAATTATTTTGATGTTGCCTTTTCCCTTTGGAAGGTACCTTAAATGTACACTTGGCCAGCTTTTCACCCCAGGCCAATCCTGCTTTTAAATATCAGAATCCTAGTGTCTTCAATGTCTCCAGAGCTGGGCCAAATGGAGACACTATATTGAACACATACTGGGTGCCAGGGCCATTGCATGTATTATCTTATTTAATCTTTACAATAATCCTGCAAGAAAGATTTTAGAATCCTTCTTTCACCAGTAAGAACCAGATCTTCAGAGGGTACCAGCAATCTGCTTATAGTCACATGCAGCTCTGTAGGGACAGAGTTGGTATTCAAATCCTGAACTCACACTGCTGTTTGCCTGTACATCAAACTATTTCCCCCAGATACCTTTGTTAATGCTGTCTTGTCTATTATCTGACAGTCTTCTAAGCCAGGGAATCTCTTATGAACAGTCTAACGAGCTTTCCGCACATGGATTCCATTTCTCAGTTTCTACCAGTCACAATCATAACCTTCTTCCAAATCTTTTGTACTCTCCCTTTCTCCTCCATCAGCCTTCCTTACACCTCCTTATCATCATGATCTCTGCTTTCTGGGAATTCTCCTTGCCCCATTCTTGGCTCTTATGGCACTTATCACTTTATTTTGCCAAGGTTCTTTGCATCTTTAAGTGATATGTGTTCATCATTGATTTTCAGTAGGAGGCAGAAAAGAAAGGGCAAATTTATTGCACACTTTTTATCTCCTTTAATCCTCTAAATAATCCAAAGAGGGGTTTTTATCTGCCTACATATGAAGAAACTGGACACAGCAAGCTGAAGAAGTGCAATGATTTGCAAACTCGGATTTGCAAGGACGTCAAATTGGAATTATAGATCATTCTCTCCACTCCCCTCCCCCTCAGACTAGCACATCGCAGAGGCGTCCATTAATGGTTGGTGAAATAAATTAATGGAGGGATGGATGAATGAATGAATATTTGAAGGCTAGTTTATAAAAGGAATTTAGTAAAAAAATGACTTAAGAGAGCTGAAGTCCTCCTGAAATATACAGATTCCTTGTACAGATGGGGTTTGGTGGCTGCAGAAAATCACAAACGTTGAAGCAAGTTCAGAGTAAAAAGAAAGTATTCCCTCAACCTTGGGACAACTAAATTGTGATTTTGCGAAGAGGTCTACAATGCCTGTGATTCCAGGATAGACGCGCAAGCTACAAAGCTCCCTCCTTCGGAAAGCTCTGGAACACCGTCGCTTTCTGTTCCCAAACTCGGGCTGCGGCGGGGCGGGCATGAGACTGTCCCTTTAAGAATCTGGTCGAAGTCCTTTTCCTCGCCCTGCCCGGCCTCCCCGCTATACCGGCGCGGTCTGGACGCCCACCTCTTTCTCCTCGTGAGGCGGCACTATGGGTTCGGACACCCATCCGTCACAGAGGCGCCGCCTCTGATTGGCTGTTACGCTTCGGGCCGGGAGGCGGGGCGGGAAGGCCGGAGAAACTAGTTTGTTGGCGGCGCCTCGGCGGTACCGCGGCCGGCGCGTTCGGGGCTGTGGGGAGCCGGTCCAGGGAAGCGGCGGCAGCGGCTGCAGAGCTCGCGCGGACGGCCAGGGGTCTCTGAGCACCGCGGGCAGCAGCGCCCAGAGTGGTGAGTGCCTGGGCTGGACTGAGCCAGGCTCGGGGCGCTGTTCTCCGGCCGGCTTGCGTTCGCGCTCCGGCCACCGCACCAGGGACTTGTCACTTCCCCGGGCCGGACCCGGTTCGTGGAGTCCTGGGCAAAGTGAGCCTTCTTGAGGCCGTGCATCTCGGGAGCCGCTCAGAGGGCCTGGAGTCCCGGAGCCTCCCCAGCTACCGCGGGTCTTCGGGCCACTGGGGTTGGGGACAATGTGGGGGGAGGGCGGCAGCACTCAGCCACCCCAGCCCCCAGCCTAGGGTCCTCCCGCCGCGTCCGTGCCTGGGGACTCCGCGAAGGTATTTGCTGAGAGCCCTGGGCGAGAGAATGAATTGTTTTGCAAATAGATGTTGGGCGCGGGAGCTGCTACTTTTCCCCCTGGGAGTGGTTGATTCATTGAGTCCACACACTTTTTAAAATATTACTATTGATCCTGGAAAGCGGAGGTTGCTTGTCTTTGAGGATATGACCGGCAGAGCTCTGCGCCCTGGCAGAACGAAATCCTGGCGCTCTTGGGCCTGCCTGGTGCCCAGTAAGGGCCGAGGGGTTAAACAAGGATTGAAACCTCTGGTCTACTCCTGCTGGGCCCTGGAGCCTGTTGCCTTTTTGCCCCAGGCCATGTATGTCCCACCTGACAGAGTCCTGTTTCTCTTTATGCGTTTGGCGTGATGGGGAGAAATGGTAATATTCCCGAAGTCACAACCACCTGCCCACCTGGATGGTGGCCAGCCTGGCACCTCCAGAGCAAGACTGTAGCCTGATTCCTCTTCCCACATCTTGCTCTGGCCCCAATACTCCTCTGACGTTGGCCTGTCCCCCCAAATTATTTTCTCCTTCATAGTTGTTTTAGCAGCTTTTCTTTTGGGGAATTGTGTTCCCAGGGGCACCAGGCACTTTTTGTGTGTGTCCTGCTGCTGCTTCAACAACCCCAGAGTTCATTCCCATTGTCACTGAGGTAAGAATTTCCATAGAGACCTCCTCAAAGGAAGTGGGTCATGGACCCAGGCCCCTTCCCTTTAATCTGGACGTTCTTGAGTCCTGCAGAGCCCCCAGTGCTCTCCCTTGGGGAAGGCTCACCAAGGCTCTGGTCCTCCCTGGTGAGTCAGGGCAAAGGATGTCAGGTGTCTAGGTCGTTTGGTTTTGTTCTGGCATGGCAGTGGGTCAGGGAGGGAGGGAAGTTGCCAGTGGCACGAGGACCACTGTGACTTGAGACTCAAGCCTTTGATACCCTGGGACACTGTCTCCTCTTTCATAGGTGGATCTGATATTCAGTGGGCCTAGGTGTGCTGTTAGGATTTTGGGGTGATGTTGATAAAGGGTTGTAATTGGGGGCTGGGAGGAGTAGGACACAAAGTCCTCCCCACCCTTAGAGTTGATTCTTTTAAGACCTAGAGTCCTGTGCCTGTGGAAGCCAACAGAGTTATCTGTTCCCAGGCCCCACAACTATTTCAATTTTGATTCATTTGTCAGGAAGTGACTCCAGGGAGGTTGTTAAAAGGGGAGTAGAGAGAAATGGAAGAGTAAGCCTTCTTCCTGGGTCTCAGGCTGCAGCTGAATTTATGTGTGTGGTGTAGAGACAAGAGCTGTGGGCATGTTGCATGCTCCACATTGGAGGCGGCTTCTGTAGCCTGATGTCCTTAATAGCATCTTAAACCTGCAGGTACCCAGTGTCAGGAAAGGAGACCAGGAAGAAAAGAAAGAAATTATCCTGCACCAACCAGACTGCACAGTCTGCAGTGAAAGCAGGCGTGGTTCTTCCTAGTATAGGAAGACTGTGTGTGTTATTTAATGGTTAGTTTTAGTCATTGATTCTTTCATTTATTATTTCATTCATTGTTTCACCAGACTTGACTTCAGGGACCTCCCAGATGAGAGGGTGCTGGCATGTGGATCGAGGCCCTGACCATCACAGTGCAGAGAACCCCAGTGATAAAGGCAGCAAAGGGAGCTGAGGGGACACAGAGGAAGGGTGGAGGTGGCAAAGGCATCCTGGAGAGAGGATGCCTGGACTGAGGTAGGAAAGGCATGCTTCAGCCCAGATTCCACTCTCCCACCACCCACCCACACTTCTCCCAGAGCCAGTCAGGTTGATGTCAAGTTAAGGCACAGGTGAGGTCAGAGAGAATGTAGGTGAGAGGTGATGGAGAGGTTCCTCTCAGCTGTGGTGATCTGCTGTGCACTGGCAGTAGTCCAAAATCACAGGAGGCTGGGTGGTTTCTGGATGCAAGGAGTCCTGAGAGAACCCACCCCACTGGCCCTAAAGATCAGCCCATTGCCTGAGCCCTTAGTCTTTCTGTACCTTATAGCAGTGTGGGTGTGGCCTGGCCAGAGGGGGCTGTTAGTGCTGGGATGAGCAAATAGAGTGGCTAGACAAATGAATTGACTGATTGAGATGCTGGTTTTCATCTAATGTGGTAAATTTCCTAATTGAATTGCCTGGTCAGGGCTGTTGAAGCATTTTCCCAGCCAGGAACACTTAGTTGGGACAAGTGGAAGGAGTGGCAGGAAGAAGAACTTATGTATCCACAGCTTTTAGTCACACCATCCCAGAAGGACTTAAGTCAGTCTGCATCTGTCCCCTGGTGATTGAAGCCACCCCTCTGCAGGTTTCAGCCCCCTTTCTGGACCAGCAAAACCTGATAGCAGTGGCTTTAAGCCATTGCCTCACCAGACTGACTTTAGGTCCTTCAGGGGCCATTAGGAGATAGGAGCTGGGAGGACTAGAGGGACAGGGAAGGGCTCTCTGTAAGTCCCTCAGTACAGTGTCAGTGAAAGGAGTACAAGCTGTGGACGCCGACTGGGGCTCCAGTGCTGCTGTGTGGCTGTGACTGAATTCTATAACCTCACTGGACCTTACTAGCCTCTCTGCTTCTGTGATATTATGAAGGTTAATTGTCTCACTGTGTAGACTCCTTTAGAATGGTGTGGGACTAAGTGGACATTGGTCATGCCCAGCTCCCTTCTCCCCTCACCCTGTTCCCTGGGCACAGAGTGAGGTTGGGTGCTAGCTTGCAGCCCTTTCTTGGATCCCAGCTGCCTCCCTGCTCCTTCTACCACCTCTTATTGCTAAACCTTCTCTTCCAACCCCTGTCTCAGTGCCCTTTTGGATGGTAAAGGGTAGACACATGTGGCTTATTGACCTGTTTTTAAAAGTGGCAGCTCTGTAGTCTCAGAGATCCAATTTAATTGGGAAATTGCTCTGTATTTTCTGCAAATACATAAAGATCTTTCCAATCATTCTTTCCCACATGAGGCTCACTTGGACTATCCCTCTTTTGTTGACCAAGGCCTGAGGTTAGCTCCATCTCTTCATCCCACCGTTGGATCCCTCAGACCTAGAACCTGTTGGCAGAAAGAGCACTAAAGTGGTGGGAGTCCTATCTGCCCTGCCCCACCTAGCTGTGTGGCTCTGCAGGTTCTCTTACTTTTATGGGCTTCAGTTTGCCCTTCTGCAAAATGGGCATTGCTCTTCTATGCAGTGTTTCTATTAAATGTTTTACTGTGATACGCAAAGGTTCTTGCAAGCTCTGATGTCAAGCAGCTTTACACAGTTTGGGTTGTTTGCTCAGCCCTCATAGGCAGGAAGAATTTGAGAGACAGCTAGTGGAGTACAGAGGAGCCATGTTAGAAAAATAGAAGCTGAGTGGATTCTGGTTCCAGCTCTGCCTCTGATGTGTACTGGAGCTTTGGGCAAGTTACTTTCCCTCTCTGGACCCTAATTTTCCCACCTGTAGAACTAGAGGAGTGCAGTAGCTAAGCTCCTAGTTTCCTTATCTTGATGACTAGAGACTGAGTCAGGTTTTCCCAGTATCCCCAGAGGGATAGGGCTCCCTTTCCAGCCTCCCTTAGTTCCCTGCCCACCCCTTCAGAGTTTGGGGCCTGTGTGTGCCTGTGGGTGTGGGGACTGGGGAAGCCAAAAGACTGGGTCGAGTAGTACCAGTCTGGGCCCAGGGAGAGCAGGCATGGGCTCAAAGGAAGGTGCCGTGTGGATGACTCACTCCTCACCGTCTCTGACTGGTCCTGGGCAGAGAGCTGGGCAGCAAATGGAGGAGTGCCCTGGGTGACCCCTGTTCTGTAGCAGATAGGGTGAGACCTAGGCTATGGGATGTCCCTTGGGCACAGAACCAGAGCCACCTCCTAGAAGAGATGGTCAGAGTGTCCCCCTGAGCAACAGGGATTGTGAGGGAGACCAGGGGGACCGAGGAGGAGGCTGAGTGCCAGCCTTTTCCGAGGAGGCACCTGCAAGACCTGTTGGATGGCTCCTCCCACTGAGCAAGGCTGTGGGAGAGCTGTGGCTGCTGCCCGCCTGCCAGAGGACCACATTCACCTTGTGCGTCACTCTCCCCACCTCCACAAGATCAACGCCTTTGCCTGGGAGCTGTGTAGAAGTAGGGTGCAGAGATAGGAGGGACAGAAACAAAGAAGCTTTGCTTGTTCTCTGCCTATTCCTGTTGAATCCCCAAGGAGGGTCTGACTGCAGATCAATCTCGGCCAAGCAGAATTAATTTCCTAATTAAGATAAGAGAAGCTTTCCTAGTCCAAATCCCAAGATGAACTGCCTGCCAGGTTTGCAGTTGGCCAGGTTGATTTGTCTGGGCAGAAGTGAGGGCCAGGAGTCTTTTTCTAGAAACCCATGACAGTTGCATCCAGCATCCAGAGTTTACATTCTACTTCACCATAGCTGGGCCTGTGAGTCCTTGGTCAGCAAGTGCCTTGACCTGTGAAAGCCTCTGTTGTGAATAGACAGTCTCAGAAATAAGGGAGAAAGGTACCACAGGCAGTCAGTGATCCTGGCACAGTGCTGGAGTGTGAATGGCGTGTGGGGAGTCTACCTCAGTTTCCACATTGGAGAAGTGAGAAAGTGGATCACTGTTAGTCTCTATTCCAATATGTGCAAAGAATATTTTTTGCTGTCAGTTCTCTGCCAGGCAGCAGAGAACAAGATGAGGCCCCCACCCTTCTGGGGCCCCCCGTTCAACTGGAGGAGACAAATAACAGACAAAATAAATGAAGCTGCAGGAAGGGATGCGGGGGCATGGACGGGGAGGTGTGAGAGAAAGGATCAAGGGCAGGAGGAGCCACTTGGATGAGGGGGTCTAGGAAGGCCTCTCTGGGGTGATGGTGTTTGAGCTAGCCATAGGAGGATCTGAGAGAGTGTCAAGACTGGGATGGCACAGGCTGGAGTGGCAGAGGGCACAGGGGAGTGAGTAAGGACAGGGAAGGCTACAACTGTGACATCTTGTGGTCTTCCGATGCATAGGAAGACTAAGGAAAATATATGCTTTTAAGTGGCCTTATTATTATTTTTTAATTAGTATACCAACAGATTATTTTTATACATGAACAATATGGGGGGAAATAAAACATGGCATGAAGGTACCTCCCTCTCCTGGTATGTATCCACAGATATAGATTGTGTATGGATTTTAATTTTCCATTGTTTGGATCCTACTCGGTACTCTACAACTTCTGTCACTTAGTGTGTGGAGAAGTTTTTGCCCTTTTCACAGGCACATAATATTCCATACTATGACCAGACCACCATCTTTCATGTTATTGTCTCCTTAGGAGATTCTTTGGGTCATGCCTGATTTTCCTCATTATAATCAATGAAGTCTTGAACATCCTTGACTGTGTATCTTTATGAAAAAGTGAGACTGTTTTAAATTTCCATCATTAAAGTCAAATGCTTTGCAGAAAAACTTAGTTTTATTTCTCCACATTTTCACCTATCCTTAATATTATTCACATATTCAGTTTTAGTTAACATGATGAAGCAAATCTCACTCGTTTAAAAAAAATTGATCCATTGTATTCAGGCTTTCTTTTTTTGATTCTAATCCGCCTCTGTTTTTCCAAAGGATCAACATTTAGCCAGGGCTAGTTCTGCCTCCTATTGGTCTCCTGGCCTCAGCTGGGGATTGAGCATAGCTCGTGGCCTTGTGTATGCATCTGTGAAATGAGGCCCTTTAATCCCTGCCCAGCCCTACCCGCTGCTAGCTGCTGTGCTGTGTGCATGGGAAAACATTCCTGGAAATTCATTTTATGCTCGGAAGCTCTGCAAACACGAGGAGGCATGGCTTTTACTAGTGAAGGCCAAGTATCTGAAGCCTGGAACATTTGAGTGAATTCAGGGTTTCTAAACAGGAGTGTATTCAGGGGAGGGCCTGGGATGATTTTGCCTATGGTAAGCAGAGATGGCTTTATGTGAAATGAAAAGAAACTTAACCTGTCCTGAGAGAAGTTTGGCTGGGCTCCAGGGCACCTCACAGAGCCTGGCCAGTCAGTGAGCTGCCTCCCATCCCACCTGTAGGAATGAAGGAATGAGCCAGCAGGACAGAGAATGTTCCCTCACCAGTCCATGAAAAGGCTCTGAAAGAGTCATTAGCCACCACAGACTGAGCTCTGTGTACCTGTTGATAGAGGTCAAAGGCCACAGCTCCAAAACTTTATTAAATTCCGTGTATATTACTGTGGGGGTCTTAATCTGTTTTCCTGTAACAGGAAGCTTCAAAACAAGTAGAATATTTACCAGAAGGCCCTTGTACTTGATTTGGAGACAGAGGGGGGACAGGGGATACTAAAGGAGAAGAAAAGGTAGATCTGCAACAATGGAAACCAGGCCGTGTCACAGAGGAGTCAGGGGATGGTGGGGCCATAGGTAAGGCCCCAGGGGAATTCATTACTGCCTAACAGCACTGAGTCAGGCTCTCCTGTCATTTCCCAAGTGGGCTTGCTCCCACCCTTGGAGAAGCAACATCAGTTTGGCTGCAATTCCCCTGCTGCCCCTGGGGATGACTCACAACTGAGCCCCAGAGGAGACTTCTTTTATCCCAGCCAGCCCGACCTCACTGAGACAGCCTCCAGGGACAGGCATGGTGGGGGAGGATAGAGGGTAGCCAAGGGGACAGTAGGGGGGTGGGGCTAAAGGCCTCTGGAAGGGAGGCCTCCTCATGTGTACTTTGGCTAGTAAGGGGAAGGAGAGCTGAAGGCCACTTTTGCTTTATTGGCCACCTCTTGATTCTGAAGACTGAGTGTTTTAGGAAGTGAGGAAGCATCTCACTCCAGAGATGCCCTGGAGGCGGGAACACCAGTGGGCCACTGCTTTCCTGGACACAGCTTGCAGGCAGGTGTTTCACTGAGTTGGAGAGAGGTTGGTTGGATCGCCAGGTTTCCTTTCAGGCGCTGGGACTCACTGGGGTGTCTGTGTTGCAGGAAATTGCAGTTGCTATTTTTACCATTTCATCCAGGACTTTTTAGTGAAAAGTACAATTACATGCAAAATGTCAGGGTTTGCCTGGCCAACTAAGCCCTCAGAGCTTACCATGGGCCAAGCCAGGTCCCCCTCAAGAGAGGTCATTTGGTGTGTAAAGCAAGATATCTTTGCATATGGACACATAGCTACCCTCGTTGCTGGGCAGCACCCTCAGCAGTTTCCAGTGTCCACAGTTTTCTTCTAGGCAAAAAAGAGGACTTTGCTGGAGTTGGCCTAGATAATTACACATGAACACCTCATAATTGGCTGCACATGCAACGGTGAAGCCAGCCTGGTGAAGCCAGCCTGGTGAAGCCATGTTGTTCCTAACAGTCCAGGAAGTTGGAACTTTATTAAATGAAGTTATTGAGAACCTATTATATGCTACCCACTGTGCTAAATGCCAGCGATAAATAAGACGGCCTCCGCTCTCAAACCTCAAACAGCCATCAATTGAAGAACACAGAACACTTTAAATTTTCCCAGAACCTTTTGGATGAGCACCTGATATGCTTTTAATACATATGCATTGTGACTAGAGGCCAAGTGAGCTTGCACAGTTGTCCCCGCTTATCTGCACTTGCAGTTTCTATAGTTTCAGTTATCCGTGGTGAACTGCAGTCTGATAATATTAAATGAAAAATTCCAAAAATAAACAGTTTTAAATACCTTTTGTTATAGTATATCTTATAATTGTTCTATTTTATTAGTTATTGTTGATTTCTTTCTGTGCCTTATTTATAGTTGAACTTTTATCATAGGTTGTATGTATAGGGAAGAACATAGTATCTGTAGTTTTCAGTACTATTCAAGGTTCCAGGCACCTGTTGGGGGTTGTGGGATATATCCTCTAAGGATACCGGGGGCTTTTGTATTAGTTTCTGTGGCAACATGACAAGTCACCACAAGTTTAGCAGCTTAACATATTTATTAGTGCATGATTCTGTAGGCCAGAAGTCTGGGCTAGCTCAACTAGGTTCTCTGCTTCAGGTCCCACAAGTTCAAAATGAAGATGTCAGACGGACTGGGCTCTCATCCTGAGGCTCTGGGGCAGATCCTGTGCCTGAGCTCTTTCTGATTGTTGGCACAGTTCGGTTCTCTGTAGTCTTAGGGCTGAGTTCCCTCCATGCCACCTGCTCCTTCCATCTTTATCTTCAAATCCTGTCCTGCTTCAAAAACCTGACTTTCACTCTGTGACCAGCAGGAGAAAATTGTTTTTAAAGGGCTCATGGACTAGGTCACACTCACCCAAATAGTCTCCCTCTCTTTGGGTCACCTGATTGGTAACATCATTAATACATCCGTAGCAAAGATTAATTGAATTTGCAAGGCCCTTTGCCACATGGGGCAACATTTTCACAGGAATAAGACCCCAGGGTGGAGATCAGGGGTCATCTAGAAATTCTGCTGATGGGGTACATCAGCAACAACATTAATAACAGTGCTCTCATGTTGAGTGAACTTTGTGTGTTCCCTTGTGCTTAACTCTTTTTGGGGAAGGGTACCAGGGATTGAATTTGGGGCCACTCGACCACTGAGCCACATCCCCAGCCCTATTTTGTATTTTATTTAGGGACAGGGTCTCACTGAGTTGCTTAGTGCCTTGCTTTTGCTGAGGCTGGCTTTGAACTCACGATTTTCCTATCTCAGCCTCCCAAGCCACTGAGATTACAGGCGTGAGCCACTGCACCTGGTTCTTGTGCTTCACTCTTTTTTTTTCAAATATTTTTTTAGTTATAGATGGACACAATGTCTTTATTTTATTGCTTTGTACGTGGTGCTGAGGATCGAACCCAGGGCCTCACGCATGCAAGGCAAGCACTCTGCCACTGAGCTACAATCCCAGCCCTTGTGCTTAACTCTTGACATCTTTTCTCTCATTTAATTTTTAGGACAGTACCTTGAGAACAGAGGTAGTTATTTATATTACCTTTTTCAAATGAGAAAACAGACTTAGAGACTATAAGTATGACTTAGAGACTATAGGCTGGTTTTACAGATGCTAGCATTTGAAACCAGAGACACTTAATAGCCAGCCATTCTGCTAGGCTGGTTAAGATTAGTATCTCCAATTTGCTTTGTGTGATTTATGGACCACTATCCAGAACAGAGTTGAGGGTGGCTCTTCCCTATCTAGCATTTAAAAAGTTTACATATGAAACATGTCAAATGGCAGACACTGAGGACCTTTTCCATGGGTTTAACAGATCTCTGGATCATTTTCATTTATACTCCATTAAATGTTGTGGTTAATCCTCTTTCCATTCCATTGAATTTATTGAGCATCTAATGTGTCGATCTAATGTGAACATCTAATATGACACAGAATATGTCCTTGAGGAGTTGCAAATATAGATAAGGACATAATACACAACAGCCTGAAGGATTAAAGAATGCTGACCAGCAGTAGGAGAAATGTGACAATACTGCATGCAACAAAGAAACGAAGGGTGTTAGAATGGAAATTCCAGGAGAGAGGACAGGGGTGCTTTATTATTTACCACATCCCTTGCACCTGTTGGCCTGGCATATGGTAGGTGCCTAGAAATTAATCGTTGCATTAATTTTTTTGAACATCTGTTATGTACAAGGCCCTGTATCTGATGAACAAGTGTAAAGTCCAGAGTGGGTTGCATGAGAAGGATTATGGAGGGAAAGAGGCTAGGGTGGGCAGTGGAGCTGGAATGGGGGCAACAGATTGAATGAAGTTCAGATGCCAAGCTCCTTATCAGGCTTTTGAGCAGGAGGGTAGTCAACAAGTAACCATCTGGTACTGGATTGGTGGAAGTGGGGAGACATGGGGGACAGGGGTTTTAGGCTAACCCAGCCTGCAGCAATAAAGATAGGACCAGGCAAGAAGGTCCAATGCACACACCCATGAAGGAAGGTTTATGGAACCTGGTGGCTGAGCGATATGTTGAAAGTGTACATGGGCAAGTGGCAATTTATGGATACCCATGTATTTGCTATAAATATACATATATATATATAATTTCAAGAGACCTAGAGTCATCAACTGCAATGCCTGAGCTCAGCAGCCCATGCATACCCCTGTACTTTTGCTGCCAAGTCCCTGCCCTCTGCAAACCACCAAGTTCTGTTGTTTTGGAGATCAAGTGGTCCATGGGAGAGGAAGGCTTCTGCTAGTGAAGGGAGGAGCAGAGCAGGGCCAGTGTTTCAGAAGGCAGATGGCCAGCTGTGGGTTAGAAGGTGCTGGATCCCCTGGCAGCTGGCTACATGGTAGTACTAACTGAGGGAGAGGGAAATGGAAGGCCCCATGCAAGTTCCTACACTTTACAGAAGTTTCTTGCTCTAAGTTCTTAAAAGAAGGTATGGTTAATGTGGAGGTTAAGAAGGTTCTCCACAGCATCCTCAAAGTGAGATTGATTGGAGGATCCACAGGTCAAAACTATTCTCACAGTAATTGTAAGATGATGTTTGCCTTGTTCGCTCATTTTCTTCTGGCTGCATAACTCTGCACCAGCATTTTCCAAATGACCCATGCACTGTGTTACAAAATCATGCCTTGGTAAATGATCCATTCAAAGTGCAGGACAGGCCAGTGGAGGAGAATGTCAAAGTACAAAAGTTCATTGACAGGGGCTCAGATTCCACATTGCAACAAGCCTTTACGAAGCTACCACTCATCAGGTGTTAGTGTAGTACATCACAGAAGTGTGTCCACAGTGTTCTGAAAGACTCTTAAAATCTACTGCCTTGTCCAGCCATGGGAGACTGAGCTTCATAGCCTATAATCAGACCAACTCAGCAGGTCAAGTACAAAAGCAGATATGAAAATCCAGCTACTATTGTCAATAAAAATTTTTTAAGATTGATTTATGAAAAACAACTTTTATTTATGCTAATGTTATAATTTGAATCTGGAGTGTCCCCCAAAGGCTGATGTGTTGAAGGCTTGGTCCCCAGTGGACCTCTTGGGAGGTAGTGAAACTAAAGGTAAAGTAGGACTTAGTGGAAGAGGTGGGTCACTGGGTGCATGTCTTCAAGATGGATATTTTGTCTCTGGAAATTGCCCCCTTTCCTGGCCATTTGTTTTGAGCAGCTTTCCTCCACCACATGCTCCTTGCTGTGATATTTTGCCTTGCCACAGGCCTAGGACTAGCAGAGCCAACAAAGCATAAACTGAAACCCTGATCCCAAATCTTTCCTTCTTTAAGTTGTTTCTCTCAGGTATTATGTCACAGCCACAGAAAGCTGGTTAACTCAATATATAATAGATTGATCCTTTCTTCCTTTTTTCCTTCTAGGGATGGAATCATGAGTCTGTGCATGCTAAGCAAGGGCTCTACTACTGATCTCTGCCCCCCAGCCCTATTCTTATTTTTTAAATTAACATATACATTTTTCTGAGTTTTAATTTTGAATATGGTAAATATCCATAGGCAAAAACCACATAAACAAAAGTACCTTGGGGATCCTCAATCATTTTTACACTGTAAAAAGATCTTAGATTAAGCAGTCTTGAGAGTGACTGTGTTACTGCAAGTCCCTGCAAAGCTGGAACCAGGCGTCAGGCTCTGTGTCTAGCTCTGTATATCCAATTTTCCCATTTAGTTGTTCAGCAGACCTTTGTGGTTGGTGTAGTTTTCATGGCCGTTCTACAGATAAAGACGCTGAAGCACTGAGAATGTGAATATGGGGCACAAGTCTTAGCACAGAGGGGCCAGTGCTGGGATGCAGGAGGTCCCAGATTGACGTTGCCTTGAGCAATGACTCCAACCAAACCATGGATGTGTGCAGGTTACTTATCTTCTGGGCACCTCAGTTTGCACATTTGTACCATTGGGCCAGTGATGCCTTGCAGAGAGGTTGAGAGGATTGAGTGAAAGAGTACCTGTAAGGTTCCTGGCACAAAGGCTCTGCCTTCCTGCCTACTCTCTTCTCTCTTCATGGGCAGAGAAGGAGCTGTGCCATTCTCACCAGCACAGGCTAGGGAGGAACAGAACTTCTGGAGACCAGGAGAAGCTCTACTGCTAGCAAATGGTTGGTGCTTTACTCTTGTTTTTTTTTCCTGCTGTCTTTGATTTGTTCGTTTTTCTCCAAGACTGTCACTCCAGGTGGCTCATTGAAAGTGATATCTAGGCCAGTGTGCTTTTAATGGCTCCATCTGTGGCACTAGACAGCAGGAGAGGTGGCCTGTTTGTGGAGGGCTGGGCAGTCCTGATGAAGTGGGAGGAACCCCCTTGGGATGCTGTGTTTGCTTTGAAGGGGGCTGTACTTGCTGTCCCTCTGTTTCTCTCTAGCTTGCTCTGATTATGTGAAAGGAAGTGAGCTGTTTCACCAGATGGGAGAGCCCAAGTGCTGGGTTCTTGTCCCTTCTGTGTCTAGAGCAGTGGTGTGTCCCTTTTATTGGCTGTGCCCCTGCCTAGACCCACAGCTGGGCTGGCAGATGACTCCCAGCTCTAGGGCACAGGCTCAGTCCAGCAGCCCTGTTGAGCTGGAGAGGTTGGGTGGCACCTGCCACCATGTACATGGCGTACATGGAGGTGCCAGGTATGCGGAGGGGCCTGTACCTCCCTCCCGAGATGGAAAAAACTTCTTTGTTGGAGGTGTTTAAACATGGCTTGGCACAGCCTACCTGGGAAGCAGAACTTCTAGGACTGTGTGGCATCAAATCTTCATCATTCTCCAAAGAATTTTTCTCAAGAGAGAACAGTAATTCAGCCAAAGCAAAGATGTTATTTGGGGATACAAATTCAAAAAAAATGATGGGTGAATAGATAATAAATTATGGTTCTTATATATTCCAGAGACATTAAAATTTATAGTTGACAACCACAGATGCTGAGGCGCCAGAAGATTCCTGTGGCTCCTCAGCGTCTGCCCACAGTAGGCCCCCAACAGTCTTCATTCAGTAGGGAATGTAGGACAGAAAATGGCAATGATGTGAAAAGCTAAGGTAAAACAGTGTAATACAGTATCTATCATTGCAACAATTTTTAAATGTATTTATTATTTTGTGTGGTGCTGGGAATGGAACCCAGAGCCTCATGCCTGCTAAGTACACTCTCTACCACTGAGCCATGCTCCCAGCCCAATTGCAACAATTCAGAACTGTTTATTTTTGGATAAAAGCTGACAATAAGAAACCAAAATGAAAGGAGTTCTTCTGTTTGCAGTGTTTCTCAGACTTTTATTGTTAGCACCTCCACCCCAAAATCTTTTTCAACCTTTATTCCTAAATTCACCCACCCCCACTAAAATTTAATATCCTTGCAGAACTGTACATCTCTCATTGTACTGTATGCATCTGCTTTGTATGTAAAAACAAGATTCTTTTGTCCCCCGGGAACTGATCTTTGTCCCCACCTAGGGGCAGTACCTCCATCTACCACCTCTCATCCCTTATACCACTTTGAAAGTGCTTATCTAGGGCTAGGGTTGTGGCTCAGTGGTAGAGTGCTTGCCTAGCATGTGTGAGGCACTGAGTTTGATCCTCAGCACCACATAAAAATAAATAAAGTTATTATGTCCATCTATAACTAAAAAAAATGTTTTTTAAAAAAGTGCTTATTTAAGGTCATATCTAGCATTTATACTTGTTATATCTTTCTCATTACTGTTGTGTTGTCTTTTCAGTAAAAGACAACAGATTGAGCTCCTAAGTGCATCTTGGCCTCCTCCCTTGGTCTGCAGAGCTGTTGTTCTCTGAGCAGAAGGGCACTGACCATTGTGACTGCATCTGCCTCTGCCCTGGGCTGGCTGTGTGGCTCACTCAGTTGCTCCCAGGGGAGGGCTCTGCTGACAGTCTTGTCTCCTAGCCAGACAGCTTTTCTAAGAAGAATATGTTGATGAGGAGCTGGCCAAATCCATATGGTGCCTTCAAGTAGCAAGACAAGTCCTGGGAGATGTTAGGCTCCTTCCCTAAAGTGGCCTTTCTCACTTGGGGTCTGAACACAGAACACAAAATGACCTGAGAGTCTGCTTCCCACTGGACCCATTGTTGCTCAGGAAAGAAGTGCATTCTTTTTTTAAAAAATATTTTTTGCTGTGCTGGGGATTGAACCCAGGTGCTTATGCATGCTAGGCAAGTGCTTTACCACTGAGCTGTATCCCAGCCTATGAGAAGTGAATTCTTACTTGCAGTGAATGTCCTGGGGTACAGACCTTGATCTGCCTGAAGATTTTGCTCTACTGATTGTGCTGAGGCTGGGTGGGAGGCTGTTCCGTGGGGTAGGTGGAGAGGACATCATCCTGGTGCCAGAAGCTGGTGGTAAATTCTGTGGGCCTTCTCTGTCCCCTCTGTTGGAGGGGAAAGAGTGAATCAGGTATGGATTCAGATGCCACCTCTTCCCCAGTTTTGTGACATTTGTTTGTGCAGTGTTATTGTAGGAGCAGACTTGAGCCAGAGTCCTGGGCTCTGCCCACTACTCCCTGTGGGGTTTGGGGCAAGTTTCCTAACATTTGTCTGCCCAGTTTCCTAACCTGTAAAGTGCAGGTTCAGCTGCACCTAGGACTGTAGTAGGGATTAGATTAGTTACCACACAGAGCTCTTCATTATCATTAACCTCTGAGCTGTTGTTTCTTATCTATGAATTGCAGAAATAGTAGGGTATATGGTAAGATTGCACCTTGTGACTCTTTTGTAGGCTTGGGAAGTTGTGGGACTGGTTTTGGCAGGTGAGTTGTGAGCAGTAGTAGTGTGTATCCTTCCAGATCAGGCATTTAATCATCAGTGCTATGCTTTCCAGAGCCCTCCTTTCTCTCTTTGGCACAGTGATTGGTGACATGGTGGCAACTCTGTCATCTGGGTTCCTGGGAATGACAATGATAAGATGAATGCTTACTACAATCACAAAATGTGGTATGAGCAAGAAATAAATCTCTGTCTGGTGAAGCCACTATACAGTCTGGGCTTGTTTGTTGCTGCAGTGTAACCTTACTTATTCTGACTAAAACAGTCATGACCATATTGTACTTCATTGTCAGCATTAAGTCTGATCTGCAAAATGCTCAATGTAGCATTAGGTATATGACAGTCATGCCTTGACTCCCTGCCTGACCAGAATTCCCTCCTGACCTACTGATTCTTGCAGCAAATGTTGCTTCATCTTTCAGCAGGTTTCACAGGCCTTGACCCCTCACCTCCTGTTCTGTGCTGCCTTTGGCAAGACAGAGCGGCTGCCCTGGGTCAGGCCCAGCACAGTGTGTGGCTGGACCTTCCATAGGGAAGACATCAATCTCAATAATGTCCATCAACTTGTAATAATAGCTCTGACTCCCTGACCACCGTGGCTGTAGTCAGCCAGGGACGTGGCCATCGATCACAGAAGCTACAGTGGCGGACCCTCCACCAGTGTCCTTAACATTGGCTGCATTCAGTGAGAAGGCTGCAGTGAGTGTTGCACTAAAACATGGGCTGTCCCCCTCCCTTTCCAGCTTTGGCTGCAGGCAGGCAGCAGGGGCCACGTGCAGGTCCAGTGATTCATTGCCCACATGGGCCCTGTGTGTTGGGAGGTGCAGGTGTGAGGCTGCTGTGACACTGTTGACCTGGTCCTCAGAACAGCAGGTGGAGACCAGGTTGCCCCCCATGTTGATTGGGAGTGGGGGTGTGATCCTGCCCTGTGCAGGTGAGCTCAGGTGTGGGTGGTGGCTTTCATAGGGAGCTGTTCAATGTAGGGACATCTGGGTCCCCCTGAGGAGGAAACTTGACTATTACTACACTGTGTAGTGATAGTCCCTCAGATCTAGATCCACTTTCCATTCTAGTACAGCCCTGTACAGAAAGCCTGGGGCCAGGGCAGAGCTGATTGACCACTGGGCCGACTGACCTCTTGGTTCTGAAGGCTTGTCATAATGAGATTCTTGTGACTTTCCTGCCTGAAACTCTTCCCATAATAAAACAGCTCAAAACCAAAATAAATAAATGCACATACAGTGGAATTCATAAATAGTTCTGATCAGCTGCATTTTAAATAAAAACAGAATGTGCACAGTTGTTTGGTTTGGTTTGGGTGCTGGGGATTGAGCCCAGGGCCTCATGCCTGCTAGGCACGAGCTTCACCATGGAGCTCCACTTCCAGCCTCATATAGCTTTTTGAATATATATATATACACACACACATACATACATACATTCACACATACACACACAACACACACACACATATACATATATACACACATATATATGTCCATATATATATATATATAAAGGGTTTTTGTAGTTGTTTGGCTTTTGAAAGGCCTTTGAAAGGCAGAAACATCTGGGGAAAGGACTCATGGTCTGATAATTCACTAGAATGATCTGTGGCTCTGATTCAGATACAGTGGTCATTCATTTTACTTTCAATTAACAGTGAGATTTGTGTGCCTAATAAGGGTGCTTAGTTTGTCTTCCATTGGAAAATTGAAAGGATGGATACCCCTGTGCCCTGTGGGCTTCCTGAGCTAGACACTGGGGCAGGGCAGGGCAGGAGCCGCTGGTAGAAATCCTGTCCTGGGAATGTTGTCACAGTGCCTTAGCCTGCACTTTGAAGATACTTAGTAGTCCTTATGTCCTTCATCAGTGCATTTTTGGGGGTAACCCAGATCTGACAGGCTTGACAGAAACCTTTGATATTTTTCTTAATTATAAAAATACATACATAGTGATTAAATACATACTGATACATACTGATTAAAAAATTGACAACTTAAAAAATGTACAGTGAAACCCTCTTATCTAAAGAGGAGGTTGGGGAAAGAGTAAATCAGTAGTACCTACTCTGTACTTTACTTGGTGACAGGGTAGTGACAATGGCAGTAAAGCAGCTTGGCCCAGAAAGCATGCTAGGGCAGTGCTGCTCTTGGTACTTTCCAGTTGACATCCCAGCCAGTGCTCACGACAGCCCTGTAAAGTAGCTGTGTTTTGTTTGTTTTTGTTTTTTAAACCCTCAGTTTATCATCGAGGACAGCAGGCCAGAGCGGTGCATTGACGTGCCTACAGCTGCTGAACTGTCTTCAGGACACCTATTCCTAATTATTAGCACTGAGAAACTCTGACCTTTTTTTCAGCAGTTTCTTGCCAGTTATTTCAGTGGAACTGAGGCAGAATACCTAAGAGAACCTCTCCAAACTGCTGGCTACCTCTCCCCTCTCCCAGCACCCATGTGTGTTTTTTATTGCCTGGACATCTTGATTTTTTTCAGCAGTCTGGTATCCAGCAGGTGCTTACTTAGGATTTATCTTAGACTGGATGACGTAGGCTTAGTGATAAGAACATTTGCCTAGCATGTATGTGTGAGGCCCTAGGTTCAGTCTATAGTACTGCACACTGTGTGTGTGTGTGTGTGTCTGTCCGTATATATTGATCTGTGACCATTACAGTCAGTGAGGTCAGACGTCTGGGACTCCAGTTCCAGCTACCAGCTAGGGTTCTCTGTTCTCCATCTCGCATATGCTGCCACTGGAATGTGCAAGGTGAATTCTTCATTCACATGTCTGGCTCCGGAGCTCTGGTGGCCAGAACATCAGGGGAGGCCAGGCAGCTCCTGCCCCACATGGCAGGCACAAGCTTACTCAGCTCTGCCACTTTAGGGTAGTCTGACTCCTTCCAGCTTGGTTGGCTTCCCCTTGAGTGAGCATTACAAGAAACGGGAAGTGGAAGCTGCCAGTCTCTGAAGGCCTCCGACTAGAATGGGCAGTATCACCCTGTCCCCAGTAGCAGTTCTGGGCACTGCACAGGTTCAAGGCAAGGGCATAGAGCCCACCTTGGAGTGAGAGGTGCGTCTGCCCCGCTGGCCCCACGTGATCTCCTCCTTGCCTGTCTTGGCCTCACTCTCTTTCCTGAAGCCTCACTTCCACCCAGCCTTTGCACTTGCTAATCTTCTGCCTGTAACCCTCCTTTCCCCTGCTGGCTCTGGCCCTTAAGGGCCTTTTATAGGGCCTGCAAGAGCCCACCCTCTTGTCCCTCTGTAGACCATTGCCATTCAATTCTGCCCACACATGCAGGAAGTAAGAACATGCTGTGCACTCATTTGCTTACTCACTCCATCCCGTCCTCCCACCCCAGCCCAAGTGCAGGCCACCCCCCTCTCCTGTGCCTGGCAAGTGGCACATGGAATTCCAGCCCTCACATACAACTGCTGGTGTTGTTGGTGATGAAAACTGCAGGCAGGAAGAGAGGGCAATGAGTGCCTGGGGCAATGGACCCAAGGCTGGATTGGCCCCCCTGAGCTGCTTCTCTGCTCCTGGAGTTGATTTCACAGGGGCACCTCCAGAGCCCCACCTTTGGGCACTGCCCTTCTGTGTGGTTGATGTGGGCACAGCCTCTCTGAACTGCAGGGAGGCGGAAGACCGCCTGGCCCAGCAGCTGGTTGCACCCTAGCCTGCAGTGCCAGCCATCAGGAGAGGGTGCTGGCAGGGCAGTGTCTCCCAAGGGAGGTAGGAGGGGAGACATCTTTCATTCTGTTATTTCCCCCCACCCCCCTCCACCTGCTGTGACCCCACACACATCTCTCTCAGAGTAGGAAAGGAATTAAGAGCTCAATATGCAGTCAGGCCAGAGTTTCATGAGTGTGGCGTGAGCCTCTGTTTTCTTATCATTAAAACGGGAACACTGGAGCCAGGTGCAGTGGTGCACATCTGTAGTCCTAGCTACTCAGGATGCTGAGTCAGGAGGATTGCAGAGGCCAGCCTGGGCAGCTTACTGCTACTTTGTCTCAAAATAAGAAGGACTGGTGATGTAGCTTGTGGGAAAACACTTGCCTAGCATGCAGAAGGCCCTGGATTAAAACAAAAATAAAAATAAAAATAAAAAAACAAACAAACATGGAAATGACAGAAATGGGCTTTGGCAGGGTCCAGGTTCTTGTGGTTCTGTTTCCATGAAATCACTGTTGGAATCCTGGCTCTCCCAGTGCTCCCCTGGGGCCAGGAAGGGCAGTGCTTTGCCTTGCTGCCAGTGCTGCCTCCTGCAGTTGGCCATGAACTACTGTGTCATTTGTTCACTGCACCAGAGTACCCAGCCCGGTGTGGGCTGAGGTCCAGCTGCGTGCTCCTCTCTGAGGCTTATGTCTGGACCCAGAGACTGGCACACTGTTGGAAAGAGGGCAGCCCCCTTTTCCAACTTGTACTGAAGAGCCATGAGTCAGCTGCAGCCCTGAGCTCTTAAAACAACCCTGATCTCTCCACACCCAGGAGCCACCCCAGAGCATAGCAGGGAGCTTCTCTCCTCCCCCTGGCCTCCAGTGAAGAATGATGGACTCACAGTGGGGCTTGCTGCCTCCTGGGTTGGAGGGAGGTGAGGAGGGGTTGGTGCTGTGCCCAGTGGAGTAAGGCTTCACAGAGAGCAACACTCATGTAGCAGCTTTACAGGCCTCTTCATTTTCCCTTCAGAATGGAGGCCTTCAGGGATCAGTCCCTGGAATCCTCTATGAATGTGGCAGGTGTTCTTCTGAAGATCTTACCCCCTTGCTTACTTTTTTTCCTCCTTCATTTGGGTTACTTTGTTTCTGCATGCACTTGGTTAACCTTCCAAGGATGCTAAGAGAAATGAGCCGTGGACATTGTTATTTGGTGCATTTTAATAGTTTCTTTACAGGTAGGGACTTCCAAGCAGAGTGTGGGAGAGGCACATCCGAGGTGATCAGTCCCTCTCAGCAGGATGATGGATTGCTGGTCTGTGGCACTGCAGTGTTATGCACTTATACTCTGTGCATTCAATTCATCAAACTCTGGAGCGATGCTTAGATAATCAAAACCACTCTTGACACATTTATAGTGTGAGAGTGTCTGATTACTGGTGGCCCCCAAAGATGGGGAGGCTGCTGAGAGGTCACACAGGGCTGCTTCTTAACTCTGGGATGCCTACCCACCTACTGCCTCTGCTTCATACTGCTCTTCTGTGGCAGGGGCTGGGGACATAACTAGTATGGAACATACACATCTCAGATGATTGTAAAGAATTCCTGACAAGTCTCCCCAGAGCCAGGGTGGGCTCCCTGGAGGTAGAAAGAACAGAGGGACATACACAGGAAGACCCCTTACCAAGGCAAGCAGCCTCTGATAACTGATTTCCCTATGTGTCCTTGTCCCAATCTGGACTCATAGTGGCAGATGACTGATCTCAAAAGAGAGGAGCAATCTAGGAGTACCCTGCAGGAATGAGGGGTTCAGCTGTCCTCCCTTGGCATAGGTTTCCATCATGGACAGGTGGCAGCAGGGCTGTCAATCTACCTTGCTCCCAGCCCTGGTCCAGTCAAGTGAGCAGACCTGGAGATAGACCCTATGTCACTCCTAAAAGCTTTTTATAGGTTTTAGAATAGTTTCCAGGGGCCTGAGGTTGTGGCTCAGTGGCAGAGCGCCTGCCTCGCATGTGTGAGGCACTGGGTTCGATCCTCAGCACCACATAAAAATAAGTACAACAAAAATAAAGTCACTGTCCATGTATAACTAAAAAATATTAAAAAAAAAAAAAAAGAATAGTTTCCAGGCCCATCTATGGTGTGAGGCTATCCCCACTGGGAGATTGGTGCAGACTGATTGGCCAAGGCTGGGTGGATGTGCCTCTTGAGCCATCTAGGACCAAATGCCCACCCTGGAGTGGAGGAGGGTGGAGGCAGCTAGCTCCCAGAGAATAGCTGGGTGTCAGCATGAGGAAGGGGCATCATGCTGGTTCAGTGACACAGCCAGTGTCCCCCATGCACACACGTGGTTGTAGCCACCTGGGCAGCATTCACCACCACCTTGGTCTTCCTGTCCTCTGGATCTAGAAAGCAACTGGAGAGCAGTCAGTTTGGATGTTATGTGAAATGAGTTTGGTGCACTGAATGTGTCTTAGGACTGTTTTACCAGCAGAGAAAGGGACGGATGGGTCCATTCTATCAAATTGAGGGACTGCTGTTCCATGCTGGGTGTTGAGCCACATCAGCGAGCACTGCGCATGGTCCCTACTTTGCTGGGCCTTCTGTGCAGCCAGGGAGATATTACCAAATAACAGATCTGGAACATGGATGGGCCTCGGTATCCCTTATCTGAAAATTGGATCTGAGTTCCTCACTTGGGATATGGCGGGCCAGTGGTTACTGTCACTAGGAGACTGGTCAGAGGTGCTGCCCAAAGGAGGTGGGGAGCTGAGAAACAGCCAGGCAGGTACCTCTGCTGCTCTGGGTACACCTGGCAGCTGGTGGGAAGCAGGAACCTGCTCTGGTGCACATAAGTTGTTGGTGTCTGTATCATCAGAGAGGCATTTGTGGGTGAGTTTAGCAAGACACTAGTCATCTCTGGGGCCCTGAGCTGCCTACTCAGCATTGCCTCTGAAGATGTCACTGCTTTATGGCCTTCTCAGGGCAGTTGTGGCTGCTTTGGTGGGATTTAACCCCACTTCTTGGCACTTTCTCAGTCCTTTGAGCTCACCTGTAAGCCCTCCAAATGGAGTCTCCACCTGGATGTCCTCACTGGTGCCCTGTGAACACAGTACTCAGCATGGAGGCCCTGCAACCCCTTGGTCACCTACCTGGAGAACACAGACCTGGGACCCATGAGGGGATGAGGGAGGGGATTACTGCACACAAGGCACTGCCCACACCAGAAAACCCCACAGGCCTCCATCTGTAGGCTTGGGGTATATTGTCCATGTAGCTGTGGGGAAGGCAAGAACTTTCCCCTCACCACCCAGTCTAGGGTTAGGCCTGTGTGTAACTGGTGGAGCCCACACAGTCCTGGGAGGAAGAGGACTTGGGCCTAAGAGTCCCAGGGTCATTCTTGGTCCTTGGCTTTGAGCCCACATACTGCCCCACCCCCAACATGGTCTATAAATCAAAGGCAACACTTGCCTCATAAAATGGCCTGCACAGTGTCGGGGTAGAGTGGGACAAGACAGAGCCTCTGGGTGAACGGCCACACTGGGGAAAGAGTCTGGTGATTGAGGGAGTGGAAGCTGGAGAGAGGATTTAGCAATCACAGCAAGATTTGGGGAAACGTGTTGCAGGGTCCACAGTTCATATTGGACAATTCCCACGGGTCAGGGGCCTTGACAAAGCCTCCAACTGACTGGTCAGCACAGCCTCTCAGCCTCCATGACTCTATCCCAGGGCCCAGCTTCAGGGACAGACTTGGGAAATAATTGCCCAATGAGTGAATCATGGAGGCCTGAGCCAGATGGGGATTTTACTTTATGGAAGAAAAGACTGAGGTACAGAGAAGGGGAGAGGTACCCCAGCATGGTTTGTAGAGCAGTGATCCCTGTACACAGCCTAATAGCGTCCTCAACCCCATTCCCAGGCAGGCAAACTTTATGACCTCAGGTGTGCAGGTTCACACAGCAGTGTCTGTGGCAGGACCCTAACCCAAGATCTGGCTGGAGCTTGGGGGCCTAAGAAGCAAGGCCAGGAACAGGGACCTCACCCAGGCAGCTCTGATCACATTAGTTTGTGGCTTTTCTGGTTCTTTGCCAAAGGAGGGGAAAGAGAGAAAAACGCAGTTGGACACTAATTTACAACTTTATTGAAGCATGAAATCACTTCCTTCCTTTACCAGATTACACTTAAGTAGAAAATTGGCTTGGGGTGGGGGCAAAGGGAGTTATATACTTTTGAAAATTAAAAATGAAGAAACTTTGTTGTCCCTTCCACTGCTAGTTGGAGGAAAGCAAGCACAGGCTTTGGGGGTTAGGATGCTGGAATGTCATTTGCTCCTTGGCTGCTTTTTCTTGAGGCATGTGATTTTTCCTGTCTGTTGGTGAAAACTTCCTTTCACAACACTAAAAACTGGGTTTTGCTGGACTTTAAAATGCTTTGGAAATTTCCCAAATTCAAATTCAATTGAATTTGAATCAAAGCCAAGGTGCTTTGAATCCTCCAAATTGAAGCTGGTGAACCTCTGCCAGTCCAGTTGCACAGTTGCTGGGCCCGGCAGAACAGGAGGCAGGAGACACACACCCTTGGTGGCCAGGATTCTGCCATTTCCTGAAGTGACACCATAGTTCTCTGAGTGTCAAGGATGCTTTAGTGTTGAGTGTGTTTCACTGTCATCCCAAGCCTTTGTCTTGTTCTCCAGGGTGAGTCACTGGTGAGCTGGCCTCACCTCCAAACCCTCACTCATCCCAGCTAGGTGCAGAGGTCTCTGCAGACCCCTAGATTTGGAGAACATGTCCACACTGAACGGTTCGGGAGAAGGAGGGTATTTGGCTACTACTGTTTGGAGCCTAGCTCAGGATGGGCCTGTCGGGAGTAGGGGTGGGAATATGGAAGGCTCTGCTGAGGTGTTCACAGGTCCTAAGGAACATGTTTTAAAAGTCCCCCATGGCAAACCCTGCAGGAATCCGAGCCTCCGTGTGCTATAGAGAGTAGAGGTGGAGCCTCAGAAGTGGACAGCCTGCATGGGAATCCTGGCCCTGGCTCTTGGCATAACTGCTCCACCTCTCTGAGTCTGGGCTGCTGCCACTATACAATGGGGTTCACAAGAGACCCTTCCCCTAAAGACTGTCCTGAGCATGCAGTGTGGTCAAGGGCACATACTACTGAGTGCTCCCTTGGCGTCTGTCTACACAAATCGGGACGCCATCTTGCATGTGTTCTTCACTACGAGAGGCAGCCCCAGCCAGAGCTTGCCCCAGGGATGGCTCATCTTCAGCCCAAAGATGTGTCCCAGAGTGTTTCCAACCTGGGAACAAAACCAGTTTCTTCAAGGCAGAGAGTGACCCAGTCCCTCATGCCCATTGTTCTTAGAGATGTGGCTGAGTGAGTGGGGATGGTTTGTCGGAGCTGAGCAGACTGGAGGGGAAGGAGAGGCCAGGGTGCGTGGGGCTGAAGGAACGAGCCCCCAAGATGGCAAGAAGGCATGCTGGCAAGAGGGGGCTCTCTCACCTGTGTCCCTCTCCCTGCAGGTTGGTGCACCATGTCAGTCAGCGTCCACGAGACCCGCAAGTCGCGGAGCAGTACGGGTTCCATGAACATCACCCTCTTCCACAAGGCCTCCCACCCGGACTGCGTGCTGGCCCACCTCAACACGCTGCGCAAGCACTGCATGTTCACCGACGTCACGCTCTGGGCAGGCGACCGCGCCTTCCCCTGCCACCGCGCCGTATTGGCCGCCTCCAGCCGCTACTTTGAGGCCATGTTCAGTCACGGCCTGCGGGAGAGCCGGGACGACACGGTCAACTTCCAAGACAACCTGCACCCTGAGGTGCTGGAGCTGCTGCTGGACTTTGCCTACTCGTCCCGCATCGTCATCAACGAGGAAAATGCGGAGTCACTGCTGGAGGCCGGGGACATGCTACAATTCCACGATGTGCGGGATGCTGCTGCCGAGTTCCTGGAGAAGAACCTCTTCCCCTCCAACTGTCTGGGCATGATGCTGCTGTCGGACGCCCACCAGTGCCGCCGGCTGTACGAGTTCTCCTGGCGAATGTGCCTGGTGCACTTTGAGACCGTACGGCAGAGTGAGGACTTCAACAGCCTGTCCAAGGACACACTGCTGGACCTCATCTCCAGTGATGAGTTGGAGACCGAGGACGAGCGGGTGGTCTTTGAAGCCATCCTCCAGTGGGTGAAGCACGACCTGGAGGAGCGGAAGGCCCACCTACCTGAGCTCCTGCGCAGTGTGCGGCTGGCCCTGCTGCCGTCTGATTGCCTGAAGGAGGCAGTATCTGGCGAGGCCCTCCTCATGGCAGATGAGCGCACCAAACTCATCATAGATGAGGCCCTCCACTGCAAGACCAAGATCCTGCAGAATGATGGGGTGGTCACCAGCCCTTGCGCCCGGCCGCGCAAGGCAGGCCACACGCTGCTCATCCTGGGGGGCCAGACCTTCATGTGTGACAAGATCTACCAGGTGGACCACAAGGCCAAGGAGATCATCCCCAAGGCAGACCTACCCAGCCCCCGGAAGGAGTTCAGTGCCTCTGCAATCGGCTGCAAGGTCTATGTGACTGGAGGCAGGGGCTCCGAGAATGGGGTCTCCAAGGATGTCTGGGTATATGACACTGTCCATGAGGAGTGGTCCAAGGCAGCACCCATGCTGATCGCCCGCTTTGGCCATGGCTCAGCCGAACTGGAGAACTGTCTGTATGTGGTAGGGGGACACACATCCCTGGCAGGCGTCTTCCCGGCCTCACCTTCAGTCTCCCTGAAGCAAGTAGAGAAATATGACCCTGGAGCCAACAAGTGGACGATGGTGGCCCCACTGAGGGATGGTGTCAGCAATGCTGCAGTGGTGAGTGCTAAGCTGAAGCTTTTTGTTTTCGGAGGGACCAGCATCCACCGGGACATGGTATCCAAAGTCCAGTGCTATGACCCCTCGGAAAACCGGTGGACGATTAAAGCTGAGTGTCCCCAGCCTTGGCGGTACACAGCTGCTGCTGTCCTGGGCAGTCAGATCTTCATCATGGGAGGTGACACCGAATTCACAGCTGCCTCAGCCTACCGCTTTGACTGCGAGACCAACCAGTGGACACGCATTGGGGACATGACCGCCAAGCGTATGTCCTGCCATGCCCTGGCTTCAGGAAATAAGCTCTACGTGGTTGGGGGCTACTTTGGGACCCAGAGGTGTAAGACTCTAGACTGCTATGACCCTACTTCAGACACATGGAACTGCATCACCACCGTGCCCTACTCACTCATCCCCACGGCCTTTGTCAGCACCTGGAAGCACCTGCCGGCGTGAGGAGCACCTGCAGAGCCCAGCCAGGTGAGCCCCAGCAGCCTGGGGCTGCTCTGAGCCCCCAAGAGGGCCAGGGGAGACACACTCCTGCTTGTCCCCACTCTGGATAATGGTTGCTGTGTGTTCCAGGGAAGGTTAGGTGAGCAGCAGGTAACTGGGATTTAGGGACAGGTGGCCCTGGGTTGAGGCCAAGGTGGGCATGCTTGCTGGCATGCAGGGGAATATCTTTCCCTTTTATGCATGAGATGGAGAGGAGGCCTTCCTTATCACAGGGGGGTATGTGGACGTGTGAATTAAAGGAGGTCATTCCTCCAGGCCTCAGAGTGGGGCTTGCCATGGAGCAGGTGCCCACGAGTCTGATGGTCTGTTCTTAGCACCATGGTTGTTTAACTTTGTTATATGGAAACAAGTAAAGGTGCCACACAGGGAGAGAGCCAGGTGGCACATCAGGCTCTTTGGAGGGTGAAAAGTGGGAGAGGAGACACCAGGAAGGGCTTAGGCCAGGTCTGGGATGAGCAAAGAGTCTAGTGAGGGGAGGGAGCAGTGAGAGGAAGGTCTGCTCTGGCCCTGCCTGAGGTGGGTGTGGTTTTTCCTGCAGCTGGTTGGGGGCAGCATCAAGTGTCAAGTACCAAAACTGGAAGAGAGTGTCCAAGCCACCCTGGCAGGGTGCTCCAGGAGGGACCAGCAAGTGTGTTGGGTTCTTAGGCACCAGTGAAGGGTTCTGCAGGCTAGACATGCTCTCCATAGTCAGGTCCTGGGAAAGGCCAGTGTGTCACTAGCCCTTATCCTATGTTTTATCTTAAAGCCCTCCTCCTCTGCACACCTAGGATGGAGAATGGAGGATGGTCCCCAGGGGCCTGGGAGGGCTGGAGCTGTAGTCTAGTAGCAGGAAAGGTGGCCCAGAGGAGCCTTCTTGCATGGGGGCCAAGGTGTTTCCCTCCCCCCAGCTGCACCAGCAACCCAGCTCCAGTCTGACCCCACCTGCCTCCTGCTCTTGCAATGTTGAAAGACCCCCTGTGCAGGCTCAGGCACAGACCCCTTCTGTCTAGATCACAGGAACTGGGCCAGGAGGTAGCCAGAACCAAAATATTAATTTCCTCAATGGATAGGCGGTCATTGAAACAAAGCTTTACGCAGTGACAGCAGTCCTTCTTAGCTGGGACTGTTTCTGAACAAAAGCTGATGTGTCAGTCCTTAAATGAGATCCAGCCAAACCTTTGAATCACTTAAAGAGCCCAGCAGGCATCAGGTCAATAAGCACAGCCTGAGTAAGAACTAGCCTTGGTTCTCTTTAAAGCCTTTCCGATTTGGTTAGTTTTGTTTTAATCTGCTCTCTTCCTCTTTGGGAGAAAAATCTGACCCTGCCAAATTTCTTGGTCCCCTGGGCAATAAGCTTCAAAGAAGATATTGGCATCTCTGATTGATGACCTCTTCTGACTCTAGGTGGTTTAGAAACCTGGGGTGTTAGATCACCTGCAGGATGGAGGCTCCCACTTAGACGAGGTGGGAGGGTATATATGTCTCTGTCCATCTCTGGAACCCTTCCAGTGCAGTTCTTCCTCAGGTGGGAATGGTAGGAGCAGGCACAGGCTGCCCACCCCTGGATCACGTTCCTGCCACCTGTCCCTGCCTGGTGGGGTGGGGGCAGCCTAGCTGACCTGGCAGACCTCTGCTTTGGGGATCCTGGAAGGAAAGCATACATGGGTTCTGACTCTAATTGCTTGGCCCTAGACAGGTTATTCGACTCTGGAGGCTCAGCTTTCCTATCTGGACAATGGGAATGAACATTGTGTTGCTTGCAGTACTTGGCTAGAGATCAAATGAGGGGCCAGCGTCAGACGCTGCTTTTCTAAGGGGTGATGATGACAGCTTCGGGACACTTTGGGCTACAAGGGCCTCCATGTCTCTAGCCTGTCCCCACAGTCGCAGTTGCTGTGACTTGGGTACATTTGCGTGCTCACCAGAGTGCTACAGAGGCTTTTGTCCCTTTAGTCTTCCCTGGTGCGTGGTGGAGTGTTGTTACCAGCCTCACTTTAGGGACGAGGAAATGGGCACAGAGAGGCTAATTACACAAGAGCCAGCCAGTCCCAGATGGGCCTAGGAAGCCACTCCCAGACCCTGCCTTCACGGAGCCTGTCCCCAAGGTATTCAGGCTGCAGGCTTCCTGAGCTCCTGCGCTGGAGCTACAAGTTACTCTTAGGCTCCCGTGTTAGGTTGCCGTGTCATTTTCATGGGCCTCATCAGCCAAGTGGAGTCCTCCTTGCAGCCCACCTCTGACTAGACCTCCCCTCCCCTGACTTCTGACCCCTCTGGTCGACTCTGAGTTGTTCCAGGCTCTGCAGGCAGCTGCTCCTGTGCCACTTCTGCCTGTACAGCTCTGCTCAGTCTCCAGGTTCTCCTCAAAGGCAGGTTCTCCTTGGAGGAGCCGCACCCACAATCAAGCAAGTAGGGCAGAGAGCTGACACCCAGGGCACTTGCCTGGCCCTTCCCACATTCCAGGTGGCCATCCACACCTGCCCTTGGCTTCCTGAGAAGTGGACTGAGCAGCAGGAGAGCCCCCAACTTAGCCACTGACCAGGACCTCACCTAGAAATGGTCTCAACCCTCTCTCTGCAATTATGTGTCCCTTTCCTGCTTTTTCAGACTTTCCTGGCAAGTAGCGGGGGGTGGGGGGTCCAAATGAAGGTTCTTCCCAGAAATGCAGCTCTCCCTGTGCCTGTAGGACTCCATCCATCCTGCCTTGTGCAGAAGCAGCTCCAGGAGCCACTAGCCAAGGTCCGCTGCAGGCGGCAGCCTCTCAGCACCCCTGTTGGCCCCCTTGCTGCATGTGAAGCTCTTGCTAGGGGCTGCATCTGTGCTGAGTATCTTTGTCCTCCCAAAACAACTTGTCATATCTATTGCTACCACGGGGTTGGCAACAAGACTGAGGGTGGGTAGCTGGCATCAGGTGATGCCAGCCTGGGAGGGTTGAAGCAGGAACTGGGCCCCAGGCATGCCCCATCCCTGCAGGCGTCTCTTGGGCGAGTCACTAGGCATCCTCATATCCTGCAGGGCATGGAGTGGCCGTCCAGCAGCACAGTGGGACAGGGCATTGCTATGTTGAAAACTGAGCACCAGCAGACCCTCTGTCTCCAGGGTCAGCACATTCACCCCGATGTCACAGTAAGATCTGTGTCCCTAGGGGATGGTTGGCCAGGGGGACCCTGGAGCTAGGTATGCCCCCATCTCCCTGGGTTGCCCGCTAAGGGTGGACTTGCCACAGACATCCTTTCCTTTTCCCTCTTCTCCAGCTCCCCATGTCTCTTCCTCCCCACCCCCAGCCTCCTGCCTCTGGCTCACAGGCTTTAGAACATTGATGCTGGTGTCCAGGCCATGAGAGCTCGTCTCCTCCTTGCAGGCCTCGTGGGGTGCAGGGCTCAGGGGCTCCAGTCTCAGCTCTGTCACTAGGGGAGCCTGTCCCCCCAGGAGTCTGGGGTCACTTGTGCCTGTAAGAAGCCTAAGAACAGAATGACACCCCAGCAGACAGACCCTACAGAAGCAGCCTTCAGCTTGGGCGTTTGCTGTGGCTGCTGCCCACAGGCAGTGGGGGACGACCAGACCATTATCTACAGTGGAGGTTTGCTTCATTTCACAATGAGGAAACCAGGCATCAGAACAGGCTGCCAAGAATTAGGCCTATTCAGGGATGACCTTGGGATGAGCCTGAGAGCGGCTGTGTGATATGAGAGGGAACACGGGAGACTGGCTTGTGGCTCCCCATGTGCCCTGTCTTTAGGGCACCATGTCTCTCTCAGCAGCCAGCAACCCTCATCCCTGGCACTGGTGGCAGTGGGGCCTTGCCCTGAGGGGATCATGTGCCAGCATGTGGTATGCTGGGGTGGGGCCTGGTGGCTGGGATGGCCCTTTCATGGAGACCTTGAGCAGCCAGGCCCTGGAGTTCTGGTGTTGCCATCTAGAGCATCATGAAGGGGGGCTCATGATTTGGGAAGGACTTGGAAGAATTTGTGAGGCCTTCACTAGTCCACTGAGAACACAGCAGCCACCTTGCCCAGCCCAGCCCAGGCATCTAGAAACTTGCTGGCACCTGGAGATGGCAGTTCCTGCAGGGCAGGAATCCCCTAGTGCTGGTTAAATTTTTTTTTTTTTTTTTACTGTTACTTAAATACATAGAGACATACAACTAAATAAAATCTCCTTATGTTTGCAGTCTTACACAACTGTAAAGCAACACAAATGTACAGGTTAAATGCAAGAAAAGCACTAAACCCCTAAGACGAGCATCCATGATGTTTTGCTGAGACTCTGCTGCCTCTGCCTCTGCCTCTTGGAGGGAATGGGTGCATGGGCAGGGCTGTCAGGGGGCATAGCCTGCCTCTGCCCCAGGAGGCCCTTGTGCAGCCTGGCATTTGGGGCCAGCTGTGCAGCCTTGGTTTAGGGCTGCCTTAGAACCCACAGCACTTCAGGGTGGACCAGAGTAAGAGCTTGTTGGGCACTAAAATTATGCGTGGACACAGGCACTAGAAGACCCTTGTGGAGGGTTCTAACTCCTCCTCTCAATATGGGAGACCCTCTGTTGATAAACCCTGCCCAGCAGATTGGCTGGTTGTGGGGGCTTCTCCCTTGCTGCCCTGAAGGCTTCACCCTCCCCTCCAGGCCCTCCACCTATCCAGTGCTCGTCCTCAAAGGTGTATCTGTCTGAATTCACTCATCTCAGGAGCTGCAATCTGGCCAAGGGATGTCTTCCTGGACTCACATTTGTGGCTACATCTCTCCTCAGGACAGGGTTAGGGTTTTGCCAAGCTGTCGCTAAGAACCATAGCAGCAAATCAGCTTTGTTCCCTGCTTTCAGGGCTGTTCCCCACGAAGCCTTTCACAGGCCTTGGATTCTTGTGCTTCTCTGGGAAGCATCGTCTCCTCACTTCCAGGGGAAGCACTGTTACTCAAAGTGGGTATGTGCTGATGGAGAGCGCAGCACTGGAGTGGGAGCTTCCTGACCACGGGGACAGTCTCACCTGTCACCACCGTGTCCCCACAGCCTGGAGTCAAGAGGCTGTACAGTAAATGAATGTCTACAGCACAAATAAGCATGCTGGCTGTTGTCCACAGTCCATCTGTCGCTTATTCCTTTTTAACAGCATGTCTCACCACATGCCTGCCTGCCTTCTTGCAGACCCTCCATCTGCCCTTGTTTCTGCCTCACTTAGCCTACTTGTATCTATATTTTCAAATGTGCCAAATTCTCACCTCAGGGCCTTTGCACATGCTGTTCCTTTTGTCTGGGCTGCCTTTCCCCTCTCGCTTACTCCTGTCCATCCTTCTGGTCTCTGGTTAAATATTACTCACATTCCACATTCCCCACCAAAATAAAATGAAAGTCTTGGCTCGACTCTCATTTTTTAATTTGTTATTTGTAGTGCTTCTGTCTGTATGATTATTTGTAGAAGTCTGCAGTTTCCCCCACAAGGACATGGTTGGGGACAGCGGCTGTGTCTGTTTGCCCTCCTCTGCCCCAAGGCCTCCAGGGTGCCCACCAGGGGGAGGGTGCACAGGGAATGTGGTTGGGTGAATGATGGGCAGATGGGTTGTGTCCCACGTTGCAAGCGAGGAAACCTCAGCATAGGGAGGACACTGGTTGTTGATGCTGAGCAGCTGGTGAGTGGTAGAGCTGTGTTCTTACTCCAGGGCTTCTGCTGTCAGTGCCTGAGTTCCAGTGCTGAGATGCAGCCACTTGATTTTGTTCCAGTTTAGGATGGAAGAACATGGCCACTGATTCATTCATTCATTCTCTCCCACTCTCTCCTCCACAGACACTGCATGTCTCTCCTGCCCCGCGGCTGTGGCCCTCACTGTCACAGAGTGGCCTTGACCCTGTCTGCCACAGTGCAAAGCTCTCTGAGTGGCCAGAAGTTGACTGCATCAGCTCCAGGCAGCAGCAACCTTGGGCTGTTCTGAGCTTTAGACGAGAAGCGAAGCTGCCTTGTGCATCCTGTGGTCCCCGGAGGCCTCTTCAGCTTCGAGTGGTTTGCATGGAAGAAGAGCAGCCAGAGGGGCAGGGGTGCTAGCAGAACTCCCCTGGGCCTCAGGGGAGGACACACCTGTAAAGGCTTGAGGTCATCTGTCAGCAAGTCCTGGACTTGGGCTGGGTGGTCAGGGGCAGAGAAGGGGTGGGGTAGCAGCACAGGAGAGCTTTGGGTCACTTAGCACTGATGGCACAGCCTTTGATTCTAGGGCTGCCCTGTGGGAGGCTGTCATGTCACCCACAGTTGCTGTCCCAGGCCTCGAGGAGGCATGTCCCTGGAGTGAGCAGAAGGCTGCCGAGGAGAAAACAGCATGGATTTTATAAAGGCAGAAACCCCACCTGGTGACCTCGTTGACATCTGCAAGGCTTTATTAGCAAATGCACTCAGACCCCTAAGGCCAAAGGGGAGATTTCCTGTGGGCAGTGCCCCAAGGAGGCCCCCAGACCTTAGCCAGCCCACTGGGGCCCAGGCCCCAGGATGCTATGCCTAGAAGGCTGGCGTCACTCAGCAAGACTCTAGGCCCCAGGAACTGGCCCCTCCTCAGCCCACACTGAGAGGCAGTAGTGATTCCCTCTCCTAATGGGACTGCACCCATCAACAGCACAAAGGGCTCTTTCTTGGGAGATGACACCTGCCCTCAGTTGGTGGCCCTGACCTCTAAGACTGGGAGCAGGTGTGAGCTGGGGATGACAGAGGTACCATAGGGCACCTGCTACAGATCCATCTCCGTATGAGAGTGGTGACAGGCCTCCAGCCAGTGCCCACTGTCCTCTCTGGCGGTTTGGCCTTGTAACTGGTGATACTGCACCCTGATCCATTTGCTCTGTGAGCTCAGAAAGTAATAGAATGGTCCCGAGAGAATTGCCAAACACTTGTTTATTGCTTTTACCTCCTAATTCTTGAGAAGCCCCTCATCTGTACTCCCAGCATCCAGACTGCATGGAGGTCAGCTTCTAACCTCCAGTCTGACACCTGGTGTCAGACTTTAGTCTCATCCCTTACACCATCTGAGGGAGGAGGGGCTGTGGTGCCATGGCAGGGGCTGGGCAGAGATCCCTGACCTATGGCTTCCTAGGCCATCTGCCATTTATTTGCATGTGCTGCTTGTCTGGCTCAGGAGTGGGATTCAAGTGGGCTATGCTGCTGATAGAGATGGGGAGGGCGAGTACAGAATCGTTACTTAATAGCCCAAAATGTCCCCACACCTCAGCACTGGTGCTGGCCCTGTGGGTGTCTTCGGGGAGTGGGACTGTGGGCTGGGTTTGTCTATGGATGTGCTCCAACGGTCAGTTGCCAGGAGAGAGCTGGAAGTGGCAATCACTTCCAGTGGTTCCTTAGACCCCACACCGCACCCTTCTGAGAGGTCAGCCTGTGCTCTGAGGCTGCACCCCAGGAGGTCACACTGCTGGAGAAGTGGGGCTCTTGGGCCTTGCAGCTGGTGGAAGATCTTGAGGGAGTGGCCTTTCACCCAGTGGGCTGACGAGCTGAGATAAAGCACACTTCTCACAGCACAGAGGACCTGGCCATGGTGCTTTTCCCCAAAGTTGTGTTGCTTTTATCAGTTTTCTAACTTAATAAAAAGAGTTGAGAAAATTCTTGGCCCTTCTGGAGTGCTGGGATCAGTCTTGGCAGACTTGAGTTCCTGCCCGCCACCAGGGCCTAGGGTGTGCCTGTTGGTGTCTGCTTCTGGGTAGTTGTGAGGGACCCACAGGAGAAGAGGATTCCCCTTCCTCCTCAAGTGTTGTCGTCCCAGAACCCTTTGCATCGATCTTGGAGAATCCTGATGCTGCACCCCATCGTCAGTTGAAAGTGTAACTCCATCCCTTTCAACAGGCAGGAGGTCTGTGCAGCGTGGGCCCCTGATTGGCAAACAAGCACCAAGAAGTGGGTGTGACTACAGGCAGCTTTCAGACCTCAGCACGACTGACTGCATGGTGGGCCCTCAGTGGTCATGCCACCGTGCTCCTGTCACCTCTTCCCTCCACTTTTCACACTAAATGCAAGAATGCCCCACCTGCAAGTGAAACAGCTGTGTGGACGTCAGCACCCCTCAGCACAACCCAAAGGCGATGCAGCCAGGTGGCCTGTGTGTGGGAGGGTGCCAGCTGTGACTGCGGGGTGGTGCTCAGCTTCAAGGTGGTCCCTGGAATGCAGACTCACAGAATCCACATGAGGCCTTCAGGATGTGAGGAAGTGATGCAGATGCTGAAGGAGGGTGTGATGTCAATTTTCTCATAACCTTGAATGGAGCATTTCCCTGTATGTATCACAAGAGTGTGTTACAAGTAGATAATCCAAGAGCAGAGTGGTCCTGTCTGCCACAGCCCCTGAGGTGAGGCCCTGGGAGGGACACCCTCACTCACCCCACACACTGCCTACTCCTACACCACAACAACAATGGATGCTGCCAACTCCATGTACACCTGAGCCCTGAACACTGGGCAGCAGAAGCCAGGGCTTGGCCTCTGGTTACACTGCCATAAATGCAGCCCAGGCAGTAAGGAAAGGTGGCCTGCTGTGTAGTCACAATGTGAGCATAAGCAGGCCCAGGCTTCTCTCATTGCTTCACCATCTTTGAGTAAATGCCTTGTTTCCGGTTACCACATGGTCCCCCTGGCTTCTGCCTTCCCATTGGCATTCCAGCTGGTAGAAAGGGAAGAGGAAGGAGTGGCAGACAAGCCCCTAAGGGCATGACCCAGAAGTTCCAACATACCTTCTGCACCCTCCCAAGGTGTGTGTCCTCTGGGGAGGCTGGGAAGTGCCCAGCTAAAACGCCAGGATTCTGTCACTAGATGAGGGAAGATGGTTGCTGATGGACAACTGGCCTGGAATTGGAAGGAACCTGCTCACACTGACCTGCCCACGCTTCTCGGGGAGCTGCTGAGGCCAGACATTTAAACTGTCCATCCCTGAGAGTGACTCTGCTCATGTGTTGGTCCACCTCCCCACTGTGTGTTGCCCACTGGCCAGTACTTTGTATAATTGCCTCCTTTAACCCCCACAGTGACCCTCTTGAGTTCTTTTTGCTCAGAGGCCACAGTAACTTGCCCAAGGGCTCAGTAGTAGTAAATGCCATGTTGTCATCCACGGAGTATGGTCACTGGGGATCAGCTGGCCCTGTCTCAGGTCTGATGACCTCACACTTGGTTATACCATTTACTTCTCTAATTAGACTTGCTGATGGCAGTGTTAATAAAAGGAGTTGAAGTCAAGTTCTGTAAAGCACTAAATACATGACCAGCACCTACAGAGCCCTGACACCGGGGAAATGGCTGCAGCAGTGACCAATCCATGCACTATATCAAGGGCAGAGGGGTGAGATTGCCCCCAGACATTGACCAGCAGGCCTAGAACGTGGCCTCTCAAGGGCCAGACTGAATCTGGGGTGGAGCTTTGGGAAGGAAGGAGCCCTCCCCATCAATTGATGTGGGGTAGGTTCCCCTGGAGACTTGAGTCCCTAGATGGCAGATGGAACTTTCCTGGGCTGTGGCAATAGAACTGGCCACTTCAGAGGCTTCAGCATCCTGCAGGCCTGCTAGGGACACTACATGAACAGGGCAAGGAGAGTGTGGCCAGCTGCCTCGGTGCTATGTTCAGCCTGGTTTCCCTGCATTCAGATGGACTTTCCTCCACTGAGGAGCTGAGAGGGGAGCCCAGACTCCTCATCACAGTGGCACAACAACCGGCCCTTGCTCAACACCCAGAGCTGTAAATCCTAATGGGCAAAGAAAGAACCTTTTAAAGAAGCAATCATCTTTAACAAGCTCAGTTTGGAAAGAACCTTTGGTGCATCTGGGTCATCCCTGGGTGGGTATTTTGTGTAGTAAGGGACTTTCCTACTCCATCAAGACGGTCCCCAGTCCTGCCCCATTGACAGGAGATGGATGTGCCCCCTCAGAGGAGATGGCCTCAGCCCCACTTGACCACCTCATCCCGCTCTCAGCACATTTGGAAATTCAGGCCCTGCCCAGGGGGCCCAGGGTGCTTCAGGATATTTTCTAGGATGTGAGTTATGTGTAAACTCAGGCTATGGTACCTGCAGCCAAGAGGCGTGAATGAATTCTTCCTGGTGCCTACAAGAGAACTTGGCCCCATCCATGCCTTGAACTCCAACTTCTAGCCTCTAGGTGGTTGAGAATGTTTCTGTTGTTGAACCCACTCAGTTTGTGGTGCTTTGTTATGGCAGCCCTAGCAGACTGGTTACAACAGGCACCTCTACTGTTTTTCTTGTGGGGTGCAGCTCAGTGATAGAGCATGTACTTAGCATGTGGGAGGCTCTGGATTTAATCCCCTGCACCAATAAAAATAAGAGCATTCTCCTAAGGAGTGCACTGCATTCACCAGCTGGCCCAGGAGAGGTTAGGAAGCCCTGTCCTTGGATATCAAGAGGATACAGAGTGCTCAGAAGACTCAGTCTTATCCCCATAGGTACCTGTGGGTCTCAGTTCAGTGGAGGGGAAGTCAGTGGCTGCAGGTTGTTGCAGTGCCCCATTCAGGACTCAACCAAATACATCAACATGCCCTTTTCTGGGGTCCAGATCCAGGCAGGAGCAAGTGCATGCAGCCCCGAAGTGTTGAGAACTTGACTCAGGCCTGGATAAGAATAGAGTTGGGGTCTCCCATAGTACACCTGCTCCCCTCCTATTGCCCTCTTGCACATTCTAGCAGCACCAGTCTGGCTTTACTCTGCATGTCCTGGAGCCAGCCCTGGAGAACCACATTAGCAAGCTGAGTCTCCCATGTTAGGCCCGTGGGAGCTCCCTCAGGCCCAGTGGAGTCCACCTAGAGGCCTTTGCTGGCTGCAGAGAGCTGCTCGTGGATTTCACTTCAGACCAGCCTTGGGCCAGCAGAAGTGCTTGCTGAGCCTGGTAGGAGCCCTGAGTGTCCCGTGCCCGAGGGTGATGGGGGAGCCATAGAGGCAGGGCCCACTTCCTTGATTTGGAAAACTGAGGTTCAATAGCTATGCTAGGGTCAGCCATCTATATATATTTGGGTTTTTTGTTTGTGGTTTTTTTTTTTCCTTTTGGTACTGGGGGTTGAACCCAGGGGTGCTTTACCACTGAGCTATACCCTCAGCCCTTTTGAGACAGGGTCTCACTAAGTTGCTTGGGGTCTCCAACTTGTGATCCTCCTGTCACAGCCCCCTGAGTCCCTGGAATTACAGGTGTGTGACATCACACCCATCACCTTTAGCTTGTTCTTTATTCATTCACCTGGCCATCAGGTGCTTGCCCAAGCTAGAACTTGATAGCCAACTTTGTTTAAAAAAACAACAACTGTATATATGTGTGTGTGTGTGTGTGTGTGTGTGTGTGTGTGTGTGTGTGTGTGTATGAATTGAGGTGGCAGAGAAGGGGAACTGAGTTCACATCCCGCTTTCCTTACCCCTTCTAGGTAAGGAAATCTGATGTCAGTGTGCACACACTTTGGAACTCTGCTCACCAATACAGACATCTCTGCTAGGCTTTGTGTGTGTGTGTGTGTGTGTGTGTGTGTGTGCACTCCACACCATCCCATGTAGACGTGACCATGTAGCAATCACACACACCATGGCAGAGCATCCCAAGTTAGCTGTGTCCTTCAAAAGGTTCTTAAGTTCCTTGTGTCTCTGTTGCCACATCTGGGACATTAAGCATGGCCATTTCAGTGGCTTTTATGAGCATTGAATGAGTTAAGGGCACATGTGGGTCTTAGGACTCCTAAGGTCCTGTAAACAGTGCACGAGGATCAGGAAGTGCTCAACAGTCATGAGCTGTTTTTGCTTTGTGGTTATTTGGCCAATCACATTGACCTTTCACTATGTCACAACCCATGCAGCCCGTCCCCTGTACATAACCACGGGGCCGATTCCCCTCTGTTGGTTTGTATGTTGGTGACTTATCACATGACCATGGACTTTATACAAGTTGCTTTTTTCCTCCTTGTGTCAATACTTTGAGCTATGTTCTACGTCAGCATGGGTTTTGAGGTTCGAGTGCACTGTGGTCTGATAGAAAAGATAGGCTGTGAGGTCAAAGAGAAGGGTCCTGAACAGGTGAGCTGGCCTGGGAGTCAAGCAGATCTAGATTCAGATCTGGCGTCATCTGTCTCTAGCTGCCCAGTCTTGGCTAAGATTCTCTTTCTGGGCTATTTCTGTTAAAGAAGACTCGCGCCCTGCCTGGAAGGGTTGTGGATGGGCTTGACTAAGAAAATGCTTATTTCTTTCCTTAAAAACCACATTGGATTTGGAATAGATCAGGGAGTAAGGAAGACAGTGTGAGCTGTGTCCCACTCCAGAATCATCTCAGCCTAAGGCTCTGGCAGAGAAATTAGGATGTCCTGAGACGTAGACCTTGGCCCTGGAGCCAAGGGGGAGCATGTGTGTCTCAGGTGCCTCTGACCCTCTAGTTTTGGGCCTCCCCTCACCCGCCATGATTTGACTAAAACACTGGCCTGCTGAGGCCAGGAGTTGCCGTCAGAGGGAAACTGAGCCAAGTAGAGTAGCAGCTGAAGCTCGATTTCAGGGTCTGGTCCCTGAACCTGAGGCACTTTGTTCTGGCCCTAGGCTGGGCTGAATGGATGGCTGGAGCTCAGGTCCTGAGGGTCTGCAGCTGCAAAGGGGCAGTGCCTTTTTTAGATGCTCAAAAACTGATTGGAGCTGAGATTGTAGTTCAGTGGTAGAGTGCTTGCCTCGCATGCATGAGGCACTGGGTTCAATCCTCAGCACTGCATAAAAATAAATAAAGATATTGTGTCCATGTACAACTAAAAAAATATTTTAAAAAACCTGATTGATTGGGTTGAATTGGGTAGAGCTGAGAAACTTCCCTGTCCTTTCTGAAGCTAAGGGAGAGAAGAGTGTTGCTCTAATACCCCAGAAGCTTCCAGACACCGTTGGGCTCCATGATCAATTATCTATCAATTATCTGATCTGTGTTGCATCAACTCCAGGTCCTGGGCTCCAGACTGTTGGCAGTCCTCTCCCCTGGGCCCAGAGGGCTGGTCCTCCCTGGAGGTGACAGCCTTCACATGCTCAGACATCTCTGTGCCTGACTGCCCCTTGGGGTTCTCTACCAGAGCTGGGGCCAGGGAGGGAACAGGATGGTAGAGTCTCCTCTGGGCCATGGCACTGAGGACAAATGCCAGCCCTGAGAGCTAGCGCTATGAGTGATTCTTTGCACCAGGTGCTTTGTATGCATATGCTATTAAGCTTGGTCCTGACATTTTAAAAATTGTGGCTATTAACACATATTAACTGAGTTCCATGGGTTTCTCTACTGTTTCCATGCAGGCATACATCATGCTTGGTTGGAGCCTCCCCCTCCTCATACTCTTGTCCTCTCCCTTCTCCCCTCCCATGGTTTCATTTTCCTTCCCCATTAGTCCTCTTTTTAATTTTAGGGCTTTTTTTTGTTGGTTGGTTTCCACATTTGAAGGAAAACATGCAATACTTGCCTTTCTGTGTCTGGCTTATTTCTGTAACATGATGACTTCAGTGTAGTTCTGATTTGCATTTTCCCGATGGCTAAAGACATTGAGTAAATGCTTAACAAATGTATTTCTTCTTTTCAAAAGTGTCTGTTCAGATCTTTAGACCATTTATTGGTCTAAAGTATATTCCTTTGTATAGTTTAGTCCTTCATATATTCTGGATGTTGTTCCTCTGTCAGATGGGAGAGCCCACCTTCTGTCCATTTTGTAGCATGGACATCAGGGCCCTAAGGCTCAGAACTCCAGCCCCAAACTAGGTCCTAGTTAGACCAGAGGGCACCAGGGGCCAGTCTTTTCCACACCCCAGCTTCTCACTTCTCACAGATGGGAATGAGTAATGAGATTTTAAAAGCCATACTAGAAAGCCTAGGGCTGCTGTGGGTTGTGCCTGACAGTGGGGTGCCCGGGGTTCCAGCTCCCCCTCCACTCACCAAGCCTGGCTTCCTTTTCCTCATTGACACAGACCTCTGTAAGCAGTGAGTCCCTGTCAACCCCATCCTCCACCAAGAGGTCTGAGTTCTGCTGGGGATCAAGGCAAGACCTCACAGACATTGTTTTTAGTATCCCCAGCTAAACCTTAGGACATTTTCCTATTTGTTGGGGCAGCTGGTGGGGCAACATTGAGAGGCAGGGTGGTCCAGACACCACCAGCTCTCCTTGTGTGCAGATGACCTGTCTTGGGAAGTCCCTCTTCTCCTCTAGCTTCAATTCCTTATTTACACACACACACACACACACACACACACACACACACACACACACTAATATTGCTCTTGTAAGGACTAACTTAATAGGGTAAATAAAAAGGTTACTAGATTTCCATTAACAATGCTCATTTCCTTTACCCCATATAAGTTTCCAATTGACAGGTGGTATGTGTTAGGAAAACAAAAAACAACAACAACAACAACAACAACAAAAATCTAGAGACAAGAAAGCAGTCTAACTTCTCTGGGAAGTCAAAGGAAACTCCATTAGAAATACATGTTTCCCTTTTATTCTTGGTTGCCAGGAAGCCCAGAGACTGTATCTTCCTTCCTATTGGCATGAATGTTTCCTCTTTCTTCTGTGGCCCAGATTTTCTATATTATAAGCCACCCTATGGGAATGGTTGCCTTGAGCACTGAATTCAAAGGACCTCAGTTCATGCCTGGGAAGTTCAGAGTTAAAACAAACAGACAAAACTTTCTTTGGCTTCCCGATTTTGAGACTGACTGCATCCCAGAGAGTGGTTTTCTGTGCTATTGGCAGGGACAGTCTCCTCCAGGTCCAGACATTAGCCTGTGGCTAAACAATGTCTTCTGGCCCATCGCTTTGCGTGGTCAGGTCATGTGTGGAAGATCCTTCCCAGGAGATTGAGAAGGTCACTGTGCTTGAGCTGGGTTTGTCCAGACTTGTCTAAGCAGGAGTCAGGCTAGCGGATTTGGAGGCATTTTTCTCTTCTGGTAAAAGCCAGAGCTCTAAACCCTCATAGTGACAGGGTGACAGCAGGGAGGCTCCAAGGTGCCCCTTTATCAGGAGGAAGTGGCCCAGCACCCAAGGACATTAACTGAAGATGTCCTTTGGAACTCTCCAGCATGATTCCTCTCTGGCAACTTTTTCCCCAAAATGCACCTCTGCCTGGGACTGCTCCTTCCTTCCCATCTCGGTCCTTCAATGTCCTTCTTTTATTTCACAACAGAGATCTGCTTCTTACTGTCCTGAAACTCACCGCATTGCCTAAACTATAAAAACTTCTGAGGCACCAAAGGGATATGTTAAGAATGGACAGCCCTAGAGGAAGAGGTTGACAGAAAAACATGGGGTTATTAAAGAAGGCAGCGCCTTTTGGAATTCAGTTGACAATTGCCTAGCAATGTTGCACATACAAAGATGTCCATCTGGTCATCTGTTCATCTACCCATCCATCCACCCACACGCCCACCCACTCACCCATTCATCCATCTGTTCGTGCACCTGTCTACCTACCCATTACCCACCCGTCAGTCCACCCACCCACCTACCCATCTCCCCATTCTACCTATCTCCCTCCCTCCCTCCCTATCCAATTTTTACCTTGATGGTAATTAGAAATAAGATAGTTGCCACTGGGATGCAGAATAACACTTAAATTTTAAAAACAAAATCAAACTTTTTCTCATGGAAATGGAATTTCGAACTGGCCAATTGGTTTGTTGCTTAGACTTTGCTAATTAGGTTACCCAGCTGGCATCTTTTATACATTGAACAACTTAAATCTTCTTCAAAGCATGTAAACAGTATGTTCTAAAGTATAGACAGATGGTCCCTGACTTACAGTAGTAGTTCAACTTTACAATTTGTTGGCTTTTTTTTTTTTTTTTTTTTTGGTACTGGGGATTGAACTCAGGAGTACTCAACCGCTGAGCCATGTCCCCAGCCCTATTTTGTGTTTTATGTAGAGACAGGGTCTCACTGAGTTGCTTAGCGCCACACCGTTGCTGAGGCTGGCTTTGAACTTGCGATTCTCCTGTCTCAGCCTCCCTAAGTGCTGGGATTACAGGCCACTGTGCCCAGCTTGATTTTTTTGGCTTTTTGATGGTACAAAAGCAATATGCATTCCGTAGAAACTGTTCTTGGGATTTTGAGTTTGGTCTTTCCCTGGGCAGTGACGCGGGGTAGGATACTCTTGGGATGCTGTGTGGCAGCTCTGTCAGCTCTGTGATCATGAGGATGAACAGTGGGTACTCTGCTGCTCAGCTATGATATTTGGTAGGCTAGATGTGTTCAATGAATTTTTTACTTAGTTTTTTCAACTTTCAATAGGTTGATCAGGATGTGACCATGTTGTAAGTGGAGGAGCAACTGTGCTTTGTTAAACTTGAGAGACCAGGTTAGAGATTAACTTAAAAATATTCAAGAGGGGGCTGGGGTGTGGCTCAGTGGTGAAGCATTTGTGAGGCACTGGGTTCGATCCTTAGCACCACATAAAAAAAATAAAATAAAGGTATTGTGTCCACCTACAACCAACCAACTAACTAACTAACTAAACAAATAAATACATACATACATATGCAAGAGGCACCTGGTTGTTCAGAAGACTTAGGGGAAAAAGAATGTTATAAAAGGAGTCCTGTACATTATCCTTAAGAGTTAAAATTTGGAAACACCTACATTCCCAACAATAGTTTATCCATAGAGTGGATTATTAAGCACCCACTATTCATTTAAAAAATGTGAAATGTTGCCGGGTGTGATGGCACACACCTATAATCCCAGCCTCAGCAACTTGGCGAGGCCCTGTCTCCAAAAAAAAAAGGTGGGAGGGGATAGGTGGGGATGTGGCTTGATAGTTTAGCACCCCTGGGTTCAATCCCCGGTACAAAACAAATGTGAAATGTCTTAAGTAGAGTGTGTCTCTATGTAGAATATAACTATAATTTTACTAACATCTTCATGAAATGTTGTTAGATAGTTTATTCCAGGTAATGAGATTATAGGTATTTAGAAATGTTTTTAAAATGATGGTAATCCCAGCAACTCTGGAGGCTGAGGTAGGAGGATTGTAAGTTCAAGGCTGGTCTAGGAAACTTAGTGAGACCCTTTCTTAAAATAAGAAATAAAAAGTGCTAGGGATGTAGCTCAGTGATAAAGTGCCCCTGGTTTAATCCCTGGTACCCCACCCCAATAGCAGTATTTTCCACCATATGCTGTTCAGAGATCGCAAATTACAATGATATGAAACAATACCTCCTGAATGTTACAATACCCTTGCAAAGGTGGCTAATGCCAAGTCAGGAGAGAGGGTGGTTGGGAAAGGGCAGCAGATGACCTGGAACCCCAGGAGAATCTACAAGGTGGCCCCACCATCTGAGACACACAGACAGGGCTCAGGTCCCCAAGGTTGGCCCAGCCCCACAGAACAGGTGGGGCCTTATCCTCTCTGCCCAGCACCCATCATTGCTTCTGGAGGCCTCCGGATTATTCCCTCGAGCCCAGGCCCTGCCCAGGCTGTCCCTTCCCATGGGCACTGCTTCTGTCTGGTTGCCTCTCATGTCTACCCTGCTGCTCGGCAGCTCTGGCAGGCCTTACAGCCTCAAGGAGAGAGACGCTGCCCTTCAGGCCTGGAGCCTTGGGTATGCAAAGCTCAGGCATCCATCAGACAGAGAGCTGGTTGAATTGGATCAGGGGCAGCTGGTGACACATGGGAGGGTGCTCACCTGCAGCATAGAAGCTGATCTTTGAGGTTCAGCCTGAGTATTGTGCAGCCTGGGGCTTCTCAATCTCGGCTGCATGTAGGAATCACCTGGGGCACTATAAAGTCCTGCCACTTGGGCCCCACCCCAGATGCTCCAGTGTGACTTGCTTCAAGTGTGAGGCCCGAAGCTCCCCCATGACTCCAGTGTGCAGCCAGCTGAGGCTGAAGACCACTGCTCTGAAGGAGGCAAGGTTTATTCACTTGTCTGTGCTCAGCACTGGAGTTGGAGCCCAGCCCCTCTGCTCCAAAGTTTGTGCTGCCTGTCACTCACCCCTCGGCCTCCTCAGACTGTCCTCCTGCACTGCGTGGGTACCAGTGTGGCCCTCTCCCAAGATCCTCAGCATTGGGCTGGCTCATGTCAAGACAGGCAGTGTTGTTTCAGATGACCTCTTTTGGACTGCAAGGACCAAGGCCAAGCATGGAACAAACTGTCCACCTCGGACTTCTAAGCGTGGAGTTCAGGGGTTAAAGGGCAAGGGATAACAGAGAGGGAGAGGAAAGCAGGTCTGGCTCTGGGGCATCTGTAAATGAGCCATTGTAAGCCTCAGGCCCATAGGTCTCCACTGAGGCCTCCTGGGTACTTATCACCTGGAGGGGTAAAGAGTTTCCCCAGGAAGAAGGAAAGCAGCCAAAGGCAGCTGGAGGGAGAAGGCCACACCTTGGGGACTATTTACAGCTGCTTCGACTGTGGGATTACCATATGAAAGGAGGAGGCCTGCTGGGGGCTGGGGGCTGGGAACTATAACTTGGATACTCAGGATGGCTGGGGATGGCGGAGGCAGGAGGGGGAGGACCCAGCTGAGAGCACCAAACTGGAGCAGAGACAGGTCAGTGAATTGCTATGGCCAACATTCCTGAATCTGAGGCACATGCCACTTCCTCCCAAGCCTGGACGCCCCCTTACCTACTTACAACTCCTTTCAGGACTGAAAGACACCCACAGGTATGGGAGAGCAGAGTTGGATGGATTGGACTGGAAGGTGGTCCCCAGGCACCAGGGATGAATTGAGGGGTCACCCACTGTGAAGGGAGTTAATTTTATTCCAGCAGCTCAGCTCTGCTTCTGTTGCTGCTCCCAAGGAAATTACTAGACCTGCAGACTGCACAACCTCCCTCCTCTGCAAGCTCCTTATGGGTCCCTTTGTCTTTTTGGCTTAGCTTTGTCTTTCTGGGCAGACCCCTGGCTGCAGACCTCAGTCAGATGGAAGGATGGCCACCCCCAGGCCATGCACCTTCCCTTGGGATGGGGCTATTTTCATAGGGGCAGGTTTGTGCTTACAGAGGCCCTGGGCACAGCAGACCCTCTCAGGCAGGCAAGACTTCACACCCACATTGAATGGCCAGTCATCTAGGATCTCTGGAGCCCTTTGTGCTCTGTGCTTCTGTTGTTCTTTTGGAAGGGAAGAATGAAACCTTCTCGCCCTTTTTGCTTCCCAGACAGAGCCTGTCTGGCTCAGAACCAACTACAGTGGGGAGCAAGGAGGGAGGCCATGGGAACCATTCCTCCTGCCCAGCTGAGGTGTCTGGGTGGGATGGGGGTGGGATGGAAGGGACCAGCTGGAGAGTTCAGCGGGGGAGGGTCCTGCTGGAGCTACAGTGACGGTGGAAGGCGGGGAAGTGGGTGAAAAGGGACCAGTGTTCCGCTGCCTCATGGGGAGGCGGCTATTGCCAGGGATACAAAAGCCTCTGTGAAGAAATCTGTGCACTTCGAAGTTCATGGAAAAAGGGTCTGGCAGGACTCTGGTTGTTGGGGTGAGAAGGGGCAGGGAGGAAGGGGCAGGGCCAGGATTCCAGGCAGTGTTGCCATGTCCTCTGCATCGCTGGAGGGCCAGTTCCAGCAGGCCCACAGACTCAGAGGGGTAGGAAGCCTGAAATGCCAGGCACCGCGCATCCCAGCATTTCCTGGAGGCTCCCCCTCCACACCTCCACCAGCCTTCTGAGACCAGACCCTGCAAATCCCTACAGAGCTACGTGCAAACTGGAGTTTTCTTCTTGAATTAATTTTGGCAGCTGCTCATTTGGGGATGGGCTGGAGAGATCTGGCAAAGAAAGGTAAAGGAACTTTGAAGATAGTAGACTGAATACCATGGTAGTACACTTTGATTGCATTGATTTAATGGAAATAAGTTTTCCCTCTGACCTCAGGGCAGATAAATCACCCTCAGGGTTTGGCTCTGGCTCCAGGAGAGGACCAAACTGTCCTCTTGGCTGCTTTGTGCTGAAGGTACAGAAATAAACCATTTTTCCACTGGGGGAAAAGGCTCTCCTCAGAGCTGGGGAGGGAGTACCTCTTTTACTAGGAACCCAGGACAAGAACAAATCCCAGCAACAGTCCAGACTTCAAAGGAAATTTATTTTTTTGAAAGGGCTGAGGAGAACTTTACAAGAGTCTGAAGCCAATAACTAGAAATGAAGATAAATAAAATACAAAGCCAGTATGTTGTGGCAAAATTCCAGAAAACACACTGAAAAAAATCTTTAAAGTTTAAAACTGCTTCACTTTTGTACATAATTACAAATTAATATACAGCATTAGGGTTTTAACCCACCTTTTTATTTAATAGGATTTAGCACAGAAATGTTCATACAGCATCTGAAACAGCCAGAGCGAGCAGAGGTGCGAGGTGTGCCCTCAGTGCCCTCTGCAGGCCTGGCGTTGAAGTGCAGACAGCGAGGCTGACCAGGATCATAGGCAGTTGGACTGGGCCATCCCTCATCAGCGCATGGATGTGACCCATCTGTCAGGTGGTGGCGAAAGGCAGGGGACAGCTCGTGCTAGGGGAGGTTTGGGGAGCCCTGGCACAGTGGCTCCTGCCTGGTTTAGGGAAGTCATCCGCTTCTGTGGTAGCACTCAGCCAGTATGGACTGCCCATCTTTAAACCTCAATGAGATGGAGAAATAATTCATGGCCTGCCCATTTTTTGACAAATTAAAATGAGTATGTGGGAAGGCCCTTTTTTCCCTTCCTTTTTTTCCCCCTCTTCCTTTTATGGCAGCATTAAAATACTTTTCAAAACCTGGCCAGCAGGTAGTAGATTCCAAAGCTCTGGTTAACTAGGAATGTTATGCTACAATGAAAGAAAAATTAGGAACCAAACTCAAACATACTCTTTGCCCTCTCAGTGTCTGAGGAAGGGTGAGGGAGAGCAGCAGGGCTGGTAGGGACTGCCAGGAGGTACTACTGAATAAAGGCAGGGACTCAGGACACTTGTAGGCTTCCACATGCCAAGGGCACCCAGAACCAGAGGGGAACACCCTTCTGCAGTATCTAGGGTCATCTTAGAACCACCCTTCCTGGCCACCAAGTCTACTTCCCAGGACTGTCCTATTCACCACTCCCAGGGCTGGACTGTCCTAGGGATACAACCGCCATGCAAATACCCCAAATCCTTGGGAAGAAAGAACCGGATCTGGAAAAAGAACCTTAGAGACAAAAGAATGAATTATAAAGTATTCTATGCAGAGTGATTTCTGGATCAAATTCTGGCCTACAAAATTTATGGTTCCATCCTTTATTTAAAGGTAGGGCCTATTTAAGCCCTTGCACATCAACACCATCCCTACAACAAAGGAACAAACAAAACCCCAAGGGTCTCAAAAATATGTGCCTACTACTACTACTGAGGCCTTGGGAAGATAACAAAGGAGAAAATTAGCAAAGGGACAGCGTTTAGTGGCATAACCCTGAGACATGGACAGAAAAGAAGGTAAGGTCCGTACCTTTTCAAAAACATCTTGATGAAGAGTTCTCCCCACGAGATGGTTGTTATGGGGTAGAGGGAATGTTGGTAAAGGTTGGATATGGCAACTTCCATGTTTTCAACCCTCTCCTTTTTCTAAATAGAAAACAGTTATCTGATTGTCTCAAAAATAGTGCCAACTGATTAGACAGCATTTAAAGTGCATGCCACCCAACCAAATGGGATGACAACTACTGAGATGATCATAATTTCTGAGAGAAGATGCAGTCTCCTTTCAAGAAACCTGTCTCCCAAAACACAATTTCAGGCATCTGGCTTTAACTTGACGGTCCCTACTGTGGGGAACCAGTATGGGAAATACTTGTGGTCCCTTGAAAACCACCCCTTCTCATGGGAGAGAAACCTACACAGAGCTTTAGACTCAGAACTAGAGCGGTCCTAAAGGTCATAGGAAAAGCAAAAGCAGCAGCAATCCCAGGTCACTCCCAAAGCACAGCGGTAAGTGGTTCTCCTTCGTACCACAGACTGTATTCGTGGCAGGACACTGGGCTACGTAGGGGAATTCAGGGGATTTTTTTTTCTCTTCTCATTCCCAACTTGTCCAATGAGAACCTGATCACACTTTTTGTGTTAGGCATGGGCAGAGGTGAAATCTGTTTTTAAAAACCACTAAATGACCCAAACAAGCTAGATGTTATAGCTAGTAAGGAGTAAACTGCACCTGAAGATTGAAGTCAAGCTGTGCAAGGCTAAGGCTGCACAGTAACTTACAGAATCCACAGTGCTTTTTTTGAAGACTCAGCAAATCTGATCAGCACTCTTTCATTTCAAACCTGGAGAACAGGCCCATCTATCCTACGTTTGCAAGGGAAAAAACCAGGTCTTGGTTAAGACTGCCCTCCTGTGAAGGCCAGGTGGGCCAGAGACAGTGACAAGGGCAGTCAGCCCATGGTAGCTCTGAGGAAAGTCAAGAGCTGTAACTGGGAGTTATGTGGACTGGTGGAAGCAAAAAACTTTTTGCTCTTTAGGATTTTAGGGAGGTACATCATGGTTTCAATAGAAAAAATAGCTGGCTTTAGTCTTAAAGTTCGTTTCTTAGGAGTTAGAATTCTTTTATGACAAAAACAGGCTAGGGCAATTCATAGGTGGCAAGTTTCCTAATTCCTAAACAAGGAAGACAACATCAATAAAAGAATGAGTGGAGAGGGAAGGAAGGGCCATGGCCCTGCCCCAACCCTCAGTTTTCCTCTGGACCTTCAAGGCACTTAGAAAGCCAGCCAGCCACAAGTAAACAGTGCTGGCTGCCGCTTCCTTCTCTGCACTGATCAGATAAACTGTTGGGCTAGTATTGGTTCACCTTACAAACAAAACAAAACACAAAACACACACAATAAATAAAACAAATTTAGGCTAAAAATTCTAAACCAGACCTCTTTCAAATAAACTGAAAGATAAATATCTCCATCTGCAAGGCCAGCTTGCAATTCATCAACAAGCACCAAGTTAGATTTGTGTTTGCTTTTTAAAAAGAATGTTCAAAGCTCCATGCTTCTGAGGGGCAAAAAGCAAGAACTGAATGCCACATCTGAAGCACAGAATTTTCCAGGTCTCCTCCATGGGGAGTACCGAGGTGGTAGGTATTTGGGGCCTCAAGGGAAACCTTACCAATGATCTGCCCAGTATGTAACAGCAGGGAAAGCCTCAAGCAAACACAGAACAGTGGAAAGAGAGAAGGAAAACCAGGCAGCATTGTGACATCTTTAAGGGGCAAAGCATAATTAGCAACTTAAGATTTAAAAATATTTTTTAGGAAACCAAGTTTTGTTGAGATCTCCTAAGAGGAAATGAGTGCTCCCAGCCACTGCCTGGTGCCAACCCTCTTCTCGGTCCCTGTTGCTGAAAACTACTATAGGTATGCTTATCTCCTTCTCCAGAACCTACTTCTCAGCCAGCCATCCTACTGTGTGCGCTGGGAGGGCAACCTCGCAGAGCCTTGGCACAGCCAAGCTGGTGGTGGCTTTTGGGGTGAGTGCCGACAGGGCATGTGCTCTCCCACAGGGAGGACCAGGATGCAGCAGCTGCCCTGGGGAAGCCCTTATGAGGGCTATTCTGGGTTGTCAGTGACAACCAAAAAGTGTCACTACGCAGATTATGGTGAGGAGGCTTCTCTGTGCCTAGAATCTCTAGGCCAGTATCTTGGATAGCCACTGTATTTCTTCTGGATTTTTTTTTTTTTTGTACCAGGGATTGAACCCAGGGATGCTCAACCACCGAGCTACATCTCCAGCCCTTTTTATTTGAGACAGGATCTTGCTAAGTTGCTGAGGCTAGCTTTGAACTTGCAATCCTGTCTCCCAAGTTGCTGGGATTATAGGTATGCCTTGCCACACCCAGCTCCTCTGGGTTTTTTTTTTTTTTAAAGTCTGGGGCAAGGACATCAAGGGGGTACAGATCAGGTGCTTTTTATACATGTCAAGCCTTCTCTCACTGGTTTCATAAATGCTTTTTGTCCCTTCCAAAATGAAATGAGAAATACATGCAAAAAAGGGGTGATGTGTACACTGCATGGTTTCAAGGAAACTCCATCTAGTAGGACAACAGGATGAAGTACTGAACATCCACGTGCCACCTGGTCAGTACAGGTGCTCTCTTGGGCTTTGTTAAGGTGCTCTGATGTCTGGTATAGACTGTGCACAAAGGTCATTGTACATGTACACAGAACCCAAACTATTCGTTGTTTGATTTTGGTTGTGTTCTCCAAAATAAAAGGCAGAGTTTCAGAGCTCATTTGGAAACACTCTTTCAAGCTGTTAGGAATTCCTGACATGTCCCAAATCACTGCTTGTACTTCTGGGGCCACTGTTTTCAGTGTAACATCTTGAGTAGGGCCAGCCCCACCCATGAGCCTGGGCAGTCACAGATAATGGCTGAAGTGGAATCTGGGTTTCCTTCCCCACCCTGACACTCAGACAATCTGTTCATTCTTGTCCAGGACCTGGGGAAGCCCAGGAAGACTGGATGCTGAAGAGCAGGAGGCATCCAGCAAAAGGGACTTGAGCACGCAGGGGTGGCAGGAGAGGTGGTGCTGGGCACCGGCCAGTACAAGAGGCAGCCGCCTTGGCAGAGAGGAGGAGGTCAGCAGAAGATCTCTTCACCTTCCGTTGATACTTCTGAAGCAGGACCATCTGGAACAGTGAAACCAAGAATGACAAGGAAATCCTGGAAAAGCCGCCCTTTTCATTTCACTTCCTTCCCAGTCAAGTCCTCTGTGACTTGTCCAGCAAGTGACAGGGGCTTTGTGGACAATTCACTTTCTACACATGGGGCTTCTCCACTCATGTAGTAAGCGAGCTCCTTAGTGATTTTTTCACTATTTTTTCTTTTTGGTACCGGGGATTGAACTCTGGGGTACTCAACCACTGAGTCACATCCTCAGCCCTATTTTGTGTTTTATGTAGAGACAGGGTCTCAATGAGTTGCTTAGTGCCTCGCCATTGCTGAGGCTGGCTTTGAACTCATGATTCTCCTGTCTCAGCTTCCCAAAGTGCTGGGATTACAGGCATGCGCCGCCACCACGCCCGGCTTCTTCACTATTTTCTGTCCCTATAAACTTACATGATCACTAGAGTTTACAAACAGGCCTACAAAAAGGAGAGATCCATTCTAATGGAAGGTACAGAAAATGATTCAGGGAAAACGTGGCACATGATTGGGAGGCATTTAGCACAGTTCAACCACAGGCTCTTTGGCTGCTGGCGCATTAGTTAATCTGAGCCTAGTTTCCTCATTTCTCGTAGGGGCTTTCAGGACCTACTTCATACAGTCACTTGAGGACTAAACCATCTTATGGATTTTTTTTTATCAGTTAATGGATGAGGCCTAGAAAGGAAAGACCTGAATCACTTCATTTGAGCGAGTTCAAGTTCCTTAAGTGGAGAACGCTACAAAAATGAAACCTCACTCTACTGGGCACAGGTGTGCCACATGGCAAGGGGTTCTTAGATGCTCATTGCTCACACATTCTCAGCAAGTGCGCTCAAGAGGACAACAGCTTCACTTTCATGTATCAGAACTGTACCCCTTTTCAACTCCTGTGACACTAAAATCTCTTTTAGAGTACGGACACTATGGCCTATGGCCAGAGGAAGACTGGATATGGGTGACTTACCACCAGGCTGGGAGCGGCTTCCTTTGTTCTTCTTTTTCTTCTCCTTTTTTTCCTTTGGCTTAGCTAACCCAAACAGGCGGGTGGAGGTACACGATGGGGCCTGGCTCTGCCCCTCTGGTATTCTGTTTGGCTGGCTGGTTGAACTCAGTATGTGAAAAGGTCCCTTATCTTTGTGTGTCCGAGATATGCTGTTCCTTTTGGGGGACACTGAAAGTTCTGAGTCCAATGACCCTGTTTTGGTTACTGAAGGTGCAGATGGCAAGAAGGACTCCTCAGGATTGGGGAAAAAGGATGGGATCCTCATTAGCTTGGTGTGCTGATGTGAAACCTGCACATATTCAAGAGAAGGCATTGTAAGCTAGAGGCTGTCAGCAGCCCTGGTGCCACTCAGTTACTGGCTGGATCCAACTGGGTGTTTACCCACTCCTGCTGGCTATGTAGAGCTCTGCCCAAAGGTTCAAAACTGCTCATTTGCTGCTTTCCTCCAAGTAGTCAGTATTCATGAATATGTTAAAAATATCACCTTTGATACCATTAATATTTCTATTCCACATGGCAGTATCATAAAGGATTAATAGTACCTTTGATGGGGCAGCTTAAGACAGACCTGCCATTCTCTGAGGAAACAAGCAGAGCTGCCTATCTTAACACTGACTTACACGAGGATCTAGATATTTCACAGCAGAGATTACAGACCCGTCCATGTTAGAGGCTAAGTAAAATGAACTGAGCTTACACCGATCCCAGTCAAAGGTTAAACCAGAGATAAAGCCATTGGATCTGTTTTCTCAGTTACCTGGGAACCTTCTGTTCTCAAGGATGTGCTGATTTTATTGGGGTGGGGGAGGAATCTATCCTTGGGTCATAAAAAGCAACAGAATCATTTGTTGCTCCCTATCACATGTTTAAAAACCTCTCCAGAAAGTGACCACTGCCCCTTACTTTGGAAGATCCCTCTTCAATTTTCTTTCATGGTCCCATGTCAATCAATCAAAGAAACTGGGTAGCATGAGTTTTAAAAACAAGGAGACTATCTGGCACAAGTGTCCACATTCCAGAAAAACTGTGGACCATCACTGGGATAAGCTCAGGAGGCAGTATGCTGAGCAACTGAAACCCTCCCCATGTAAGCAGCAGCTACCAAAGAGGAAAGGTCTTTAACAGCAGCAGGATGAACCAGGCCTGGAGAGTCCAGGTGTCTCAACACTCCAAACAAGCACATCTGTGCAGAAGAGGGATGATAGTGCCTTCCACCCACTCACTAGATTGGCCTTTCCCTCTGTCACTGACCCCTGCTTTCCCCCATTCTTCTAGGAACTCCTACATCAACCACCTACTGCTGTCTCCCAGCCACAGCACTGCACATTCTGGGATTTCAAACCTTGGTGTTTCCCTATCAGATTACAAGTTCCTTTAGGTGGGGGCCACGCTTGGTTTCTCATGTGGCACAGGACAGAGGATTTGCTTCCCAAATCCCGGATGGCTAACTGCATTCTCTCAGATATGCTGAGGCTACTTTAGTCCATGTTGGTGGTGGCTGAGGAAGTTCCAGTGAGTTCAAAGCGTCACTGATTTCCCTGGCCCAAACCCTTCCAACATGTCCATCTTCCTCTTCAACCTCCTAAAGATGCAAAAGGCAGATAAAGACACTTCTTTCCCAACCCCTTCTTGGAGTAGAGCAGACTGTAAAAACAGGTATTATCTCTGCTTGCTTTTTTTATGATGCGCAGTGAGCAGAGGGCCCTTAGTTAAGAATGTCAGCCATTACATGACCTTCCCAGTACAAGTAAGGAGGAGCCCTCTCTCCTGGCTGGGCAGAGGCTCCTATTACCTGACAGGAGTCCCGTTCCATCTGCCTCTGGCTGAGCCGTTCTGCATCCCGCCGAAGTTGCTCCTGTTCTCTCTCCAGCTGTTTCTGGGCAGCACGCAGCCTTTCCAGGTCGCACTGGTACGTGCTCTTCTTCTGCTGGAGCTCCTCTTGGTCCTTCTCCAGGTCTTGCTGCCCGCGTTGCACCTTCTCCTCACGCTCAGCCAGCCGAGCCTCACGCTCCCGCAGTTCCTTCTCCCGGGCCTCCCACTCGCGCTCCCGCCTGCGCTTCTCCTCCAGGTGCTGTGCCTGCTGCCTCTGGAGATTAGCCAGGTCCTGCCGCTGCTTCTCCAGGCTGCGCTGCTTCTCCTGCTCAATGAGGGAGCTGGGGCGGGATAAGCTCCTGGTGATCACCCTCTCATTCAGCACCAGCTTCTGGTCCTCAATGTAAGTGTCTTGCTGTAACACCACACCCTGAGGGAGGCACACAGAAGATAGCCATGTGACTCTGACCCAGGAGAGCAGTGTCCTGCTGACTCCATACCAGGGGGCACTATGAGGCTGAACTTCCCCTTGTGTGTGTGTTTTTAATATTTTTATCTGTAGATGGACACAATACCTTTATTTTATTTATTTTGATGTGGTGCTGAGGATCGAACCCAGGGTCTCACACGTGCTAGGCAAGTGCTCTACCATTGAGCCACAACCCCAGACCCCGTCCCAATGTATTTTAAGGGTTTGGTCTGAAAACAAGATGCCCTAGAATAACTCTGAACAGTTACCAAATATGAACAACAAAGGTGCAGGAACTCACTTTCATGTCAAACCTGGTCACGTACTTTCTAAAGTCACTTCTATATGCCTCTATCCCCAGGGTGGAGTGAGTGTATATGCTGTAGGTGGGAGGTTAACTCTTCAAGAAAGGAAATGAGCAGAATTCAAGGACATAACATCACCCAGAGATATGGAAAGTGGAAACTCAATAACTAGAGACTATCTGTAGTGAAATCTCTCCTAAGTGCGTGTAAGCACCCTGTGTCATCAAGTAGGACCTATAGTCAACCAGCCGTTTATCACTTCTAGTCTTGGAAGGTTGATGGTGCTCTAACCATTGGATTTTGTAAGTCTCACCTTAAGAGCCAGTCTTCTCTAAGGTTGAGGACCCATTTACCGTAAAGCAACACACAAACCTCAAGACTCAGGTCAACAACAATCTCTCTACTATTGTTCTCTAAACAAACAAGCGCACAGACAGAAGATATAGGCATGTACCTGCAGAGTGCTGAGGAGTTCATGGAGATGAACAATGCTCTGGACAACTTGCTGCAAAGGAACAAAATAAAAACACTCAGCACTCCATGAATTTCAGAGTCCATCACACTACATGGCATGGTATCCTTACAACAAGATACTTTTATTTTAATGAAAAAATTTTTTTTCAGATGGAAAGTACTGAAGAAAATAAGTACAAATGGCCAAGAAAAACACAAGACCCAAACCATATAACTGGACATACAGGAGGGATACCAGCACCTGTTAAAATGTATCATAAAGCTTCTATTATTCAAAATGACTGGCAAAAATGGCATGTAGACTGATGTAATAGATTAGAAAGTCTAAAGATAAACTCTAAGAATTTAGTATATAGCTGGATGTGGGGGCACATGCTTGTTATCTCAGTAGCTCAGGAGGCTGAGACAGGAGGATCTCAAGTTCAAAGCCAGCCTCAGTAATGGTGAGGTGCTAAGCAAATCAGTGAGACTCTGTCTCTAAATAAAAACACAAAATAGGGCTGGGGATGTGGCTCAGTGGTTGAGTGCCCCTGAGTTCAATCTCCAGTATCCCCCCCCAAAAAAAGAATTTAGTACATAGGTAGCATATCTAATTGTTGGGGAAGGAAAGGAAATACAATTAATTGTTTTGAGAAAATTGGCCAAATTTCTGGAAAGCATTAGGCTGGAACCTTGGTTCACACGCAAAAAAAGCAGTCAAATAGGTTAATATATTAAGGGTAAAAACTGAACCATAAAAGAGCTATAGGGGAGGCTTTTTCAACACAGAAGCAACAGAAGAAACCACACACAAATACAAAGGACAAACTTAAACACAAGGTTCAAATGAAAAAAATCTTTGATTTACAAAAGGCTATCATAAATCACTAACATAAAAAAAAAAAAGCCCAGTACAAAAATGGGCCAGAAACACAAACCAGCAATTTACAAAAGAAATACGAATGGCCAATTACATACAGTATCAGCAACAATTCAGGGGCTGAAAGTATAGCTCAGTGAGCAGTAGAGTGCATGCTTAGGATACCTGAAGTCCTGGGTTTAATCCTCAACATGAACATAAGAATAATAACAAAAAACTTCATTTGAAATTAAATAATTGCAAAATAAAATTAAAAAATGCCATTTGAATTTATCAAACCAACAAAACCTTAATTTAAAAATGCTAACATCCAATGCTGGTGAAAGTAAGATAAAAAATGGACACCCTGAGCTGAAGGGTGGAGCATGGTATTGTGTAACTCTTCAGACAGCAAATCTGTCATGTTGAGGAAATAATGAAAAAATTATGCAAAAAATGCATGTGCAAGGATGTTCCTGGCTGCATTATTTAAAAAAAAAAAAAGTGGGCTGGGCACATTGGTACATGCCTGTAACCCCAGCTACTTGGGAGGAAGGGATCATAAGTTAGAGAACTTGTCCCAAATTAAAAAAAGAGAGAGAGAAAAACAATTATCACAACGATTAAATAAATTATGGCACATGACACAGTAATTAATATGCAGCTGTTCAATACTAGACTTTGTACAAACATGCCTTGGAAAATGCTTTTAAGAGATACTGAGAGAAAAAAAAGAATAGGAATCTCCAGAGGCATTTACACAAATTGTATAAAACTAGTTTCATACTACTCACACACACAGACACATTAAATAGAAGAAAACGTTGGAAATATAAACACCATTTAACACAAGTTATTTCTCAGTGGTGGGACTATGTTTATTAAATAACTTTAAAAACAAACCCCCAAAATGTAGTTACCAAGCATAGCTCTTTTCAAAATACATTTTATTCCTTATTTAAGTTTACTCTAAAAAGACAGAAGATCTGCTGACCCTAGCAGCCCACTATAATATGTACTCTACACTGGAATGCCTCAAAAACAAACTAGTTTTGCAGTATCTCTGACTTTTCTCACTAAATATAGGGGAAGAGGTTGCTGAATGGAAAAATCAACAAGCAGCTAGTTTCTGAGTAGCAGACAGAGATTTGGCAGCCTCCAGAGGCCCAGGTTCACGCCACTTCAGGAATAAACACACCAAACAGGATCCCTTCAGGTGACCACTACGTTAGACTTTATGCCAACAAACATAATACAATAGCCTTCATTTTTGAGGGGTGGGAGGAATGATTCCCTTTAATTTAAAATTTCAAAATGAAGCTCTGCAAGGATTTAAGCTCTTATGTTAAATCCAAGAAGGCAGAAATTCAAAGAACATCCTTTGAGAAGTGTTCCCTAAAAACCAACTATCACAACCGTGTGGTGGTGAACACCTGTAATCCCAGGGACTTGGGAGGCTGAGGCAGGAGGATCACAAGTTTGAGGTCATTCTTGGTAACTATGTGAGACCCTTAGTAACTTAGCAAGACCCTGTCTCAAAATAAAAAATAAAGACTATGGATATGCCTCGGTGGTTAAATGTCCCAGGTTCAATCCCTGGTACCATAAAAAAAAAGAAGTAACTATCACTTTATCACTTTTATCTGATTCTAGTCTGCTTATGCACAAGGTAGAGGTTCAGAGTAAGCTAATCTTGGACACAGCTGTGACCCTGAAGCTGATTTTATCTGAAGGCATCAGGAAGGGGCTGAGGAAAAGCAGTGCTGGTACCCTGCAGGGTCAGGCAGCAGAGCTCAGCTGAGGGCAGTTACAGGAGACCAGCATCAGAGTCAGACTTCCATCTGGGTGGACCCTAAGGCTACTTTACTTTGCTCCTTCACATACCATATTGCCTGAAAGTGCTCAAAGAAGGAAATTCAACTTCAGTCCTTGAAAGATAAAAATATTACTATGTAGAATTAGCGGTAAGCTCAGATTTCTGGCTTTTGGAAAAAGGTTTGTGTTATAGGAAAAGTTACTACAAATTGTACTCTCTGAACTTGAACTAAAGAAAATCACCAGCAGGGCTTCACAGCCCTGTGTTGAGAAAGCTTTAGAAAAAAGCAACAAGCTCCTAAGGATAGGATCAGAGGCAGCCTTAGGACAATACTTTGGCAAAATTCCAAGAGGGTGCCTCAGACCAAGGAAATGGCAGAGGAAATGGACAATTGCATGGTTTACATATGCAGATTATAGCCAGGAGTTAGCCTGTTTGTAACAGCAAAACAAAAAATATTCTTAACAATTATAAGAAATACATATTCTTTTATATAGTTCATAATGTCCTTACCTCACTGTTTCTTTTAAGCATAAATACCAGGTTAGCATTTCCACCCTTAAAACAAAAAATACACATTTAAAAAATGAAGATCTTGATGCAAAAGTTATATGCAATGTGTTTCTAAGTTACACTGTAGTTTCCTATTTCTTTCTTTTCTACCACAGCCTCTCACTGGAAGGTAGTGAAGTTCTAAGGTTCAAATATTTATTACTGAAGTCATATAGAGAGATCAGGTTGGTTGGAGAGGCTAAAACAAACCTCTTAATGAAACTGTTCCTGCTAGGAACATGGTGGAATCAGGAATGTGAACTAAGTGCTCTAAACCAGGGAGGACAAAGTGCCAATGTTGTGGGATTCTCAACTGCACAGTCTGTTTTAATACTGAGCTCAGAATGAAAATTTTACTAAAAAATTTTACTACTTTCTACTAAAAGTAGAAAGTCAACCATCCAAAACAAGATTAAAGTAGAATAATTTAAAAAGTTTTAAATTCTGAGGGAAGTGCCAAAGAGGTTCAGACATGATGTGCTCTAGAAGTAAATACCTTTTTCAGACCACTATCTGATTCTGTTCTCCTAAGATCTTGGCCATCATCTCCTTCTTCCTTCTCACCTCCTGAATTAAAAAAAAAAAAAAACAAAAAGAAGAAGCTGTTTTTAAGCTGTGAAGCAGACTAGCCAAGAAAAGAATATAATATAAATAGTTCAGGGATATGATATTTCTGAATTGTAATAATGCCCATCCCCTCAAAGGAAAAACAACTTGGAGTCTAAACCATTAATAGTAATTTCACTGATGCATAAGCACTAGAAGCAGAAAGGAAAAACAAGTAAAGTTGAATGTCCCTGCCTTATCTAAATGCTTGGGATCAGAACATTTTGAACTTTAGATTTTTTTTCAGGTTTTGGGATATCTGCATGTAATGAGGTCTCTTGAGGATGGGACCCATGCTCAAACACAAAATTCATTTATTTCACATATACTTTTATATACAGACTGAAGGTATACTTTATACAATATTTTTAGCATGCCTATGTTCTGACTGCCACAGGAGGTCAAGTGTGGAGCTTTTCATTTGTGGCATCATGTCAGCACTCAAGAAGTTTTGGATTTGGGATTCTGAATTTTTGGGTTAGGGACGCTCAATCTGTATTATTATTCTTTTTGCTATAGTCTAGTTAAGATCACAGAAAAATACTTATTACACAAAATGAACAAGACTGAGTATTTTAGAATGTCACTAAAACATTTATTGGTTAAATGGGACAGAGAAGATGGAGCTACCAGAATACAGGTCATTTTTTGTTGTGTGGGAGAGTTAAGGAGTGCTCACCTTTGGAAGCGCTCATCTGATGGCTGTCAAACCCTCCAAAGGTCTCTGCTCTCCGGGGCAAAGAAACAGGGCTGGCCATGACTTCTTGCTCAACAGGGCTGCTGATAGCTTGCCCAAGTGCACCTCCCAGGCTTCCACTCACCAAACCCTGAAGGATCTCCACTGGAAAAAAGAAAACACACAAAGCCAACCTTCAGTCTTTCAATGAGGAGGAAAACATGTCATGGTAATGCATATGTACAGGGAGCAAGACGAGAATGTTCTGAGTGACTGGGTGACTTTCCTGGCCCAGAATGACTCAGTTCAGGGTATATGTTGTAGCTGGATTCTATGGAAACATTTCAAGATGAATCTTCAAAATTTCATGAGGTCTGGGAAATTTGACACAGTATAAGTAAGGCAGAGCATGGCTTCTGGAAATTAGACCTAAAGATAATCCCTGGAAAGCAAGGTAGGCCCATGTGAAAATAGCAAGTACAACTGGGGTCCCTCTGATGGTAAAGAGGTTCAAGAGAAACTAGAGAAACCTAAGCATCTGAATGCTAGAGAAATGCTAGAGAAACCTAAGCATCTGAATTCTCAAATCCCACCAACTTGGGCTCTTTTCTAGGGCACATCTCACAGAGAGGAGGAAGTGCTGAAAGTAGAATAAAAGTTGAGCAGGAGAGGGACAACAGGAATGAAAGAAAAAGAAGGTCCTGAGGGAATCAGGAAAGGAATCAGAGGCAGGAAATTTTATAACAAACATTACATAAAAAAAATATCCTAACAAAAGTTGGACACTGTGGCACATGCCTGTAATTCTAGCTACTTGGGAGACTGAGACAGGAGGACAGCAAGTTCAAGGCCAGCCTCAGCAACTTAGTCTAAAGAAAAGGGGCTGAGGTGGATAGCTCAGTGAAAGAGCATCCCTGGATCTGATTCCTGGCATTGCAACACAAGTAAAACTACACACAAATAATAGAACTATGAAGTGAGAAAAGCTATCTGAAACCCAAAATTTAAGAAACAAATTTCATATAAAAGTATTGAAGCTGAATCACATATAAAGTTAAGAAAAGGAGGGAGGGTGGAGAACAAGAGGAGTAACTTCTCTAAAGACAACTTAAAAAAAGCATATCAGAAAGATATGTACAGAAAACAAATGTGCTTAAACACGTTGAGAAAACAACACAAGACATGAAAGAATCTAAGTCAAAATCAGAAAAAAGAATGAGGTGGCTACACTCAAAGAATTGAAACAAAAGGAAAAAATTACAGAATTGTAAACTAGACTACAGAAGCAAATGAATCCAACAGAAAATGGCTCAACAGGTGAGAAAAGGAATAAATGTTAAAAAGATGATAGGAGTATTAAAAGTAAAGAGATGAATACTAAAAATAGGCAAAGATGAACCATCAATGGGCAAATGCAGTTCCTGAAGAAGCAAACCATAGCCAGGGAACAGAGAGAACACTGAAGTCTGTGATTCAGGAACGCTCTGCTGAAACCTGTGAAACCATATCAAACCAGACACTCAACAAGAACAACCCACAAGAAGGCAGTCTAGTACAACTACTTGGACTTTTAAAAAAAACCTTTGGGCATCTAAGCAAGTGACTCACATGTGGAAATCAATCATCAGCCTTTGACAGCAATACTGTATGCCAGTACAAAACAAAGTAACATTTGAGAAAATTAATACATCCAGGGGAAGAAAAAACAGGCCAAGGATTTTACATCCAGCAGAAGAGATTTTCAAGTACAAAATGCACAAGTGATTATTGACATGCATGGACTCAGAGAGTATTTCTCTCATGGGGCTTTCCTAAGGTATCTGCTGGAGGTTCACTTCAGATAGCCACGATGACCAGATGGACTAAGGACTGGTGGTGAGCTTTAATTCTATGAACTGGTAGAACAAGGGTATAAGAGGAGAGCACATTATAAATGGTTACAAGCTGACAGTATAGACACAGAACACCTACTTAAATACAAAGAGAGAATAGGGCTAATGTACAAAAATTGTATTTGGTAGTAGGAGTACCAGTATTATTCTGACACTGTTGTGTGTATTAAAGTAGAATAAAGACAGTAAATAAATACAGGATATTGTAATTCTATGATGCATCCTTGAGAACGAAGATTCACAATGTGGAAGAAAAGACACAGAGATGTAATATAAGATACTAGGTTTAAAAAATCCCTGGGGCTGGGATTGTAGCTCAGTGGTAGAGCGCTTGCCTTGCATGTGTGAGGCACTGGGTTCGATCCTCAGCACCACATAAAAATAAATAAATGAATAAAGATATTGTGTCCATCTACAACTAAAAAAATATTTTAAAAAAATCCCGGGGCTGGGGTTATGGCGCAGTCGTAGTGTACTTGCCTAGTATGCGGGAGGTACTGGGTTTGATCCTCAGCACCACACAAAAATAAAAAAAAAAAAAGATATTCTGTCCACCTACAACTAAAAAATAAATATTTAAAAAAAAATCCCTATACTTCACAATTTGATAAGATATATCAACATGAATTCATATAAATACATTCACCCAACTCTGTCCACTGAAAAAGCCCAAGCTAGTAACAATGGCATATCAAGGAACCATGACCATCCCCAGTGCCCACATTATGGTTTTAAAATATTATTTTCCACTAAAAGAAATCAGAGTTCTTGGAAAAATGATTGATTTCTTATCTGGGACAGAAAGCAATCAAGATGAGCCTGGACCATTTTACTCCACCAGATAGCAAAAAAAAGCTCTCAGACTACTATGGTCATGCAACATAATGCAAAGTCAAACAAAGAGATGCTCACCAGCAAAGATAGGACATTCTGAGCTTTAAATGATGTTGAGAATTGCAGTGACTTGGAACTCACTGAGTATGTTTACAACCATGAATCCACATTTATTCTATTAATTTTTTTTTTTTTTTGGTACCAGGGATTGAACTCAGGGTCACTCAACCACTGAGCCACATCCCCAGCCCTATTTTGTGTTTTATGTAGAGACAGGGTCTCACTGAGTTACTTAGCACCTCACCATTGCTGAGGCTGGCTTTGAACTCGCGATTCTCCTGTCTCAGCCTCCCGAAGTGCTGGGATTACAAGCGTGAGCCACCACGCCCGGCTTATTCTATTAATTTTTGATTAAACATAGGGCCTCTTGTTCACGTGAAGCATAGACTCTACCACCAAGCTATACCTCAGCACCATAATAATATTAAAAATAAAAAGTATGGTTCTTCCCTTCAGAAGATGATCATAAACGAATTTAGTAACTTGAAAACTGGTAAATGAAGGAAGGGAAAAACCCCAAGAATTTATCCTACTTTTCTTATGTTGCCAACTGCTCCCCACTAAAACAGCAGCGACACAAAAGGAAAGTCAACTACATATCTGGTGCCTCCCAATAAAGAATGCAACACTACAAGAACACAGCTTGCCAAAAGGATCAAGTCCGAGTAATTAAGCCTCTGAGCTCAGCTGTGAATGTGAAGGAAAACAAGAGGCCAGAACTGCAGTAAGAACAACACTCACTTTTAGTTCAAACAGCTCAGATGATTCAAAGATGGACTCTATACAAAAGAAGGGGACAGTGAAATATCTGTTCCTTTTGGAAGGAACGAGGTGTACTGGGGACAGGGTACCTGGAGGGGCTTTTAGGGTGTCTGGCTACATTTTATTTCTTGAACTGGGTATAAGGATGCTCCCTGATAACTGAGCCAATTGTTTGCTTTGAGTAATTTTCTGCACTGGTGCTTTATTTTATAACAACACAGTAAAAACTGTTAACTAATAATGTGTAATCCACCTTGGGAGAGGCCAAAGAGGGAGTAATACTGAATGCTAATTACCCTCATTTATTGCACTTTTCATTAAAGGTCCTCCTTTGAGAGCCTCCTCTGTGTTTGAGCGGAAGAGGGTTCTAGGGCTCTGAGTTGGGGAGCAATCCTCTGGCAAGGGAGTGTTGCACTCAGTCATGTCCCGGAAAATCATCTCCTTTTCTTCCAGTAAGAGGAGGATCTGTTGGTCCTTCTGTTGAAGTTGTTCTGCAAGGTGGAGGAAACTGATCAGTGGTTTGTTTAGAAGTTCAAGATTTCTAAACATGAGCTCCACCTTGTGGTAATTTATGGAAAAGGCAAAGACAGAGAATGGCTTCCTCTAACTCTTTTCATTTTAAAGGCAGTTATCAAAGCTCCTATTCTGTAACTGCTACCTGGAAAATCACCTTGAGTCTTTTGGCAAACACTAGCATATCTAACCAAATAAGTGTGTATTTTGTTTCTGCTTCCCTACCCTGCTTTTTATTTCTCAACCCAGCTCTCTCCTGCTTTGGCACCACCATTCAGCAAACTGCTCTCATTACTGTATTCAGAGATTCTTTGGTTTTTTTGCAGCGCTGGCAATTGAACCTCAGGCCTCCAGCATACTAGGCAAGCATTCTGCCACTGAGCCACTTCCTCAGATCTTTTTATTTCATATTTTCAAACACGATTTCACCAACTTGCCCTGGCTGGCCTTGAATTTGTGATCTTTCTGCCTCAGACTCCCAAGTAGCTGGGATTACAGGTGTGCACTACTGTACCCAGCCAGAGAAATCTTTAGTTTTAGGTTTTTTGTTTTTGTATTTGTATATGGACAACGTGACTTTAGGGCACTTTGTGGATCTGCCATCTGCCATGGAGTGGCACAGCTGGGTTCCTCCCATGGTTCCAACCTCTGCTGCTTTCTATGCTTTTTACACTTTCCTCTTGGAGATCTCAGTCCCATGGTTTTAATTACTTCCTGTATGCTAATGATTCTTAACAAGCATCTTAAATCCTGTCCTCTTTTTGAGTGTCAAACCTCTGAGCCCCACTGTCAAGTGGCCATCTCTAATGAGATGGCTTGTTCTCAGCATGTCAGAAATCAATTTGTTTTCAGGTCTTGCTATCCTACCTCTTTCCTTTAGCTTATGGTCTCCTCAGCACTCCTCATCCTTCAGGTTACCCAATTTGGAATCCTGGGAGAGATTTTGTCTCCTCACTCTGTTCCATCATTCACACCCACTTGACCAGGTTTTAATAATCTTATTTCTTATTCACATCATTTCTCACATAACTTGACCTAAGAGTCTTCTAATTGGTCTGTCTACTACCAGTGGCTCCCCTACTCCCTCAAGCAACTGTCTTAATGGGTTCCAACACATGTTAAGCTATTTTTTAAATTGTATCATTAATACCCTTGTTTCCTTTCTTTCTTTTTTTTGGGCACCAGGGATTGAACTCAGGGGTACTCGACCACTGAGTCATATCCCCAGCCCTATTTTGTGTTTTATGTAAAGACAGGGTCTCACTGAGTTGCTTAGCGCCTCACCCTTGCTGAGGCTGGCTTTGAACTTGCAATTCTCCGGTCTCAGCCTCCCAAAGTGCTGGGATTATAGGCGTGTGTCACTGCGCCCTGTTGGCTCCCTTGTTTCCTTTCAAGACCTGTTTACTTCCCAGATTAAGCTGCTGTCAATTAGCCCTGACCCTCCAGATACCTCAGAACGGTCATTGGTTGGCAAGATACATCAAGTCCCTTTTCACATAAATATTCGTATCTGGTTAGGTAACTTTTTTTCAGATGTAACTCAGTTTCATTGTGATTTATCAGAGGCAGATGAGCAGATCTCCCATACTTTACATATGCCTATGGGTCTCATAAACCACTTTGTGACCTGTCATTCCCTTATGTCTACACCTTGTTGAAGTGTGAGTTTCCCCTAGTATCTAGTAGGACACCTAGCCAGGTGCCTAACAAATGTTCATAGAAGAAATATTTCATCCTTATCATACTAATCATTTAATATGTAAGATAAAAATTTGATAAAATTGGCTCCAGCCTAAACCTGTCCATTTTTTTTCCTTCAATGAAACAGAATGCTATCACTTTGTCCAGTTTAAAGGACTGACAACTCCTTAGTGTTTACATTTACTTGACTTTCAGCCTGATCTCTACTCAAAGCACAGTCTTTACTTTGGAACATTCAATAAGCCATGGTGAAGGGGGAAAGATTATCAGGCCCTTCTGTTTATCTCATCCTGATAGGATTAGAATTTTGGCTCAGTCACTAGCTACACATTTGACTCTAGGTTGTTTCGCCTTTAGGGTCCTCAGTATCTCACCTGCACAATGAAGAATAAAATATTTGTTATGTAGGGTATTGATAAGAAAAAGTAGATAATAAACAGTGGTCAAACATATTCAATAAGTACTTTTCTTCCCAAACCACCCCACTACTCATTTATGAATGTATGGATGACTGAGATAGCCAAGGACTGGCAAGAGGATTAAAACAGATTAATAGGACAATTGTTTTCCTCAGATAGCTTTCTTACCTTGTTTTAATCTTAGATGTGACCATGAAATTTGGCAATTTCTCTGTGATAAACACAAAGAATGTTACCAGGGTCCAGGAATACTGATGCTGAAAAGACAATTAACATTCTCTTGATCTAATATTGGACCATTCTTGTAGCCATTCTTTGTTAGGAGTCTTTTCTTAAGAACTCTTTATTATTTCTCTGTTCTCGAGGCCTGCTGAGATAATTCTGGAGCTGAGGAGCAGCCAGTACCTCTGGAAACCACTAACAAGTCTTCTGCAACCACAGACATTCCACAGACAAAGGCCCTAGACCACTTCCAACAGTTACCTTTTAACTCCCGGGCTTTGGTATCCAACATTTTCTTTTCTTCCTCATTCTCACTAGGAATTCCTTCATCTTCATCTCTGTTACTAATAAAACCAAAACAAAAGACAAAACAAAAAATTCCTAAGGTGTCATTACTCTGGTTACTGCTTGGTCTATTATGAAATCACACAGAGGTATCAGGCAGTCTGGGAAGGTTGTGTGGGCCAGGTGAGTGGGCCCTAGAGTTCACTTACAGTGTGTTGATTGTGTCCTGAATGATCTGAATCCAACTGTTTCGTTCCTCTTTGGAGCTGGCATGGACCTCCACCATCTCTGGATCTTTTATCCCCATACTGATCAGAAATAGACCTTTCTCCTCATGTGCCACTTCTCTTACGATCAGCTTCTTTAAAGAGATCACTGTTGATTTCTGGTCCTAGAAAAGGGGAAAGGGCAAATACAAGATACGTATACAATGTTCTAATTCTTAAGAGCAACTCTAATCTAAGGTAAGACCAGATGCTGTTTTAAATGCATATGGATTAAAAGAATAATGGCAGTTTTAGGATAAATATCTTACTATTTCATTTAAATTTTAACAAACAGAAAAAGATTTCCAAAAAGGAGATGACAATTTATAGCTATAAAGCTTCTAGTCATGTTTTTCATATGATGACTCTTTCCAGGTTCCCCACAGACATATAAATGAGCACGATTTATGAGGTCAAATATGTGAGAAACACTTCAGTGACAGATTTCTGTTCAAATCATTGAATGTCCCAGGCAATAAACAAGATTGAGAGAGAACAGAAAAATAACTTTGGCAGTGGAAAGGAACAACAGAAAATCATGACAATATATAAGAAATTAGAGAAATTTATACTCAGCCAATTAATTTTCAGAGAGTAAGTAAGCCTCAAGTTAGGGTTTACACTCCACACCTAACCTAACCTAATAGTGTTGGATACTATTAATTCCAAGCAGAAGAGAGTAACAATTCAGCTTACCAATGATGCAAAGATGTACTTCTGGTCTTTTTCTTGAAGGAAAACTAAAATATCAGTGAGAAGAACTGCTTGGACCTCTGAAAAGCAGAAATGAGGAAAGAAAAGAGAGAACAATGACCACTAAATAGTTAACCACAGCCAGAAGGGTTTTTACTGAAGGAGTTTCAGTCACACATCCTACAAGGGTCAACTATGGTATGAGATCACACTCCTCCCCAATGCAGCAGTTTTACACACAGTTCTGTAAGACTAGTCCTGATCACTAGATTTCTAAAGGCATTTAAAAATAGGTTTATCACCAAAGCCTTATCTTGGAAAAGTTTAAGCACTCGGTCCTGAAGAGAGAGATTCTAGAGGGCAAGATTTTAAGAATACTTTTAAGAATAAAGTTTTAAATTTTGACTTCAACAGATGTTAAACAGCAACCTAGAGCAACCTTTTCTGCAGAATTCTCAGGCTATCATCTTTCTCAACTTCTGATTACAGTAATGGGAAACAACAGCCATGAAAGTTGCCCAAAGGTGATATACAGAAATATCTTAAGTCTAACAAAAAGTAGATTTCTTCTGTGCCCCTAAAAGAACAAGAATGGCCTCCAAAGACACAGTCTCGTCTCTAAAGTACAAGTGAATACAGAGGTCTGTCTCCAGCTCCCACAGGCAGTAATCCTCTTCAACGTCTTCATGGTAACAGCCTTCTCTTCTTTTCCATTAAAACATATACTAAGAGGCTGAGAGTATGGTTAGCGTGTGTGAGGCCCTGGTTTTCAAGTGCAGCACCTCCTTGCCTAAACCAAAACCAAAAGCAAATTAACAACTCTAACTGGTTGCAAGAATTAAAACACACACACAAAAACAAACTCCACAGACTCTTGCTCTGAGTAATCTTCTAGGAGTACAAAGTGACACTTTCCTATTATTCCCTTAAGGACAGCTTGACATCTCTAAGTCATCTACTGAGAACTCACAGACTAGCCCTTACATATATCTTCACTCTGGAAAGTGGAGCCTATGATTCCTTGGGAAAAGGACGGAAATGATTTATGCAGCTCCCTCCTGGCCTTGTCTTAAACCTCTGCCATACCAGAATCCCCTTTCTGTGAAATTCACTGCAAAGTCATGAAGAAAACAGAAGGATGTCCGATTCCTAGGGAGGTCTAATTTTTCAACTTAGACTATAGTAATTTGACATAAACTGTCATTAAGTTTGACACATTTATCTGTTTAAAGTTTAATTTTAAATAATTTAGGTGTTTTAAAAACAAAAAACAAGTTTCAATTTTATTAAATCTTGAAGTTTATACGATTGATGTTTGTGGATCGGAGAAAAACAATCTCACCCCTTTCAAAAGGAACTCAACACACAGTACTGGCTGTTCTTGGCGTAAGTTCACTTGGGGGTGAAAATGACTAAACACCAACTCCTCTCTCTAGCAGATGGATTTCAAGCCAGAAAAATCTATCCTTATGCCACTGGCTTGACCACAAGTTTATTCCAACAGCTGGAATCTATTAGTTTTTATTTTGGAAATGAATAAATAAACTGCTATGCAAAGTAAAGAATATACTGCTAGTTCCAGACAGCAGCAGCTCTAGGAAATTCACGTCCTTATAAGAGTACAGATATTTTTGAAATGTCAGCCTGCTCAAAAAAGACAGCCTCAAGGGTGAGAGTAGAAAGAGTCCTGAGGCAGCACTCTTAGAACCTCACAGGACATCAGGGCTGGAAGGGAGGAGCTTGATTCAAGTACATCACGGAACAGTGAAATGCACAGCTGTTGGTGGCACAAGAGACATTTCTTTTCTGTGATTATCCTGTCCTTGTCTTACATGCCCTCTACTGCAGGGCAAGCCTGGATGAGCACTTCCCTGAATCACAACTGTCTCCTGATGTCGCCATCGCCAGTCTCTCTTCACACTCAACTCTACACTCCATCTAGTCACTGTGCTGAAGAATGGCTAATGTATCCTTTTCCTTTTTAAAATCCCTCCATTGTGCACCCATCTCTGACCCACACTCGTCAAGAGTATCCACTACCCACGGTCGATGCTTCAGTCTGCAGTGTGCCCCTCATTACAGTGCAGCCCCAGCATGTTTTTCAGGCCTACTTTCCATTCTTTCCTGTCACTCACTGTGCAATCTGATTGAAAGCCTGGGCTGTCTACTTTTCCAACTCCATCTTTCCACACTTGCTCTTCCTCACCACCAGGAATGACTCCGCTACAACTCAACCCTTTCCCTGTTCCAGCACTTATCACATTGGATAGCAAGTATCTCTTTCCAAGTAGTTTTGTTTTGATCCCGGCTTCATTCATGGTTTAAAACAGTTGACTGTCTAGGGCTTCTGTAGTACTGTGAGACTCTATGCTAAGAACTCCTGGGTATTCTGATAGCAGTTACCTACATCATTATATCCCAGAGATGAGAGAACACATTTCTAGTTGATGTGAGTTAAACCTTACCTTTCTCTAAGGTCTCTGAAGCTGCAAGTTGCTCTAACATCTCTTGGGAACAAGCACGGTGTTTTCAATTTCACAGATGCTGCAAACAGTCCCCGATTAAGTCTGCCCTCCTTGCACCCATTTTCCCACAGGCCCCAATCCCACACTGGTCACTCCTCTCTGATAAGGGAATGCATCTTCCTTAACTGCTTGTACATTTGTATTAAAATTTTTAATTTTGTCCTTTGTTTTAAAAAATCTTTTTCCATTTTCCCTTACTGCATAATTTCCTTAAGTATATTTCATATGATTTTTGCAAGCTATTTCCAATCAGTCTTTTTTGATCTAAGATCACAATTAGATAACTATTGCTCCTGAGTGACGTTTGGACATGGGTTCCAGGGGGAAAAAAACTGGTGGTGAATTTTCAACAAAAGCAGTTGGATTTTGCCTTCTCTCCTCAGGCACACAGACTCAGACACAAGTAAGCTGAGCCTTACCTTTCAACCTTCCAGCAGCACTCTTCAGAAACACGCTTCCATCTCGTACCAGCTTCTTCCGCTTCAAATCCTCCTTGGCAAACATCTGACCACTCTTCATCCTCATGATTGACTTGCTATCTGTCTTTGTATAAATCTCATTGAGACGCACTTTCTTTTCATAACTTGCCACTTTGCTGTCTACGGCTCCAATTACATCCTTCACCAGGCTCAAGGACTGCGTTAGGTCTTCCTGCTCTGTTTCATTGTCTTTGGAGGAAAGAATAATTCTGCTTTTAATGGCTTCCTTCCCGATTATAGTGGAAGGGGAAGGAGTCCTGCCTTTTTGTTCCACATCATCATTTACCCTCTGTGGTTAGGCTATCAGAGCACAGATACCACACTGGAGGTCACATGTTCCTCTCTCTTGCATTCTTAAGTCTAACACTAAAGCAGTTACCAGTTCTTGATGATATAGATAATATGAAGTTATAACTCTGTTCAAAAGAAACCATATATTTTTAAGGAGGGAGGGCTAGGGAGAAGCAACAAGCTTTTTATTTATTTATTTTACCAAATCTTTAACACAGCTAGCTACTTTGTAATCTTTAATGTAACTGCCTAGGAGAAGGATTAGCTAAGAAGAGAAACCAGCATGCACTGATTACATGAGAATTAGCAGCAGTTCTAGCACTCATGGGAAGAACTGATAGAAGTGTCTGACAGTATAGTGCTCAGGGCATTGAACTCCTCATGGAATCAATAAGTACTCCTTTTCCTTTCTGCTATCATCTACCCTAAGTCTGGTGACAGAACATTCCAAGTTTTCACTAAAAAAAACTGTTTTCAAGATAAAACACAGGCTCTCTTTTACACATACTGTAATATGAAAAAGCTTTCTATGGTGGTCTCTAGTGCTACCGGACACACTTTAGTCAACAGTCCACTGGCACATAAAACTGAGTTAAAAAGGAAACTCACCTTTGGTACATTGCAATATTCTTTGGAATAAAACTGGGTACTTGGTAATTCGCTGGGTTACAAGTAATATGCACTCTGGGATTCCAAGTCTTCTTACCACCGAGCTGCTCATCTTCTTCTACAAGGGAATAAATAAATTGTTACGAACTACTACACAAGGAAGACTACAGCTAAAACTGACAGTGATGTATTACAATTGACAATGGTGGAGATTTTCATGTTTCACATCAATACCTTTACAAAGGCCTGAAAACGTTTATCCTTTGTATAAAGATCTTTGAAGTAGTTTACAGACTGGTTGTGCTGCCCACAAAACTTGCCATATGTCTTCTTTAAGCGTTCTGCATTCTCACCTGAAAACTGCAAAGGAAAGAGGATAATGGTTATGCTCTATTTCAGGCGATCATCCTGTAAAAAGTTTCCAGTCTATTTGTAAAAGCTAAGAATGCTTTCTCATAAATTCCCCTTAAAGATTAAATTGGCAGCAGCTCTGGAAAATGGTTTGGCACTCCATTAAAGGTCAAACACAGAGCTCTCATGAGACCTAGCACTTCCACTCCTAGGTGTATACCCAAGAGAAATAAAAATATACATCTACACAAAAACTTACATACAAATGTTTGTAGCAACATTATTCATAATAGCCCCAAAATAGTACAAAGAATGTTCATCAATAGATAAATGGATAAATAAAACATAGTATCCATACAATGGAGCATCACTGAGTCATAGAAAGCAACAAAGTACTATTATATGCTACAATTCTGAAGAATCTTGAAAACATTATGCCAAGTGAAAAAAGCCAATCACAAAGGACCATATATTGTTTTATTACATTTATACAAAATGTCCAGAAAAGGCAGGAGAAAAATAGTTCACTAGCAGTTGCCTAGGACTAGGGCAATTTGATGTTTTTGTGTGAAAGGTAATGGGGAGCAACTACTAGTAAGTATGTGGTTTCTTTTTGGAGTGATGAAAATGTTTTAAAATTCACTGTGATGATGGTTATACAACTCAATATACTGAAAGCAATTTAACTGCACATTTTAAATGTGTGGATTATTATAGAATAAGAATTTTATCTCAATAAAATTTACATTTTCATGACTTAAAAATACATTTCATGTCTTAAAAGTTTGACTTTATTAAGATAGGGGCTGGGTTTTTCTTCATGAGATAGTTTTAAAATTTTGACCTTAATGAGCTGGGGATGTGGCTCAGTGATAAAGTAATTGCCTAGTATGTGCAAGGCCCTGGGTTTGATCTCCAGTCTACAAAAGACAGCACTATGCATGAGTTAATAAGCAAAATAAAGAAGTCCTTTCTGCAAGGCCTTGATTCATCCACAGTACCACACACAAAAGTCAGACTTCAGACACTGCCATCTTTATCTAGGGGTCTGATTATCCCACTTACTTCATGTAAGCAATTCTAATAAACCTGCATGGCCCTTAAATAATTCCCAAATGCTTGCAATCTCAAAGGTCCATCTGAAGATATGTTCATTTTGGGGTAAATCAATGAGTTTTTGTATGGATTCTATCTAATTCATGCTAAGCACTGATTTCTATGCACTAAAAATCTCCAGACATATCCTACATTTGCCAATAAATCTGAAAAGGACTCAGGATAGTTTTTCCTTTCCCCACTTACCAATGGAGAAACCGAGGCAGAAAGATCGTTATTTACCTATACCCTAAAGTAAGTGCCCTAAAAGATCAAATCCAGCCCTGGTGCACAGAACAAATGGACACTAGGACTATGGTTTCAATCCCAGTGTCAATGATCTTATTAGGGGATGTGTACAAATGTAAGGAGCTACAAATAGTAATACAAGTCGAGGTTAGGTGAAGTGACTGTTCAGGTCTTAAAGGCAGAGAGGTGAGGCAGAAAGAGTGGAACGGAAAATGACTGGAAGGCCCTGCTGTGGATGCCCAGTTCAATATACAAATTTGCCGTACCAGATTTGCATTTATTTCACAACACACCTATTTGTACTTCTGGAACAGCAGTTCCCTGAGGCAGAGGTCCAAGTCATATTTATCTGTGTATTTACCAGATGCTCAGTAAATCCTTGAAGAATGAATGAAACATTAATGAAATGAGCAGGATGGGCAAAAATAATGCAAGGAAAGGACAAAATTTCTAATTCTCAGATAAACGTTCCAGCAATCAAGCCTCTGTTCCTGCACAAAAGCAGAGAGATGCTGTGGGGCGGGGGGCGGGGGACAAAAAACAAAAACTATAACACATGTTGCACATGTGTTATACCTATAAGTTTTACTAACAAAATTTTTTTCAAGAAAATTTTCAAAAGAAGCCATTACAACCTGCCTATGACAAACACATCTACAAGTATCAAAATAAGTTTTAGATAAATTTTCTTAGAGTGGGATTGAAACCATACCACATGATAAAAATATCAACAATACATATTTTAGTATGTATTTCACAGATAGTCTTTTGTTCAATTTTCTATGTTCAGCTGGTTTTTTGGTAAATGAGATCCTTCTGATTTGAGCCACAGGGCAAAGTTGAAGGACTTCCAATAAGTATTCTTTAGTTTCTAACTCTTTTATACTGTGTATCTACCATATGTTAGGTATGACATATACATATATATACATAAACACACTCCCTTTAGCTTTCTAAAATAGTATAGCAGCGAAACTCTATTGTTCTTTTTTTACAGAAAAGAAAATCAAAGCTCAGAGACATTAACTAACTTCCCTAAACTTACACAGGTAAAAGGTAGAGCTGGAATGTGAATGCATGGCTCCCAAACCCCAAGCCTTCACTTCTCCCGCTCACAAGTGAGAAGACCCCAAGACCCTTCCCGTGGCTCACCTGATTTACAAGCACATCCCCTATCTTCTTGATAAGAAAGTTCTTTTCACTTTTATCCACTACAGACTCCTTCTTCCGCTCCAGAATCCTCTGAAAGAACTGGCTATGGATACCAATCAGCTCATCCAAACAGGGGAACAGTTTTTCCACCATCTGCTGCTCAAAGAGCAGATCCGTCATCATCCCCCGGCTATACACATCACTCATGATCTTGAGTGTTCGGATGTGATGGAACTCTGTCTGCATCAACTCTGGGAAGGAGGATAGAGATCAAGGATTTTTTTTTTTTTTTTTTTAAAACAAGCGTTGTCCTTCAAAGATCAGCTGCTATAGTCATAAGGTTAGTTTGGAGCTCAATTTAACTTTTAAAAACGGGCTCAACAGTTGTCCTTTCCCTAAGGTATTCTCATCTTATTCCTCTACTTTTCACATTACCCAACATTATTTTCTGATGACAGGTACACTTAAGTACTGGTTACACCAAGAGCTCTTCACTGGATTCAGCACCTCTCATAGATGACTGTGTTTCTGTTCCCTATAAACAACTTATATTTCATCAACTTTCTAGTGTAGCTGAGGAACAAAACTGCACTTTCCCTTTCTCTTTTTTCTTTTTGGTACTGGGAACTGAACCCAGGGGCACTTTAACACTGAACCACCTCCCAAGACCTTTTAATTTTTTATTTTTTATTTTCAGATAGGATCTCACTAAATTGCTTACGGCCTCACTAAATTGCTGAGGCTGGAATTGAACTTGTGATCCTCCTGCCTCAGCCTCTTGAGCTGCCACCATACCTGGCTCAAAACTGCACTTTCATAAGAGATCTCTTTCTAGGACTGCTGTCCAACTGAGCACTCATATATAAATAAATCACTCAAGAGAATGAAAAAGAAATAGAATAGGGCAAAGGAAGAAAAGGATACAAATAAGAACTTGTTTGTATACCTCAAAGTTTTTAAAGAAAATCTTTAAAATCTTATAAATCAAAAGTTGGTTTTTCCACAGCCTATCAAATCACCAGTTTAAAAATGTTGGACAATGCAAATCACATGTAAGCCAGAGCAAATGAAGAATCTCACCGTAAATCACTTCTTGCCGTTTGACTACATCTTTCTTTTGCTGTTTCAGAAACTTGCCATCCACTATCCGACTCCAGGACTCTGCTTCTAGCTGTTTAGAGTCAATCTCAAAGTCTCCCATTAGCTGTCCTTCATTCATGTCTGTACCTACTCCTCAAAATATCAAAAAAATTAATATTAGAAACTTGAGTCTATGACCTCTAAAAAGCCAAGGATGGACACTCCTTAAGTTGATAAATGATTTCTTAAGAAACAAATACTCTGAATTAACACAGGGGTTCTATGGAGAGCATATCCTGGTTCCAGAAAAGAATCAATGTCCTGTTTGGGAGTGACAGACTCTATATTCAAGACTGATTAAGAAAGATACATTAGACATAAATCAAATATATGAATAAGAGATGATTCCTACATGAAGCAGGAACTGGAAGGCATCTGCTATCTTTACAGGTTTAAGAGAGTAAGTTTACAGTCATGCCAAGAGAGCTAGAACCAACAGTGCACAAAAAAACTAGGCAAAAAAGTCATCTCACCACACAAGGGTATGCCCACATTAAAAGTCAATAGCACAACTAACAACTGGTTAAGTGTGATTACCAATTCATTTTAATGCATTTGATGCTTTACAGACAATTTAGAGAAGCTTAATTGGTAAGGAAGAGGTAGGCACTATTAACACTAGTGTTCTAGGTAATGGCACAGTCTCTACAGAGACATATAATACAGGCCATAACTTCCTCTTACCCTCATCCGTAAGTGATTCTGTTGACTCATTGACCTTGCTGATCTTATTCAGTGAGTCCGTTGAATGAGACAGGAATTTCCACGTGCTGGACATGTTCTCATCATTGCCAACTCTGGGGACAAAAAGAAGTACATTCTGTCAAATACATACTGATAAGCAGTGTTCACACACTTAAAGGAGTACCTGAAAAATTCTAAAATGATAGCTGGCTATAAGTTCTCCAGTGATTAAAGTTCTCCAATTACTTACACTAGACACATAACAACAACACTATTCTTAAAGTTTAGTAGCATTTAATATCATTGCAAACATAAACCTTTTCAACTCTTTGAGATTTCTTTTTAAAAATGATAAGCAAATAAAACTTTCTTCATTCCTATCATGTACATATTATATAAGAAATTTCACTATTTAAAACTTATTGCCTAACCACTGTACTTTTTCCTCTTCCTCTTCCCTAAATAACTGTAGACTAACCACTTAAACTATATCCTTGGGACTTTCTCAATATCACTCACCAACTTGCATAGTAGGTACCCAATAAATGTACTACATAATACAAAAGCAAGTAACAATCATTTAAAATTTCATTTTTTTTTTTTTTTTTAAAAACAACTTTTCAAGTCACAATGCAAACCAACTTTGATAACATTACAACTTTCAAGAAGAAGACTTATGGAGATAATGAGACCATAAGACAAACAAAGCAAAAATACCTGAAAAAAAAATTTTTTTTAAAGAAGAGGAAACATTAGTGAGCACAGAGGTTAGGAAATACAGACAAAAGGAAATTGTGCATCCATTTTGTTAAGAATTTCTCCCAACCTAGGTTAAGACACATGCAAGAGATGTTTTGAGTCCTACATTTGAGATGACTTACAATTACTTGATAGGCAAGCAGGCATCTCACCCAAACCAGCCAACAACATCATAATCAGCCCTGTGCTAACCAGACAGCCAATGCCTAAACAGTCAGTGGCCACAGCAGCTTTTCAGGAGACTACGAAAAGAACTCAGTGCAATTGAGTAACTGGGAACTTAATGGTAGTAATTGGCCCACAATTTACCTCCATGAAACTTACTTAGAGGCAAGGATGGAAAAATGATTTAAAAAGAAACTAAAGAACCAAGTTCATCTGAGTAATACTGAAGTGTAACATTTGAACACGAGTGGCTAAAAACAAAAATCCATGATTAAATCATCTTTTCCCCATTCCTTCTTATTTAATCTAAAAGTCATCCTTCAGAACATATATTCTTCAAAAGTGGGGCTGATCTTGTACAAATACTACAGCAACCTGGTCTGAAAGTAGTATTTAAAGAAGATCCTTGTCACAAAATGGCAGTTGTGACACTGCATCCTAAGTATAATCCCCATTCTCCTCATCTGTAGCACCCAACTGTGCCACCAACCCACTGCTTTACACAACTGTTTCTAAAAGAAAAATCTTTTTGTCAGATTATGTGATTATTATACTCTTGTCACTCATATGTCAATTGTGCTCTTTTTAAACCTCCTACTTACCCAGTAATGTTCTGAATGGAGACACTTTTGGAGAGTGAGACACTCTGCTGGGACCGTCTATTAGCAAACATTGGGGGAGCAGTGGTTTCATCAGCCAGAAGGACTGCAGACCGAGGGCGCTCCTTGGGCTGTGAGGCTGCAGAGGAAGAGAGGACACAACGGAAGTATCATCTATACATGCCCACTTAGTACTGATTCATCTGACAACGCCAGATAGAAGCAAAATGCTTTAAAACAGATTTGCCTTTGGAAAGTAAAATTGCTACCAAAATTATGGAGGACAGTTTGGCAGTAACTACTGAAATTCTAAGTACTTATATTCTTTGATCTAGTAATTTCACTTTTTTTCCCCCACTACCAGGGACTGAACCCAGAGTGCCCTATCACTGTCACTGAAGTACATTTTCAGTCCTTTTAATTTTTTATTTTGAGACAGGGTATTGCTACGCTACCCAGGTTGGCCTTGAACTTGTTATCCTCCTGCCTGAGCTGAGTTGTTGGGATTACAGGTGTGCACAGCCCTGCCTGGCTAGTAATTTCACCTTCAGAACATGTTTAGTTTACAACATAGACTTGTATACGTTTGAAAGGATGTGTGTCCAAAGTTATTCAATGAAACATTGTTGATTAAAGCAAACTACTGGAAATGATACAAATAAGCACCAAAAAAATTGGTTAATTAAGTTACAGTACATCTTGCATGAGAATATTATGCAGCTTTAATAAAATGAGAATATTCTTCATGTACTGACATATCCCCAGGATGTAGTAGGTGGAAGGGGATGGGAGAAATCAAGATGCAAAACAATACTTAACAGGCCACCTTTTATGTTTTAAAAAAGGAAAATTAATAATCCAAGTTAGTATTTACATTAACAAGGTTAACTCTGAGAAGATGAATAAAAAACTCAGAGGGTTACCTGTGGTGTGGGATAGAAACTAAGCAATGAGGATAAAGAATCATATGGAAATATTATATATTTTAAAATTGAAACTAATAAAAATTAAGTTGAAATAACATTAAGAGTAAAAGGAATCTTAGAGGTAACTGAGACCAGTGTTCTTTGGATCATGCCATGAAACATCTGAAGTGTTTGTTAGGTATAAAATTTCCAGCTGTTGCTGTACTCTGGGGTGGGACTTGGGAGTCTACATATTTTATAGGCTTCTCAAGCAATTCTTCAGATCATTATTTGAGAACACAGATTCTGACCAATTCCTTTAATTTACAGATGAAGAAAACAAGAACATTTGTTTAATGTCACATAGCTAACTGGTCTTCCTACTGCATACTTCTTTTCAACATGGTCAAAGAGGAAACTGGAGCTTTAATTTGCTCAAGTGGTTACACTGGCACACAGGTAAAATTATTTTTCCTTGACAATATTTCAGGATTTTTTTAACTTAATGAATGTTAATATAAGTTCATTTCTTTTTTCTTCTTATTCTCTCTCTCTTTTTTTTCTTTTTTCTTTTTTGGTACCAGGGATTGAATTCAGGGGCACTTGACCACTGAGCTACATTCCCAGCCTTATTTGGTATTTTATTTAGAGATGGGGCTTCACTGAGTTACACAGTGCCTTGCTGTTGCTGAGGCTGGCTTTGAACTTGCAATCCTCTTGCCTCAGCCTCCCAAGCTGCTGGGATTACAGGCATGTGCCACTATGCCCGGCTAAGCATTCATTTCTAATTCAAATTCTATTTAGAAAAAGGTGATATACAATAAAACGCTAGAAATATGACACATTGCCTCACAATCTGACATTGCTAGAGGAATCCAAGGAGTGTAGCTATGACCCCTGCTCTAGAAGGCAAGAGCAAAAGTGGGTAAAAGAGAACATGCTCAAGTAGCAAGAGTCTGTAGCAAGTGCTTCAGAAGGGAGTTCAGGGAGCAGACAAAATCTGAAAGAGGGGAAAAAAAGAACACTAATTCTTGAAGAATGTGGATAGATCAGGAGAGGGTATTCTGAGAAGAACTGTTATGAGTGAAGGCAGAAATCATGATTAATGCAAAAAGCAAAGTAGAGGAAAGAGGTAGAAGATGTAGGTAAGGGACCAATGAAAAGGCTGATGAAGCAGAATGTTATGTAAAAGCCCTAAAATTAATAAAGAACAACTTGTATCCAAAAGGCAGTATAAGAGGATGAAAATAATAGCCTTTCCTTGATTGAAAGCAATCCACAGTCCACCAAGGAAAGTTCTTGATATCTTTGAGTCTGTTATTTGTGACAATGATAGCAGCAAAATTTAAGGAGTGCCTAATACTAAGTACTTTACAGGTCTGAAATTTTTTTTGGGGGGGGGTGGATGCTGGGGATTGAACCCAGGGCCTCAGGCATGCCAGGCAAGTGCTCTACCACTGAGCCTACAAGAGATCTTATCAGTCAGGTGGGTAGCCTGACTACCCTATGAAACCTATCATTAACTCTTTTACATAGGAGGAAAATGAGGCACAGAGAAATTTAGCAGCATTTAAGGTTACACAGCTAATTAGTGATGGTGCTGGAATTCAAATCCATATAACTGGAATCAACAGTCTGTACTATCAACCAGTATAGGGACTCAGTGGGGTAAAGTAGAAATAAAAATACCTGTGTTTGGGCTGAGGATGTAGCTCAGTGGTTCAGTACTTGCCTAACACAGGCAACCTCCAGCAACACACATACATATGGAAATTTGTATGGGTCAGAGGTAACACATAAAGAACCTTGCACATAACAGGTATCTTAAAGTAAGACAGTTAAATTAGACTTGCAAAAGGCATGTAGAACGGGGTGGATTACAGATTTAAGTAGGTGTCAGTCTGGCAAAGCACTTCTTCTAGTCATCTCCATGCAAAGATGAATAATAATCAGACAATACATTTAAAGGAAATTCACATTCTTCTATGGGAAGACAGACTGGTACTCCTTCTGGAGCTATCTAGAAGTACTTAGAAAAATAAGGCATAAAGCAGTGATTCTCAAACTTGAGTGGTCATCAAAATCATAGCCTAGAGGGCCTATTAAAAGACAGATTACTGGGCTCCACCTTGGAGTTTCTGCTTCGTAGATGGGTTGGGCACAAAAGTGTGTATGTTTAATGGATCCTGGAAACTATACTATTCCGGGCAAGTCTCTCATAGGTTCTCATGGAGTGAACTGAGAAGACAATCATTACTGCATTATTTATGGTAGTAGCTGGAAGCAACTTAAATATCCTGTTTTGGGGGGAACTAATAATTAAAATGTGATATATGATTATGAAATATTAAGTAGCAGTCTGAAATAACAGCTTATAACATGCATAGTCTCAAAATGATACTGAGTGAAAAATAAGAATAAGCTAGGTGTGGTGATTCATGCTTTTAACCCCAGCAACTCGGAAGCCAGAGGCAGAATTACAAGTTTGAGATCAACCTCAGCAGCTTAGCAAAGCCCAAAAGACTTAGCAAGACTCTGTCTCAAAACATTAAGGAAAAAAAAATGGTTGGGGATATAACTCAGTGGTTAAGTGACCCTGGGTTTCATCCCCAGTACTGGGAGAAAAAAAAAAAGAAAAATAATACATAAATCACATCACCTAATTTAAACTTAATGCACAAAACCAAATTTTTTCCAAAATACATGTCTAAAGATATGGCATATTAGAAAGACACACATTAAATATATAATACTAGAAAGAGATAGGGAATGGAGGAAAAAAAGTAAAATATTATGTAAAATCAAAGTGAAGCCTCACATAGACTGGTGAAGATAGTATGATGTGGATGGGAGTATGTGATTCACTCAACCATGTGTAACCCTTGAGGGGAAAATAAATAAATAAACCATTTACATAACTTCACAGTGTACATAACCTTCAAAGAGGGTTTGATGGTGTCATGTAAAACTACTGGTGAGTGAATTTGTAGGATAAACAGCAGCCTCTGTAACTCACTACAAAATAGGTATTCAAATCCTGATTAGAAATAATAAATGAACACTACAATAGTACTTCTAAGTACAGAACCAGTGAGTCAGAAGGGGACTTGTAGGAGGTGGGCTGAGCTACTTACGCTTGTTTCTCATGATGACTGTGGGGAGTGAAGACGTGTCATGTGCCTGAAGGTTCCCTTTGGGCTGCTAAAGAAAAAGACAGTAAGTACATGAAAATTGCATTGATGACTTACGCTCTGTCAAGTTTCAAGCAGCCTAGAATAAAAAGCATGGGGGTTCAGCCTAATTTCCTGCTCTGGTCCTTTCACTGGCCCTTAGCACCCTGCAATCTAGCCCGGGTCACCCCCACTTGCCATTTTCTGTGCCTGTTGAGTATATGAGGAAGCCAGATAGATGTGTGAAGAGCAGAGTAGGTCTGCATATATGGTTAAGAACAAAATCATTTTTTTTTTTTTTTTGGTACTGGGGATTGAACTCAGGTGCACTCAACCACTGAGCCACATCCCCAGCCCTATTTTGTGTTTTTATGTAGAGACAGGGTCTCACTGAGTTGCTTAGCGCCTCACTGTTGCTGAGGCTGGCTTTGAACTCGCGATTCTCCTGTCTCAGCCTCCCTAAGTGCTGGGATTACAAGTGTGAGCCACCACGCCCGGCTAAGAACAAAATCATTTTAATAGCAACTCCAAAATGTTAAACTCACAGATAAATGTATATTTAACATGTGTAAGTTCTGAAAGCACTTCCTTTTTCCAGAACCCTCAAATTCCCAAGCATGTTAAAATCAAGGAAACTGATCATTTTAGAGAACAATCATCATTTGATTATTTTGGCCTTAAAGCTGGTACCAAATGATTAAAATAAATAAATCATTGCAACCTCAGCCCTCCCAATTTCTTAGTATTTTGCTAATTGAAACTCTTTTATTTTAAGCCATCTTATAGCCAGAATGTCTTACTTTCATTTTGACCTTTGCGCAGGAGGCTAGACTTTCTCTGCAGCCTTTGTGGACAAAAGCACTGCAATCTGAAAAGAAAGCAGAAACCAAGGTCACAAAAACAAGGCAAAAAGACCTGAGATTGACTTTGCAAAACAGCTATAAGGAACCTACATATTTCCAGATGAAGTCACTCACAGGGAAGAATGTCACTATAATGGAATTTACACTGTGCAATTCTCTTCTAGGACACATGCCTGTGATGTTATTTGGAGGAGAAATAAGAACAGATGTGATTTCTTATTAACAAGAATGAGAACTCTGGAACTCCTCAGACAAGAGGCTGAAGAAGCTACCAGAACTAAAAGTTTCAGTGTCTGCCATCAATATGTACGTCTAAATCACAAGTAAAAAAATAATGCTACTAAGAGGGGTTGTAAACTTTGTAGTACTCTATCAAAATACAGTATATTGATCTGAAAATCTACCTGCTTTTAACTTTCTACTTGGAAGCTTAAATATATTGAGCTCCTCACCAACTACTGAATCAAGAGTCACATAAGAAAGGTTATCACAACTACTCCACAGCATCGCAGGGAGCCGTGACTCAAGAGAAAGTGAGAGACTTCCTATAAGATAAAGCAGAGACCCCAATTTGCCCTAATTTTTTTAAAGTTGTTATCTTTTTTTATGTCTTTTATTTATTTTATGTGGTGCTGAGGATCAAATCCTAGTGCCTTACATGTACGAGACAAGCGTTCCACCACTGAGCCATGACCCCAGATCCCACGCCAATACTGATTTTATCTGAAAATACTTTTCTTACTTCCTTGGCTTACAAGGACCACTGATGTAAAAGTGAAGCAATCTGTGCCTCAGAAGGGTCATCACCAGTTCTTACTGCTGCTATGAAGTCATAAAACACAACTGGGCCATGAGGCCAGAGGAAAAGCAGAAACAAAAGATTTGTCTCTGGGGACACTGATGAGACATTTCTCTTGGGAAAGGCTGGATCAGGAAATCAACCACAGATACTGTTCAGTAGTCACTGCCTCAGGAAGCACTGCAGGTCCTGTCCAGGTCAATGCATAGTCATGGGCCAAGACTGAAGCTCAGACATCTAGACTGCAAGGGTAGGGGTGGCTGGGGGGAATGGAGTGACAAAGGAAGGGGAAGACACTAGAATGCTAGAAAGGAGACTGCCAGAAACCTAAACCTCAAAGGACTTTTCCATTTTTTCTGCAGCTGTTGCTCCTATAATGCCCATTTGGTTCACAGGTTTCTTCTGAATACCCCAAGTCACACTGTTCTGGGATTATGTTAGGCTGTTCTCCTGCACTGAGTGATCTTCAGTCCTTGAGTCTCTAGCACAGTGCCTGGCTCATGACATCTAATCACATACGTATCTGTAGACTCCATGCCTGTTTTTTTCTGAAGTCAAATGCCCTGACACAGTATTGATTACAGTATGTGAAACTTACTGGGTCAACTTAACACTAAAAAGGAGAATGAAACAAAGAGCTGTCAAAATAAATTTAATTTAAGTAAGGTTCTGTTAATTAGTGTAGCCCTAGTATAAGTTCCTTCTACTTAGGCCTGAGTTTCACCCCAGTTTTAAATACGGATAAGGATATGACAATGAAAAAAAAAAGTCTCATCATCTGCTAACAGATTAATACACTCACTTTGGTGAGTATTTCAGCAGCATGTAATAAAGTTGAAAATGTGCCCCTTTTTGTAAATAAGCCCATTTTGATTTAAAGCCTAGTATCACACATACACCCCTAAGGATGTTCTGACAGTATTATTTGTAATAGAGAAAAACTGAAAATAACCAAAATGAGTAAGCACTAGAATACATCTGATGCATCTATATGCTGGATACTAGGAAGAAGCTAAAAGTCAATGATCTCAATGTGTTTCAACATGATTACAAAATGAGAGGCACTATACAGTACCATTTATATAAACTAAAAATAGAAAAATTAAATTTTATGTGAGATAAAATTATAAATCAAATTACAAATACACTAAATTCATGATACTGCTTGGAGAAGAACAGCAATGAAATGGGAATTTAACTACATACAATGGCTTCTTTTAGGGGCGTGGGTACCAGGGATTGAACTCAGGGGTACTATATCATTGAGCAACATCCCCAGCCCTATTCTGTATTTTATTTAGAGACAGGGTCTCACTGAGTTGCTTAGCCTTGCTTTTTTTTTTTTTTTTAAATATTTTTCGTTGTAGGTGGACACAATATCTTTATTTTATTTTTGTGTGGTGCTGAGGATCGAACCCAGTGTCTCACACGTGCTAGGCGAGCACTCTACCACTCTACCACTAGCCTTGCTTTTGCCTGAGGCTGGCTTTGAACTTGCAATCCTCTTGCCTCAGCCGCCTCAGCCTCCTAGCCACTGGGATTACAGGTTTTGTGCCACCATGCCTGGCTACAATGGCTTATTTCTTAAATAATGAAAAATAATCTGAAGGACTATGATAGAATCTTACCCTTTTTTTTTTTCATTTTGGTTGGCAGGTACAAAGCTGCCTATTATCCATGTATAACAGTTTGTATTAATACCAGTAGAAACAAAACCAAACCAGTGTATCAAAATCCATTAGCCTTCAAAGTTCCTTGTATTTCCTTACAAACATTTTCTTAGCTTTTAAAAAAAGTAACATCACATTTGTGATAAATTTAAAACAATTTAAAATTAGGTTTTATTACCATCTATCCCAGTTACAAAATTTTTGTTTTTTGCTTTACTGAAAATCTACAATATTTTAGGCAAAATATAGGAGGTGGTGGATTTGCTTGAGAACTTGCCATTAATTCTGATCTGTCAAAGTAACCACCTAGAACATGATGGGCAGAACTTATTTCCAAGTTGGATCCTTCCTGTTCTTTTCCTCTCAGCAAATTCTAATATCTATAGAGAATCAGCCAATGGCAGTTTTCAAGGGAGGGAGTGGCGCTATCACTTTTAAATAGACCTGCGGTTTTCAAATTCTAAGGTCAGTGTTTAAGATTTAAACAATCCTGTTTGATAAATCATAAAAGCAGAAATAACTCTTAAATGTACTTTTGGAACTTTTCACATAGATTCATGTTTTCAGTTAATTGAGACATGTCTCCAAACCAACAATCCAGCTGAAACTTTAATAGTATGGCACAAGTCTTAGTGATAAATAGTTCACATGGATGTTTGTTTAATATACTGAAGTATCTACTTGAAAAACACTCAGCTTGTTACTTAGTGTTACTAGACTCAGTCTGCAGCTACAATTTTAGAGCGGTGCATGGCTGATTTAGAAACTTTGACCCCTACTGACATCAACCAAAATCATGGGATTACAAACTTACTCTGTTTCAGAAAAAAGACAATTAACAAGAACACAAGAATTGAGGACAAAATTAATAAAAACATAAGAACTGAAAACAAATCTAATACATTTTTAAGCTCTCTGCCACAATACCATGCCATTAGGAAGATCAAACAAGAAATGCCTTGGCCTCTTATTTATTTAAAAGATTTCCTAATAGCAGTAAGCAATATGCTTTCATTTTTCAAAATTCTTTAAAGAGTCTTAGCACAGTGATTTGTGGGAACAGAACTGACTTCTAATTAGATTTCTCTGATTAATATTACTGAGTGACAATAATGTGCCAGTCTTTTATTTATTTATTAATATTTATTTTTTAGTTGTAGGCAGACAGACTATATTTTATTTTTATGTGGTGCTGAGGATTGAACCCAGTGCCTCACGCGTGCTAGGTGAGCACACGCTACCACTGCGCCATAACCCCAGCCCATGTGCCAGTCTTTTACATGTTATTGTCTCATTAATCTCACAATAATCCTGCAAGGTAGACATTATCCTCATAGGAACTGAGGTGCAGAAATGCTACTTACCAATTTGCCCAAAGCTAAGCAGCTAGTAAGCAGCAAAGCAGGGACTTGTACCCTGGATACCTGATATTAGTGCATAAGCTATTTATCCACTTCCTTACTGCCTACCAAATTTTTAGTGGTCTCTTGTTCCATTCAAGGAATTGTTTCACTATAGATTTTTGATTATACTTTTCTCTTCAGAGTATAACACAAATGCTCAATAAATATTTATTACTTGGAAAAAAAAAGCAACTTCTTTTTCTGCTACAAGGAAGTATCAAACAAAATAAAATGGAGCAAACCTTATAAGACTGGAAACTGCCATCTATCTGTTGCTGCATATATTTTTAAACCTCTGCTACAAACCACCACAAATCTTTGGTAAACTATTATAGCATGCATTAAATTTTAGCATAAAAATAAAACAAACCATTACAAAGACTAGCTTAAGAAAACTGGTTTTACAGAAGAAGGGGATGAGTTAGCCAAACTAACCTTACAGAATAGTAAAGGACTGCCCACCAAAGGATTCACCTCTGTAAGCCAAGTTCTATGCAGCCAGAGCTCTGGAGAAAGGATTCTTTTGATATTTCCGTCCACTGATCATCATTAGGGAGTATGATGAGTTCTGACTATTTTGACAGATAGGGACAGATCTGAGTAACAAAATTTATCTGGGAAAAATAATCTGATCCTTCTTAGAGCTACAGGTTGAAGAATTATATTTAAGGATAGAAATATGCAACTTCCTCTGATCATTTCAACCCTACTCAAGAAATTGAATAATACTAAACCAAACCAAAGAAAAAGATCAAACATTTCAATAAAAGCAACTAAGAAATGCACGCTCCAAAATTCTTTCTGTGACTTCTTGTTTAAAATTCTTAGGGAAACATGAAACATTGCAAGGTCTAGACTGATGGTGCTTATACATTAAAGGCATGTGAGATGTTCTGGTAGCTGTGTAATAACCACAGTGCTGATATATAACACAAGAGGAAAGCCACAAAGAAGAGTCAAACCATCTAGGCTGAAGGGCTCGTTAACAGCAGTTTTCATAAGAACATTGGTAAACAAAAATCAAACAAAATGAAAATGTTCTGCTTCAATAAAGACTGACTTTATAGCTTAGACTCTTCATTCACCTTTCTTTTCCCTAAATAACACACCTTCTTTATTATATGCATTTTACTATTTCATATGAACAAACTCTAAATACCAGAAAACTGTCTACTTAGAGAGCTCCCTTTCCTGATAAAATCTAACCATTACACATTCTAAATTATTGTTTCCCATTTAGATTGTAGTCAATCCATTTATTTTATTTTTTGGGTGCTAGGAATTGAACTCAGGGGCACTCAACCACTGAGTCACATTCCCAGCCCTATTTTGTATTTTATTTAGAGACAGGGTCTCTCACTGAGTTGCTTAGCGAGTCTTACTTTTGCTGAGGCTGGCTCTGAACTTTCAATTCTCCTGCTTCAGCCTCCTCAGCCACTGGGATTACAGCCACCCTTGACTCCACTTATTTTTAAAAATTTATTTATTTTTAATATTTTTAGTTGTAGATGGACACAACACCTTTAATTTTTTATTTAGTTTTTTTTTTTTAATGTGGTGCTGGGGATCAAACCCAGTGCAGTGCCTCCTGCGTGCTAGGCAAGCACTCTAACACTGAGCCACAACTCCAGCCCCTCCACTTATTTTTTTAATCAAGAGAAACGATCTATGAGAAAAGTGCTCAGAAGCTGCTAACACACTAGAAAATACATCAACAATAATCTCAATATCATTTTACATCTGTTTAAAGCAAACAAAAGAAAACCACTAAACAAGATACAAAAACCTGAACACAACAAATTCCTTATTCTGAAGGACTTTACCATGCTTTCCACAAACTGAACTATCTGGAAACTAGAAAGAACAGCTGATTATTTAAGGACAGTTTTACATAATAAAGAAAAAAGAACTGGAAAGACATTACTCTCTTCTCTCCATTAAAGTCACCTAATCCTGAAGCAGGAGAACAATTTGGGGCAAGACAAAATCCTCCCAGGTATATCCTATGCTTGGCAATATTTCTGACCAGAGGCTTCAAGGCTTAGCTTCTACTTTTCCTCTTCATATCAAGAAGCAGACTCTAAGAGAGCTATAAGGATGCTTTGCTGCTTGTTATTTCTAGTGTGTGTGATCATGATTTATCTCTTCTATATTAATCCCTAGAAGGAACTCAGCTTTCATCCTTATGACCTCAGACTGGTCCAGGTATAATCCAACAGCATCAGAAATGTCAATGTGTTTTGAAACATTCCATTCCGATCAATTTCTTAATAGTTGCATGCAGACATATACATTAAAGTGAGGGAAGACAGAATTTAAGTCAATATAAACCATCACAAAACATTATCATAATGACTACATGGCTGATCTTTCTAAACCATGAGTCAAAACCTGACTGAGCAGCTGCCTGAATGAAACTCCACCCAGAGGTCAGCAAAACAAGCTTACATTAAACAAAAAGGAAAGTTACTTTCTTCTGAAAGCAACATGGTTTCCTAGGAGGTAGAGGACTAACTGTAGGGATAATGTATTTCCTGAGACTCCAGGGAAGATTTGGAACATTAGAGGGAATGAAGGGAAAGGATGAAAGATGCTGCGTTCCCCAATTACTCATATTTTCCAGTTCCAGGCAAGATAACAGATGGGGTTTCGTACACATAAACATGCATTACAGGCTTCAGGAAGCCAGGAAAATCAGCCAATTACTTGTTCCTTAGGGAAGATGACTACATACTGTTCCTTTGCTTTCAAGGTTTGATTCCTCACCCTGCCCTTTCTTTTTATGAGGCAGGTAGCACATTATTATACACAAACCTTTATGCAACCACCAAATGTTGAGACTATTTCAACACTACCGCTGAAGCAGGGTGCAAAGCTTTCGCTGAAGCACTGGGCTCCTAAGTTTCTGATGTGGTTTGCAAATTAAAAACATATTTTGAACTTTGGATGCATATTAGGGTAACCATCGAGCCCTATTTAAACTGTTCCTGTTTTGCTGTATGATTCTTTTCAGATTAAACTCCAAAAACATTAACTCCTTTCTTTGCTTTTGCTGAGCAAGTAGGACTAAAATATCCTGTATTGAATGATTAGGTCAAGCTATTACCATAAGTCAAAGAACCAGTGGCAAAGGACAGCATGATATCCCTCCTCCAGACAGCCTTACCAAACAGAAAAGACTTTAGTGATGACATACTGGACTTCAAGAAACAGTCTGCTTCTATAAGAAGCAGTTTCCCTTGGGAATCATTAGAATTCACAGGCCCAACCAAAAAAGTCCCACTAGGCTTCTTATAAATACAGTGTAAGACTAATAATCAATACACTATTTCATTGGGTTTTCTTTCTTTAAAGAGTCTTAAATGAAATACAATATTGTTGTATTGTGGGAATTCAAGTATGTAAAATATTTATTACAGCTCTATTTTTTGAGTTAAAATTTTGATCAATGAGACCATTTTCATGGACACAAAAATGTTAAATCAGAGCCATTCATATATCTACTGTGGCATCTATTTCTGTATTTAGATTTAAGCACATGATATAGAGAACATCTTCATACACATCTACAAATAAATACTATTAGCAGCAATTAGCAGGAGTTTTTTGTTTTTTTGGTACTGGAGACTGAACCCAGGGGTGTTCTATGCCTGCGTTACATCTCTAGTCCTTTCTTTAATCTTTGTTTTTTGGGGGGCAGGTACCAGGAATTGACCTCAGGGGCACTCAACCACTGAGCCATATTCCCAGCTCTGTTTTGTATTTTATTTAGAGACAGGGTCTCACTGAGTTACTTAGCGCCTCAACATTGCTGAGGTTGGCTTTGAACTCTCGATTCTCCTGCCTCAGCCTCTGGGGCCACTGGGATTACAGGCGTGTGTCACTACACCCAGCTCCCAGTCCTTTTTATTTTGAGACAGAATCTCACTAAGTTGTCCAGGCTGGCCCTGAACTTGAGATTTTTCCTGCCTCAGCCTCCCAAGTCACTGGGATTATTAGCGTGTGCCCCTGCTCCAAGCAGTGTTTTAATAGTTTACTTTGCAGTCATAGTATATTCTTCAAATACTTAGAGATGGAAATAAAAATACAAATGAGTAGGTAGGTAACCAAAGTTAATGTGTTGATGTAAGAAAAAAAAAA
>CM053401.1:126383004-126526268 GCA_028644305.1 Xerus rutilus | reverse complement strand
TATGTCCCTGTCTAGATGGTTAGACAGTTCACACTGCTTCTAAGTTTGCTAAGCTGAAGGAAAAAGACTGATCACCATCTAGTTACAATCTAGAGGATGGCCCCAATTTCTTGAAATCTGGGGATTCTGGCATTGTTTATTCCGGCAAGCCCATGTCTGTTGAGAGCTTCTCTCAAAGACAATATTAATTGTACTAATAATTGACAAATAAATGGCAAATTTAAGGCTTCTTTTATTCTTAAAATAAGCTCTTCATGAAGTATACAAAGACTCATGTAATATTTACATTAAATATATATTCCCTGGGTAAATATGCTAAAAAATGTTTTAATATTAAACATGCCTAAAAAGCACTTGGTGACCACTACTCTAAGTAAACAAGTCATTCTAATACCAAGAAGCAGACTGGGTCTAGTGGCTAAAAAAACTAAACTGTAGACATTCAACTAGTGTCCTAGGAAAGAGTACTACTAGAACATGGGTTCTAAAATAAAAATATTTAAAAAAAAATTTTTTTTAGTTGTAGGTGGACGCAAATGTCTTTATTATGTGGTGCTGAGGATTGAACCCAGTGCCTCCCGCATGCAAGGCAAGCACTCTACCACTGAGCTACAATCCCAGCCCCCTAAAATAAAAATATTGAAGGGCTACTAGACAGAGAATAGTCTCTTGTTTCTTAAAGGTCACAAGATACTCATCACCATGTAGTGGGAATTTTTGATTTTGTGGAAAGTCACCCATGAGGGGTAATATCAATGTGTGTGATCTTTGTCTACAGGGATACATAAAGATTTAGATGTTTCCATGTTGTTTTTTTAAAATATGACAGCAAAATGAATAGGGTTGTAGACAATTTTGGAGGTATAATATATCTACAGAAACAATTTTACAAGAATATGTGGAATAAAGGCAGTCATTTAAAACAGCTACAGCATAGATAAAGGAGGGTACAGGTCCTTTGCTACCTGCAGATTGTTACTCCTATTCAAGAAAGCAAGTGAGTAAAAATTATTATAAAAGTAACTTCTGTCCAAATAAATTTTTTAAAATTTATAATTTATAAATTAACAATGTTTAGTAACAGATTACTTAGAATATTCAATACAAATGACTGAAAACAAGATGTCATGACATCATGATCTGGGACTTGACCCTTGGAATCTGAGTTTGTCATTGTTTTGGTTACAGGTATATTATGCTAATCACCTTGGTCCTGTAGGTGATTTGGCTAGCCCTAGGGTAGCTGGATCTCTAGACAGGTCACCTCTGACCAAAGCAGACTCCTGATTTACCTTTGTATGCTCAACAAAAATTATTAATTTCTGTGTGTAATAAAAAACTTTTGAGATATATTGCCTTAAAGCAGATTTGCAGATTACATACAGTGTGTGAGCCAAATATGGCTTGTAGCCTATTTTTGTGTAGCCCAGGATCTATGAATGTCTTTTACATTTTAAATGACTGAAAAAATAAATTAAAAAATTACATGACATACAAAAATTTATGAAATCTAGATTTCAATGTCCATAAATGAAGTTTAATTTCAATGAAACCATTCCCCTTCATTTATATGTTCATGGATAATTGTGCACTATAACTGCAGAATTTAGTAGCTGTGACAGAAACTGGATGGCTCACAAAGCTTAAGATATTTGTTATCAAAGTCCTATATAGAGAAAGTTAACTGACTCTTGCCTGAGAGTGTCTTATCAAAACCAGGAACACACTCAGTTAACAGAATTGCCCCTGAGATGGCTGCAGGCAGGCCAGCAGTGGGTTGGCATGGAGCACCTGCACATGAAGGTCCTCTCCCTTGTGGCAGTCATCCTGACTTAATGTTGGCAAGTGGCTGAAGCATGTACTGATGGACTAGATTTAAAAATGGGCATATATGGTCTTACAAGGGACTGCTAGGTGGCTTTAGGGTTTGAGGCTACTGACAGCTCTGATACTGACATAGACTTCTGGAATAGGTGGTAGTTTATGAACAGTAGGACAGAGTATTTGAAACTAGAGATTTTGGGGTTTTTGGGAAAAAAATACAGATTATACGACAGATATCTGGAATTAATTTCCTCACTGATGTTCAAAGAAAAATACAAACAGGGCTACTTCTCCACATAAATGAGGAACAGATAAGGGGTGGGATGGACAGGAAATTAGAAATGAGCTTTCCTGAGCCAAAAGAGGTTCATCTTATGAGAGGAAGAAGCACATCTCTTACTTGCACAAGTATAGGCGTCTTTGTTGGTGAAAGGCTTCATACACTGGCTACAGTTGATGGGACCCACAACAGGAATGGAACTGAAAGTGTGGCCATTGAGAGTCTTCTTGTCTTTCTCCTTGTCTTTAGAATCTTTCTCCTTCTCCTTAATTTTATCTTTCTCTTTTTCCTTTTCCTGAAAGAAAAGAATCAATAGTTAATTGAACTCTGTAAGGTCTTCCCCTTACCTGAGCATCCAGATGGCCTCTGCGTAGTTGGTAAACATTTTGGATAAAACTGGAAAATAATAATGTTCTGGGTAATTTTTTTAAAAAATTGATGTATGATTATGAAAGCTGCATTAGGAAAGATCACATGAAAACTGGACAGGTTCTACAGTTTTGGCAGTGGCTCACTCAGGGATTATTTATACTGATAGACACAATGCCTAAGGACCAACAATGGGCAAGGAGGGGTCTCCTCAGTATGCCATAGCATAGTCCACGTAGAAAGAAAGTAATGAATTGAGGGTCAGCTTTAGGCAAGGAATCAAACAGAATAGCCTGAGGGAGAGGACAGATAACCATGAAGCATGAAAAATTACTGAGGCTCCTCTGTTTCTCACACTAGGTCACATATCCCCTAATTGGTGGGGGAGGTCTCTGACATTTCCTCCTTTATTATAGCCCAAACTACTAAGTATCCCCCACATATACAGTTTTCACTAATTAGAATTCCAAGATTAATGGATATTACGTTCCTCTCAGTATTCAAATTGGGAGGAAGAAGTTGCTGAAAGAACAAAAAATTGCACAGTGCTTAAGAATGTAGACAGTGAAAAACAGAAAAACCAATCAACCAACTAACCAACCAAGCAAACAAAAATAACCAAAAAAATGACAATGGAGCCTGGGTTCAAATCCAAGTTCTACCATTATTGCTTATTAATGGTGTGACTGGGGGCATGTTAATTTGCTGAACCTCAGTTTCCTCATTTGTAAAATGAGGAAGGTACCCATCCCATGTTTTAAAAAAACTAGATAAGACAATACACGTATAGCATTTTTCAGTGTCTAGCTCTGAGCAAGCATAATAACTGTTATAATAATTATTCCTACCTCACAGAAAATGAGTTTCATTAGTTATTACTCTCCTAGTCCAACATAGAAATATTTCACTGGCAGCGAGGGCAAAGAAAAATTGTGATATGAGGAAGGAGGGCAAAGAAAACTGAAGAACGGCAAAAGACACTGCTGCTGAGCACGGAGGATACGGGTATGGAAAAGATGAGAGGAAAAAATCCTGCTGACAACCACTCTAAAAACTACCTTCTTTGTCCCCTCAAGCTAGTTACCACTGTGGTCACTTCCTTTAAGAAAATGGGTACCCAGAGAAAGGAAGTCACAACGCTTAGCTGCTCACCCCTCTTCCCTTAGGCCTTATAAGCAAAGGCAGCAGACTGGCTCTGGTTTGAAGAGACAAGGTAACCCCATACCCGCTCTCTGATCTCCTTTGCAATGTGCTCTTCTTTTCACAAGGTCTTCCCTCATCTGTCTGGGGGAACAGGAAACTGACATATATCTGAAGTTTACTGTGTGCCCAGACACTACACTAGATGCCTTCTGGTGACTGGGCAGACAACCTGGGCCAGGTACAAAGCTTAGGGGATACTGGCAAACTAGAGATTAGATCCAGTGGGGAAAAAGGTGGCCTGGATTGGGTGTTAAGGACCTCCGAGTACCAGAATGCTTGGCGATGTCACCTCAATTGGTGATGTCACCTCAAAACAATATAGGAATGCCAGAAATACTTCAGAGACTGACTGAAAGCAGAGAGCTTTCATATGACATCAAGTCTCAATCTAAGAGGGGTTGTTATCAAAGCTTAGGCATGAAAAGAAAATTATTTAAACCCTGAAAATTTGAAGGAATACTGAAGAATACCAGATACTTAATGAAATACATAAAACATGGATATTTCAAGCAAACACTATGTTTAACAGGCTGGGACTGTGGGGACCATGTTCTCCCTAAAAAGTCCTAAAAGAAGCACTGTTTGACAAAGCACTCAGCTGGCTAATCACTAGCAATGGAATAACTTCCTTTCAAACCAAATGAAAGAACTCTAATACATACTGGCAAAAGTTTCACCTACTGCTGTATACTACTGTTATCATCTAGACAAACACCTGGAAAATGGGTTCCCCAAAGTTAGTGATCATGAAAACTACTAAATGCCTTACATTTTAAATGAATGCCTTCTATATAAATTATTTCATCTGATTCAATAACTCTGACGTGGGCAGGGTAGGTATTATGATTTCCTTTTCACAATTGAGAAGTTAAAATTCTGAAAAGTTGCTATATACCAAAAATTGTAATAAGTGAGTTACATATATTTTCTCACAACTCCCCAATGAATTAAATACTAGTTATCTGCATTTTACATATGAAAAGACTGAGGCCTAGAGATGTTTAATAATGCATTTGAAATCACACATCAACAATTGTTCCAACTGGAATTAAGATTCATATTTAGCCAACTCTAAAGCTGCATTATTATTCACCACACTGTCAAGGGCTGGAGAAATTTGCTGACTTACAAAAGGTCAGAAAACAAATGATTAGCAGTCAAAATTAGAACCCAGGTCTTCTGGCTTTCTATTCAGAACCTGTCCACTATACTGAAACAGTAAATATTTACTAAACCTTTGATGCATGTGAAGTCCATTACTAACAGAATACACACAAAATCTGAGCACCAAAATGCTGTATTTTCCAACTATACAAAATAATGAGAGAGGAAGGGAAAAAAACTACTTCACTTTACAAAACAAAACAAAAAACCGGAAATTGTGCTAAGTGAAAATCAGCAACTGCTAAAGGATGTAAAACTCTAGTAAAAATAAAAATCAATAAAAATCGAGTTCTTCCAAATATCTTTCTTGCAACTAAATTTTGTTAAAAGTTTCTCCATGCATAAAATATGAAACTGAAAAGCATCTGATGTTTTGCTGCAGAAAGTCAAAAGCATGCTCTAGCAGTTAAAACAATCTTCTATGGCAACTAGCTGATTCTCTCAAACCTTGTAATGCTCTTCAAATCAGAATAAATAATTTCCTCAATTTTTGCAGCAATCCAAACTAGTTCTTCAAGAATAAAGACAAAACAACAAACTATATTGTTTCTTCTGTTTTAGAATTTGACTCTTACCTCCCCATGTTTTGGTCCTGTGAATCTCACTGTTATGAGGGGTACTTCAGGAAGCCGACCCCATTTTACCGACATGATTCGACCCCCATGCCAGGAAATCTGCTCTCACAGAAGGAGGGGCTCATGCCGGCAGGGCAGAGCTCAGCAGCTTTGCACTGCCACTAGCGAAACCGTAAGAGGAAGCCAGAGACTGGTTGAGAAAGGGAAGGAGGGAGGGCTGAGGCCGCTGGTTTCCTTAAGACAATCTTAACTATTTGAATGCTGTCTACTATAACTACCGTAGTGATAAAAGACACAGGAAATGAAACAAAGCTAATACCTCAAAATACAGTGTATGTGGACAGTGCTCGCGTTGCAATATGGTGACTCTTGCAAAGGCTGATGCTGTTTTTAATGCTAGAAGAAATACATCTTTTTTTTTTGTACTGGGGACTGAACTCAGGGGTACTCAACCACTGAGCCATATCCCCCGTCCGATTTCGTGTTTTATTTAGAGACAGGGTTTCACTGAGTTGCTTAGTGCCTCGCCATTGCTGAGGCTGGCTTTGAACTCACAATTCTCCTATCTCAGCCTCCCAAAGTGCTAGGATTATTATCTATTTAAAATCAAACCTAAATTTTATAAAAAGCAGAATTTCATAAGTTTTTAGTGAAGTTGCCTATAAAAGCAGTGATTGGTTGTTCTCTCAAGTTTGACTTGTTCATGTTTAATAACTGCCAAAATGTTTTAACTATGTACTGCAGAAACAGACTCTAACAGTATTTAAAAGGGAAAAGTATTGGTAACAACTGTGTTACTATGATAGGATGCTATGAAAGAAAATAATTTTTCACTCATATAGGCCTTTCCTTTTAGGCAGGTAATCACAGTAAAAAAAAAAATCAGAACATGCTGGACAACTGTGAAAACAATGTGATTAAACAACTGTCCATGTATGAACCTTTAATTAAAGAAAAAAAGGTGAGAATTAGACAACATTGTCTCAAATCTTTGTAAATATTAATGTACTCTGCTAAGAGTACATTACCTTTGAAAGGCTAATAGGCTGATGGGAACAGTTCCTTTTTATATAAATCATAGGAAGTAGGAGCTGGAGTTGAATATCTTGTTATAAGGTCATGTAGTATATTAGCTGGGCAGGAATTTTTGCCCATGTACCCAAAAATGCCTACGTCCAGTCAGATTAACAACTGGTTTAAAACATTTCTTTTTTTTCTTAAATATTTATTTTTTAGTTGTAGGTGGACAGAATATCTTTATTTTATTTTTATGTGGTGCTGAGAATCGAACCCAGTGCCTCACGCGTGCTAGGCGAGCACGCTACCACTGTGCCACAACCCCAGCCCCTTAAAACATTTCTAACCATCTTCTAGCTGTCTCTGCAAAAAGGAAAGCTTAACAGGAGAGGAAACTAGAGCAAGAGGATGGACAATCCACTCCCTTTATGAAATTGAACATTATATATGAGTGTTTAAATATTTCTTACAAGTGAACCTACTCAGCAGGAAATAGTACTACCTCTCAAAGATACTAAGACAAAAGCAGAAACTATCAGTCTTCCTAGTATACTTCCTGTTTAGGCTCCTCCACTCCTTCTTGAAAACACTCAACATATTTATCCAATAACATATCAGTTATCAATAATTCTCAAAAGGATATGTGAAGGATTAATAACTAAATTTCTTTTATAGACAAAATATACCAGGCACGTGAATAATTTGCTGTTTAATGGCTGAGTTTGGGCTCCTTTAAGTATTTTTAAAGAACTGTTTATAGTTACAATTTAAAATATTTAACATAATAAACCTAGACTAATAACTATAAGCTATTTTCATATAAATACATGTATCATGCACAAGAAAAGTCGAAATTTCCAAATCATCCATAGATAAGAATTATAGGTGCCAATATAATATTCAGTAAATGTTTAAATATTTCCTTTAAAAGAAGTAGGCATGGTTACATTGTTCAGTAGATGAATAAAACAAACTGACTTTAATAGCATATACTAGAAGTCAAATAGCATATAATAGCATATATATATATAGTCAAATAGCATATAATAGCATATAATAGAAGTCAAAATTTAACATTTTCATAGAAAAGTCAGTGTTAACATCTATATTAGCAGTTTAAATTTTTTAATATTATGAAGAACATTATTTAGTAGTTTAGGAAAGAGTAGAATTGAATCATCATGCTAAGAAAATATATTTATTTTTGTGCTATCAATTAGAAACAAAACACTTCTGTATGGCAAAGTTCTGTGGACACATGGTGTATAGAGACAGGGAATTTAATGTAACTCAACATGTATCAACTTCACTATTTTCCTCTCTATTTCTTATTATCTCTAGTGACACTAAAAAGAGCCAACTATTTCTATAGCAGGTTTCATAACAATCTTATTTAAAAGTTAACTAATAAAAACTAACTGTGAAAGGTGATGTTTTAATATACTTGGCCACCGGGGCACTCTGAACACCTGATAATGGGAAATAGATTGTAACCCAGGATTATGCATCTGTAATTTTTTGAGTTTCCATCACTAGAGACAGCACAGCCTCCAAACATCAAATCTTGAAGTTAAGTCTGAAAGAGGAACCAGTCTCAATTGCAAAAGAGTACTGTCATTTTGATGAAGGAGATGATTAGAAGCAAGAGGTCAACTGTTTCTGCCAGTGATGACAAATTCCCTCTAACAAAAATTATCAACTTTTCTTCTGTCCTATTTCAACCCCCTAAAACTAATCCTCAGAGATAATTTAAAAAATTATAAAGAGGAAAAAGTAAAAATATATACTGCTTAGTGACATATATTGTACAAAAGTAAGCATGAAATGACCAGTGTTCTTTGCTGGTCAAATCACAAGAGGTTCTGCCTTAATAAAGTTCTGTGACTTGAAGCAACTTCTCTGTGCTTTAGTCTGTTAACTAAGGGGGCTGGGATATGACTTTCTTAAAGGTCAGGTTCCAGTTTCTAAATACAGTCTAATACTAATTTTTTAAATGTCTGTTTTACATCATCATCATCAGTGGTATATTCACTGTAGTCTTCTAAAAATCCATGTAATTGGGGACATTGATAGAAATAGGAATCTACTTATTTACTGGTCTTCCAATTAAAAGTTTGTTTGAAAACAAGATTTGTAGTTTTAAAACAATTAAAAAAATTCTGAAATCATTTAAATTATATCACAAAAATTTTCAAGGTCAAGGTTATGAGCTTTAGTTCTTTCAGGTGATAATTACCAAGTAGCAGAAGAGGAAGATTAAAGAGATCAATAATAGTTGACTGATTTATATTGACCATTCCAAGAGGATTTTTTCGATGCCAACTAGTGTCCAAGAAAGCAGTGATAAGTAAAATACGTTAGGTTCTACTTTTAAGCCTTGCTGTCAATATATGGAATAGTGGAGCACATTCTTTCCTCTCTAACCTTATTTTTCTTTAAATTATAAAACAAGGCTAAGTATGAATATTTAAATATGTGATTAAGCTAGAAATGATTTGCTCGACTCTGCATCTTTTCCTCTTTGTTGACTCTCTTCCACAACTGGATAGGATAAATAAAGAGAAAACACAATTCTGATGGCAGATTTTACGGAAAAATTCCTCTGAGCTATAACTTAGTATTTGCTAAGAGAGATCTTATTCACAAGAACCTGTAAAATACACTGGCTTTATTTCTGTCAGCCCACTTAGGGTTCAACAGACTTAGTGAAGGTAAGAGGATATATTTCTATAACCATATCCTTGAGTTAGTTCTGTGTTCATTCCCTCAACTTCTAAGTGTTTGTGTATTTATACTCAGTTGTATATACAACACACACATATATACAAAGATTCCTTATAAGAGTACCTTGATTTCAAATTTTTATTTACTTATTCTTCATTGTATGGGAAGCTATGTAGGTAGGTGAATGGAGTACAGGGGAAATGGGAAGCAGGAAGTTTCTAACCACTGATTTGAAAATGTTAAGAATATTTATCTCTATGTGGGGTTATTACATAATTATTTTCTTGCTTTTATATTTTGAAGATTCCTATAATGAAAATGTCAGAATAAACTAGATAAAAAGTTAGACTAAGTAATTTCTTAAGCTGTAAAGAAGATATATTCCTAATTAAATTGATCTAAGTATTCATATTAAATTAGTTTTAAAAGCTACTGTCATTTTCTTTGGGATAATTTTTCTTCTCTCCAAACCCAAACACTATATATATTTTCAGTCCCCTAATCTTGGCACAAAATCCTTCTACTGCATTTTAAACCTGATTTACTAATTTAAGCATTGTGGCTAAGAGTGTGGGACCAGAAGTCAAAGAAATCTAGGTCTGAACCTCTATCTCCACACTAGATAAGGTACCTCACTCTGAGAGAAGGGAGGTAAGCCCTATCTTGCAAAATCATTGAAAGGATTAAATAAAGCAATATACAAATGGCCCTCAGCACACAGTAAATCTTCAGTAAGTGGCAGTACCTCTTGCCGCTGTTCTTTATTACTATTACTTGGCTATTTCAGAGATTACCCCGAATTTATTTCCATTTATGATCCCATCATTTAGTTAGCTTTTGAGAATATGCAGGCTGTGACAAGAGCTTACTGATTACTGATGAAGTAGTCACACAAGGAATGCCCCCTGTGATACTTACTTTGCTCTTCTTACTGCTGGACATTTTATTCCTGATGTAGCTGAATGTACGACTGACTTTTGTTCCACTTTTCCCTTCAAAATCTTTCTTGGAGGGGCTTTGTGGCAGGAAGTTATAGTTCTCTTCAGTTATACTAAATAGAAACAAAAAGATTGATTTTTCAAAAAATCCTTTTTTTAAAGGGCTACGGCAATTGAATGGGAAGCAGAATAAGAGTTGGACAGACGTTGCTGAACAGTTTTACACAATATCGAAGTACAGAGTATGCTACAATGCCCATGTTGCTAAAACCTGTGTAAGGTTTCTTATACAGGCATTGAGGTTTTAATTATAAATTTTGAATAAGTGATGTTTAAAAAAAGCCTACAAAGCCTAGCATAGTGGTGTGCACATCTAATCCCAGCTACCTGGGAAGCTGAGACAGGATGATTCCAATTTGGAGGACAGCCTCAGCAATTTGGTGAGATCCTGTCTCAAAATAAAAAAATTAAAAGGGATGAGGATGTAACTCAGTGGTAAAGTGCTCCTGGGTTCAATCCCTAGTACCATTGGTGGGGGTGGAGAAGTCTATTGCTTATTAATTATTGTATCTCAAACTTCTTAATCTAAAATAGCACTCAATCTCTAAACTACTTTGTAACAAATAGGTACCTGAAAGGAAATTCAGTATATGTAATGGGATAAAAGAGTACTTGTTAATAAGGGTTGTGAACCAAGAAATGTTATGACTGACTGCATATCCAAGTTACTTAGTAGTAAAGGTCACACATCTTTTCTAGCCTCTGGCACACTCGAAAATCAAGACTGTGGACTGGTTCATGAAGCTCTGAACAATTTTAGGAGGGAATATACTGAACAACAGACAGATTTCAAGCAGAACACAGAAAGGTAAGAGTTTTCCAAAGATCCAGATTTACTAATCTACTTTTCAGGAAGCCTATATAAAATCCAAGTCCATCCAAGATAGGCACTTTTTAAATTTCATAACAGCAGAATGCATTTCAATTCACAGTACACATATGGAGCACAATTTTTTATTTCTCTGGTTGTACACATTTGTGTCTTCATACATGTACCTAGGGTAATGATGTCCATCTCATTCCACCATCTTTTGATCTTAGGAAACTCAAAATGGACAATTTAAAGAATACTGGGCACTTAAATAATCCATTAAATGAAGAACTAATCCATTTATATTACTTTGTTTAGGTGTTTAAAAATAGTTATTTTACAACTTTCCTTCAGATCAAGCAGTATTGGCCTGTGAGAAGGCAGGCAGTGGCAGGACCATAATGTGTTCCCTTCAACAGCTAAGTTCTATTGACATACACACGGTTTACAAAACAAAGTAGTCTGTTTTTAAGATAAAAGGCAAATGGCATGAAAACTAATGCTCTAAGAAGGAGAAAGAAAAAGGTATGAAAGCAGTGAAAACACAGGGTTCTGGATCACTGACTCACAACTGACATCTTTGTGAAAAAGAGGGCAACCTGAACCAATTGCAGAGCCACAATCAGAACCCTACTCAAACTCACATATTTACTTTCATAAGCATAAAAATAAAAATACAAAAATAAACAATGAGTCCGAAACAGACTTTGCCTCCTGTCAAGTAAAGATTCAGTTACTTGGACAGGGCTGTGTACCACTTACACCTACACAGAACAACACAGCTTGATTTTGCAGTGCTAGGAATTGAACTCAGGAACCCTGTGCATGCTAGGCAAGTGTTCTACCAGTGAGCTACAACTCCTACAAGAACAAAGCTTTAAAACTCAAAATCTAAGGTAGCAGTACTTCATGAGCTTATATAGATTTACTGATTATGGAATAATATTGTTAGACTTAGGAATTAAAAGTCCCCACCTACAAAGTGTGCCTAAGTTCATAAAGTCAAATATAAGTGTACCTTTAAATGAATAAATGCACATAATAATCTTATTATGTATAAGATTATACATAATAATAAAAGAATAAAAGTAGAAAACTATTGAAGATAATAATTTAAAAAGATATAGCCTTCACCACTTATGATTCAGTCAAAATGAAACCAACTACTATGTATAACTATAATGCTGTAATTAAAAAAAGAGAGAGCCTTTATTACAAAACCACTTGCGATAATTATTCCAAATTTATCACTCAAGGAAGTAAGAACCCAATGAACTCAAAAAAAGTTCACTTAATTAAATGCCATAGGATAGTTTGGATTTTCTTAATTTCATTCTGGGAAAATGAGTGACAAAATAAATGGATAGTACCTCTCGGTCAGATTAGCACTGGTGCTGTGGAAAGGCCGTGAATCTAGAAAATAAAAAAGGCAAAGGAAAAGTTAAAACAGAATAATTTTACCCTAATGACATAAAATATTTCAAGATTTGCCCACAGCTAAAGCAGACGTAGAGTTTGAAAGTCAGTGTATAGTGCTACCTCTTTCACAAGTTTTAGAAGAAGGAAAAAATCAAATTTGAAACCTTCGAATTAGAACTGGAAAAAGACAGCAATATGGATTTTCCATGAAGAAAATAAATTTATTCCAATATTCAACTAACTGGGGGTGGGGGGAGCTAACATCAACATTTTTCTAATGCTTACACTTATTTATTTCTGTTCTTATCAATGTACCATTTCCACATGCCTTCTGTCTGAGATGATGTCACAGGGAGAATTCATAAAATAAGAAATTAAATGTCACATTTTCACTGTTAATCTTTTTTTCACATATTTCTATACCAAAAATCTAATATTCTCTGGCATTTTCCTAAGAATTCCTAGAAACAGATTAGTAAACAGGAGAAGCTCAGAATTTGCTTTTCATAGTCTTGGCCCTCCCCCTAACTTAGGGCCAGACATTTGATTTCAGTTCCTCATCTGTGAAAAACTAGGGATAAACAGATGGTAAAGTCCTCTCCAGGTCAACAGTGATAACGTGAATGGGGCAGATGCATTCTTTCTTGTTAATGAAAGTAAGCCATTAACAATCCAAGGCTAAGTCAGACATCAGGGCAATAAGCAGAAAAAACAGAAGGAATAGCATCACTATTTCCATCTCTCACGTTAATGCAGTTTGAGAATTGAGAACTTGAGAGCAAGGCCCCCAATCACAAAATGATAAATGGTTTTCAATTTTTAGTGTGACCAGGTATAGAAATACTTTTCATGTACATTCCAGGTAGATACAGCTTGCTCAGTAAAGTTACTATTACCATATAGACGACGCATACCCTTTCTCTTTGAGGTTGGTTTCAAGGATCTCTGAGATTACTGTAAGTAAAACTTTAATCTGATAGAGATTTGAAGATGTTCCACAACTAGATTCCCAAATTATTTTAAACTCCCCATCTGTTCTAGGATCTGAATAGAAATGCAATATTATAGTTATTAGTATAAGAAATTTAAATAGTGAACAGGTGGGAATAATGCATTATAAACTCTAAAAATAATCATAAATCTTCAAGAGAATGTCTTCTATGCTTTTTCTCTTTCCCTCCTTAGGATCTTCCACTTCATTTACAAGGCCTGGGAACAACAGCCAGGTGAGAGAAAAAGATTAGCGGGGCAAGAATAAAGATATCCGAGCTCGATATCCCAGGTTCCACACCATCTAGGTATGAAATTATCAACATTTTAACCTCATGATGTCTTAGTTAGCATAAAAAAAATCAAGATGGTGGTTTTAATCAGTGGCTTTAAAATGATTCTCACAAGAGGCCTTTGATGATAGAAGCAACATTAAATTCCCTCATAATTGCCAGTATTCTGCTATAATTTTAAGCAAGTACTTAGTAAGATGCTACCCTAGTAATAAAAATAAAATAAGTAATGCAGAAAAATACTCAACACAAAGCTTGGCAAGGAGTAAGCTACTAGTAGATTTCTATGGAATAAATTAAAAACTGAACAAATGTGATTAGGTACTGGGAGAAATCTATGACTCCTATAAGTATTCCTGACTTCTTCACTGCTAAAAAAAAATTTTTAGTTCAGTTATTATGCCCTCTTAGAGGTGTTCTGAAAACTGAATATTTCACCAATGCCTGTGAAATTCCTAAGTTTTCATCAAGTGTTCAGAGTATCTGAGAGTATGAAACAAAGTTATTTCTATGACAAAATCAGAGACAGAAGAATCTGTCATTAAAGTTAGCTCAAAAGATATTATTGCAGGTAAATAACATTTCAACCAGAAAAAGCGCAAAATAACCTGCAGACCTATTATAGTACATACATCCAGAGATTTTAGGCTGCAACTACCAGATAGTCATGACCAATAATTTTCAAAGTGTGTTTCATGGAACACTTATCTCATGAAATGTTATAGATAGTCCTGCACATTTATGATTTCCTAGTTGATAAAAATGGGGAACACAGCGTATCAAATACTGCCTTGGAATTTTATAATGCACATACATTTATCATTTAAAACCTGCTTAACCCAGAGATTCCTTACTTTATTCAGTTATGAACCAACTCCTTCTCTTTTTTCTTTGCCCACCTCCCCACCCTTCCATGATTCTCATTGGTGTTTTTGAATTGAAGGAACACATTTTGAGAAACACTGGACATTTGATTCAAAGGTTTCTTCATCAGTTTCTATACTTTAAGGATTCCATCATGTTGGATTAGCTGAATGACCGGTGGATTATAATTCTATATTGGTGGTAGAAAAAAATACTACTGGGACATTGGTTTGTTTGTCCTGACCTGGCAATTTCCTAGAGTATTACCAATACATTGAGAAGAAACAGCTGTTGAGAATTTCAGAAATTCAAAGATAAACTCATTTCTACTCAAAGTTGAAGTGGATTTTTGCAACTTTCCTCCCATTACAGCTGGTATAATGTAAATATCTTTTTGTATGTTTATTTCTGAAATATCTCTTAATAGTGAAAAATCTACTAAACACTAATATGGCCTCCATTTAAAACTAAACAAACTAAATTGTTACAGTGCCCAAGACACTTTTATTTAAAAATTATGTAAAATGCCAGCCAGAGAAATATTAACATATTGCTATGATTATGGGTGAGCAAGAGGAAAGGGATTAGGGTTCTCAATCACATGGACATAAATGTTTGAGAGTCATAATGTAAGTTATATAAAATGAAAAAAAATCACTATTTAACTTTGTAACAGGAATGATTTTTCCATTAAAAACAGCAATCTTGTAATACTGTAGAAATTTTGTGCAATGGAAGACAATCATTTTCATGAAGGGAGGATCAATTTCCTTTCCAGGTTTACTAAAACTGATTATCTTCAAATGTTTCAGAACTAGGTTTTATTAGGACTATATTCATCTGAAACTTCTAGTTTGCCAAAAGGATTGAAACACAGATAAAATAAAAGTTCCAAAGGACACAAAAAAAATGTAACTCCCATCCCCTAATCTATAGGTGCTAATCTCAAAGTTAAATTATTTTTTAAAAGAGATGTTCTGAAATGGTGAGAAGAAAAAAAAATATCATTAGTTTTTAAATGTCACAGATGGACAACTAGATATTTGTTCCATGAGAAAAAAAAATGAAACAAGGAAAATGAAACTGACATTATAAAATGGAGGGTTTTGGGAAATTAGTACTCATTATTATGAAGGGTTACAGAGTAAAATGGGAACACATCCTTTTGCCTCTGAAGGAGTGTTCTGGAAAGATACACTGTGCCTTGGACTCAGGAGGCCATTGGATCAATCAGGGTCAGTAGTGTACAGAAGATGAAAACTATTTTATTGCTATAAAATTTCAAAGACATGCACCAAGTCAGATGATTTATAAAAGATGGCATGCAAGGGGTAAAAGTTCTCAAACAACTTTTTAGTATGAAGCCTACAGCATTTTCAGAGCTGGTCAGACCTTGGAGAACAGCTAGTGGACACCAAAGTTGCTTACTTACTATGCAACTCCTCCTCCTCATCACTGGAAGAAGAGCCAAGAGAAAAGAGAGTTTTAGATTTAAGGAGGAGTGGAGAGATGCTGATGGAGAAGGAGATCCGCCTTGCTGGCTGCATCTGCTGCTGAGCTGAGAAGTGGGTTAACAGAAAGACATTAGAGCATGCAACAATGATGCTAAGATAAGTAAAAAGCATCTCTGACCCTTGTGGGAACAGAATGTCAATGACCTATGGGATTCCAAGAGAGGCTGCCTAGGTGAGCAATGTAATTAATGTACTTTTTTATTTCTATATATGCATAATTCCAATGCAGTTAAAAAAAAACTCACCCAACAAATATGTACTTATTAAATTACAGAAACATGAAGTAAACTATTTTTAATGGTCACTATTCATAGATGGAGTTTTCTTCCTTAAAAGTTATTCAGAAAATTTCTAGTAGTGCCTAAAAAGTCACTGGGTGTATATTTGGGCTGTTTCATTTGTGACAACATTTGGGCCACAGTTCCTTATCTGTGTTTAGCTTTTGTATTCCCTACCCTAAATCTCATTTATCCTCACCTCTTTACAATGCTGTGCATACAATATTCAAGTGATTCACATCTCCCTAATCTTTATGACATATCTCTCCTTTCAGGGACAGACTCACTTACCTTATTGCTCACTTGCAGATGAAATATTCCCCAGGCAGCTGAAACTCAACAAGTATGGAAGAAGTTAACTAATCTTTTCCCACTGACCTGCTCCTCCTCCTCCTATATGCCTGTATTTGTGAGTGGTATCTAACAAGTTACTCAAAGTAGAAACCTGGGCACCATCTTTTAATCCTTACAGCACTCCCCACAAAGAACTCTTAACTTTGTCTTCTAGGTCTCTCCAATCCCAGCCTCTCCTCTTCTGGCTAAGGTCACCATCCTACTGACAGGTGAATCCACTAGCCTCTACTCAGACACTTCCATAACATCAAATTCTTTCAGTTGCTCTACTGGTCGTTTTCTATTAGATTCATTTGTTCTCTTATCTGTAGGTTACAAATGTGGTCAGGAAAGAAACCCTATCTGTAAGTTCATCCCTCTCCTACCATTGTCTACTTTGGTGCACAGCAAAGAGTAGGTACTCAAGTATGTAGTGTATAAACAAAGTAATAAATATATCTTTCTTATCAGGCTCTGGAAATCTTAATGTCCTAAATGAAATATTACACACACACAGCCCTGTACCTACTGGTGTGCAATCCACTCTACATCCCAAATAAATGCTGAATGATGTCAGACTATTTCTGTCTGTAGTCACTGCAGGTAACAGAGACCAAAGAAATGTTGGCACAAATAAATGTACAGTGGCTTTTTAGGCATAGTCTTGTGTAAAAAGTAAGATCATTTTAATGCGTATCCTAAAATATTTCAAAATATGAAGCAAATTTTGGAAAGGAAAATGAGCTGCCTTATTATCTATAATCTAAGAGTATTCCCTTCTTATGTTAAGAAATCATGGATAACTATAACCTTACTGTATGAATATCTAAAGAATATCCCTAACATATATGGAAATCTTTAACGTATATGGAAAGATGTTATGATAACACAGTGATGCAACTTTATAATATACTCAAAGTACACAAACAAAATACACATATATATCTATGGTATACTAAGCACATATATGTGTATGTCTACACACATACACACACAGCCTTCCTTACAATTTAACCAAAAGATCAATAAAAAGCCCATTTGCTCGATGAAATTTATTCTTTCAGACATATTTATCAATGCTGCCTTCTCCAAATAGAACTACATTAGGAAAATATATGTATGTCAGTAAATTGCCATCCCACATTCCACAGTCAGAGAGAGAACCAGTACAGAAAACAGAGATGAAACAATCTCATTAGCGCTGATGCCTAACTGTCCAGAGGCTCATTCTAATCTTTGGTCATATGGGTTGCTTATCACTTTAGGCCTAGTGGAAATTATATATTAATGCCAGTGATCAGTTCTCAAGATGGACTTTGCTTTTAGTGTACAGCAAGCTATATAATTACAAGCTAGTACTCCCACCAAAACATGCATGAGAAACTGGACAAACAATACAATGAGTGAAAGTATAAGAATGACCCCAAGGATAAGCGCCATTTGTGAATACCCTTCTTGATGATAACAAGCCATGCAAAATGAAGGAGAAAATAAAAATAATAAGCACATTAGGTTAAAAATCTAATGGGCAGTCAGGCGCGGTGGCTCACGCTTGTAATTCCAGCACTTTGGGAGACTGAGACAGGAGAATTGCGAGTTCAAAGCCAGCCTCAGCAACGGCGAGGCGCTAAGCAACTCAGTGAGACGCTGTCTCTATATAAAGCACAAAATAGGGCTGGGGATGTGGCTCAGTGGTCAAGTACTCCTGAGTTCGATCCCTGGTTCCAAAAAAAAAAGAAAATCTAATGGGCATAATCCTCCTTTAACATTATCACTACTAATGTACTTAAAGAGTTCTGGGATACAATCAAGCAATCTATTTTCTGAAGCATCTTCTGGGTAGCAGCAATGAAAAGTATTAAAATATAGTGTTGAAAAGAAGTCATCTATAATAAATGGATTATTCTGCATATGCAAGTATGAAATTTATTCTTAAATTCTATCAAGAAATCATTTAAGTTCATCTGCTGGGAGACAAAGGCCCCAGGTATTCTCTCTCTGATCCAAGCAGGAGAAATGCTATGAACACTTGCTGAAGTGGCTTCCCTCTGGGAAGTTCTCCTAGGAATGCCTCGTGACAGAGCCAGCCCTCTGCTATTCCCTAAAATATGAGCCAGCAAAGCGTGTTCATCATGTTTTCTCATCAAGAAGTGAGCTTTCGCAGCTTTCTAGCCCTAAATAAGCTGTTCACTTTCCACCCCAGAAAATGATAGCAGAAATATTTTGGTCATCCCCTTTACTCAGTATTTTCTTGCACATCAATGGATTTTGAAACAGTTCCCACCTTAGGGAAAAAAATGCTACAAGTTTATCTATTTTTTCTAATCTAGCAAATAACCTAGTAAGACACTTCTGACAGTACTTCAATGGATATTCATTTTCAAAATTGCTCAAATGTTAATAGTTCTGAAAGAATGTGGTAGAAGCACTTAGTAATTTTTTGAGGAGGATATAGAGCATAGATAAAGGCTGGGAAGCAGTGAGGTAGGAATGACTTCAAAGCATTCTGTTCCTAAACAAGTATGCATGCACATAAGACACAGCTACCTATGAGACAAGGAAGGACAATGTTTTTGTTTCTTAACATTGCTTAAATTCTGGTCAGAGAAAAACCACACCTTGGCACTGTTGTGGTCATTGTGAACCACAATACTCCATAAAGATAACAAAAGCTTATTATATCATAGAAAATATGCTAAGGCTCTGAATAAATTCACATTTAAGTCATATCACATTATTATTCCCATTTAATTGCTGAAATGATTTAGGCAGAGTTCCTGTAATAAGCTCCAAGTTTTATATCCATTAAGTGTGCTTACAATGAAATATCAGAATATTTTAAGTATCGAACTCTTTAGGCTTTAAAAATCAACTGTAGATTTTAATGATGACACTTTCCACTAGGAAGACCATAGCCAAAGATGAACCATGCAGTCTTTAAGTGATGTGGAACTGGGGTTGACTCTACAACAGATTATGAAATATCCAGTTATCCTGATGCTTAAGGTATACCACATGGATTTTAACACAATATTAATCTAATCTTCAACAGTCAGAATTTTAGCATTTCCAGAAAGATTTGTCATATTTCTAGAAAAAGATAAGAAATACAGATGAGGATCTTATAAACTATATATGGGAAAAACTAAAGAGAAGTAGTGACATAAACAGTGATTAATCTTCCAATTATAATATATGCCAACTTAGGGAAGTTAAGAAGTTAGTTATTCAAAACTAAATGAAGGTACTATATGCTGATGCAAGGATTAAGATCTTGCTTAAAACTCTACTCTTGACAATAGTCTACTACTGGTTTAGGTAGTCTCAGTAGGCTAAGTAGATAATTTCCCAGAAACGGGGAAAAAGCTGTACGTGCCAGAATCTGTAAGACAGTGTTTTCTGGGCATTAGCCACATTATTTATAGTGTTTGGATAGCAACTGAAAACACAGTAAAAAACCATCTTGCTTTTGGAGGAAAAATAATAAAAAAGTGTTTCATCCACAAGGAAAGAGTGTGCCATATATTATAGGAAAAAGATCTTTCTGGGGAACATGTTCTGTTGGTCTGATTATCTGTCACTTAAGGAACAGGACTTCCACTGTGTCATAACACTTGCTGGTCATAGAAGGAAGGTGTATGAAGCTGAAAGTCTCAGAGTACTTTTCTGTCTTTGGCTATTGGGCTCCAGCACTCTGGCTCATCAAATCCACTGAAACTATTTAGTTATAGTTTCCATTCTATACCAGCAAAAACTCTAATTCAAAGTTAAATCAAAGCAAATAAGGAAAAGCTATTTGTGTCACAGTTTTGTGAAGTCATATCTGTATTTTTGAAAATATGCCATCACTAGGCACAGATTTATATTTAAAATGTTAATCATATGAAAATAAGGACAAATTTAACAGAATCATCTATTATGTCTTAATTCCTCTGTGAAAATTAAAAGATTAGGCTTCCAGTAAGCCATGAAGTAAGAAAAAACATCCTACTAATATAGGCAAGCTGTTCTAGCTCCACTGTTTCCAACTGAGTTATAAAATCGGGGGGCACTAAAAAAACAGCAGGGATACCAACAGCTTGTGTTTGCTCCTTTGCTTCAGCCTCTAGAATACTAGGGCTTTCAGCAAGGAATGTAATGCATCACTCCCTCTTTGACTTAAAACTTTATATTATATCAAGATCTCATACTGCAATTACTTGTTTAAAAAATATAAATATCTTTGAGGAAGTCTCAAATATGGTGCTTCTCTGTGGCATTTATCCAGTTCAAATGTTTCTGAGTATCTTTTATTCACGAACACCCTGTGTTTATGGATACCACGACATCTCTACGCACCAAATCTATGCACCAATGGGCATGACTCTGCATACAGGTTTACTAGTCACTTTCAGGTGTCTTCCTCCTAGTACCTGCTTAGCTAAAATTGAATTTCAGTTAGTCTTTGCTCTTCATGAGCTTGACAGTTTTGAAGTATTCAAGTCAGTTACTTGTTGGGTTTCTCTACTCATCTTTATCAACTGAGAAATACTTTCAAATTAAAAGAGACTACGGAGACATGGCCACTTAATCTGACATATGTTCTTGGATTAGACCCGGAAATGGGTGAGAAAATTTTAAATATGAATAAAGGATGCATATCAGATAACATAATTTTATCAGTATTAAATTTCCTGATTTGGATAACTGTTCTATGGTAACATAAAAGCACATCTTTGTTAGGAAATATACAACATATTATTAAAGGAACACTATGACACACACTCTATCATGTGTTTCAGAAAAAAAAGAGGCTGAAAAAATGAGTACTATGATTAACAGTTGGGAATCCTGATGAAGAATATATAGGACTTTTTTGTACTGTTTTTGTAACTTTTTTTGAGTGTGATGAGGGCCATTTGCAACCATTTTTCAAGTCAGAAATTACATTAAAACAAAAAATTTTAAAAACTGTCAGATTTACATCTAAAAATATAGTAAATTTAATGTATTAAGATTTTTAAGTAGCAAAAGGAGGAAGATTCCAAACTCTATGTTTCCTTGTTTAAGAGCTGAACCACTTATTCAGAGGAAGAAGCAGGCAAAATTTCAAAGTTAATGTTATAGGACTTTAAAGTAAGAAAGAAGATAGGAAAAGTGGTTAAGATACAACATATTTCATTTATTCAAACAGTAATAAATACTCACTGTCCAATCCAGGATGGCTGATTGTCATTAAAGAGATGGATTTTGTCAATGGAGAAGAAATGGCTGATGTACAATAATTAAATCCCTGTTGCTTAGGTCTGTGACATGTCTATAAAGTAAAAAAGTGAAGAACAGGTATTAAGTACACATTCTAATATTTCTTCATAAGCACAAAATTTACACTCAGAAACAAACCAGTGAATTAAGGCAGAGTAGAAGGGAGCTAAGAGCATTCTTCCTAGTCAGATAGACTTAGATTCTAGTCTGTCTCTGTCACTTAGTAACTGCTCAACTTCTGAGAAATTACTCAGGTTTCTAAAGCAGAGGTAGAGTATTCATCTTTTATAGTGGTTTTAGATTTCTCAGAGCCTCTAAACAATGTTTATAACCTTAGTAAGTCCTTAATGAATATCTGCTAGATACATAATTAGAAGAAAATGATTCCTCTGGAAATACCAAACTACATGCACTACCTGTTCTTTGAAAAACCTGAAAATTGCCTACAGAAATACAGAATATTAGTAATATTACTTTGATTTAAAGAGTGGAAAACTGAAACGGAAGTAAAAGTGTTTAAAGATCATAAGTAAAACAGCAGAGCATCTGGAAAGAAGTCTCAAATCTCTTTCATTTCCTCTTCTAAGATAAGACTGACTCTACATGAACACGAGGGTGACTGAAATTCAGTAACTTAACTCCCTGAGTAAATTCACAGCAGCTTCAAGGCTGTATAATCCAATCAACTGCAGGAGTTCCTGCTCAACATCCCTGAAAGTTAGAGTGTGTCATACTTCTGCTGGTAAACAGCTCCCTCCTCATTTCTTTTGAGAGAGCTCATTCTGTTAACCAATGTTAATTATCATTAACCACTTCGGTGTTTAGTAGGATTAAATCTGTCTCTTTATGACTCACACATGTTGAAAGGAAAGCAATGAAAATCCATTACTAGCATTAAATCGACTCAACTGGGCCAGACTTCTGACTATTTAGAGCTTGTTCCATGTGTAACCATGGAATCCAAGGCAAATAGTTGCTGTGTTTCAAATACAACCTTGAGGTCTAAAAAATGACCTCAGTGAAAGACACAGACTTTCAACAGGAAGTTGGCTGCAGGCAACTTGTACAGATCAGAGAGATATAAGCAGCTCAAACACCTCCTCTGAGGTTGCACCCAAGATGAAAAATATGGGTGAGCACAGAGTTTCAGGAAGGACATATACAGCAAAGCACTAAAATGCTGACTTTTATCTAGAAATACTGATTTTATCTGAAGGCTAAATCAGAAGGTCCATTTCAGAAAGACATCAGTGGTAATTAACATCACTTATCCTATCTTTTAAGAGAGGGTCATCTGTCATATTATTGGAAATATCAGTCTCAGAAAAGATGGCATATAATATTAAGAAAACTAAAACAATCTCATTTCCTCATTAAAACTTGTCTAAAGAAATGGAAAGAAGCAGTGAGACCAACAGCTAGGAATTCTCAGTTTAATATACTGCTCAGCTAATAATTACATGTTATTAGGCAAATGGCTTAAGTGGGCTCCAAGTTCTCATGTTTAAGATTTTGAGAGATGAATCTGAAGAGATACATGGATTCCAAGTACTTGATTCTCTTGGCAAATCTACAAGTTCAGCATTTTATCTGGCCCTGTAAACGAATTCCAAAAGATTCCATACATTTGAAATGCAATTTATTTTTCATGAGTTTATTTACCTTCATCGAAGTTATAATTGATAGTCACCAAATAATTTTTCCTATTTTTTCCCCCTTTTTGTCACCATTAGGCTGGATAAATCTAAATCACTTGCTTCAATAAGAATATTCTCTATAGTCTTCTTTTTAATTTTAAACTTTTTCTAATGTGTTTAATCAAAGTAGAAATTTAAAATTTGTTTTAAAAAGTGGCAAAATTCCTTTATACCTTCAATTTGATTTTCCTTCGACCTAAATTCTCTTTATTCATTTGGCCTTAAAAGAGCATAAATTCATTACTAAGACAACCTTTCAGTGCCAAATTTATATTCAGTCATGTCAATGCTAGACAGAATGAAGGAATTAAATTTCTATACAAAAATTCCAGTAATTAAGTCAAACAACAGGTTGTTAATATTTAATTAAAAATGTTTCATTAAATTTCTTTCTCAAACTACAGTCACCTATTCAAAGACACAGGCTTTACTTTTTTGTATGTTTTATTATAAATGTTTAAAAGAATTAAATGGTATCCCAAATTCTTTCAGAAATTAATCCAAAGTCTCCTGGCCCAAGAGAAAGGAGGAGGACTGTGGGTAATGCAGGATGTTACGAAAGCATATAATTCCAACTCTCAACTCCCCTGGGGGCTGGGGATATAGCTCAGTTGGTACAGTGCTTGCCTCACATGCACAAGGCCCTGGGTTCCATCTCCAGCACTACACACACACACACACACACACACACACACACACACACACCCTCTTCCTGGGATTGTCAGAGGTGACAATGAGGGGCATAATGTGACAAAAAATAGGAAAAAGTCACTTGATTTGACTGACAAGGCCCATGACTTGACAAGAGATGGATAGGTGGTGAGAAAGAGAAGGCAGGAGTATAGACATTCTCTCAAGAATTCTGGCAGGAACAGAAAGCAAAGGAAATCAACAGTCATTTCCTGGACAGTGTGGTAAGACAAAGTGTACTTTTTCTAGGAAGCACAAACTTGGGACATAATGTTTGAGACTTGGAAAATTTAGGAATAACATGTAACATACTTCAAGATGTATTGCACTCCTGTGGTGGTAAAAGGAAGAAAAATTCAACTAAATATCCTGGATACTTTTCCAATTCCACCAAGTTTGCTTTGATGGAATATTTAAGTCTATGCAGATTAACGGTATTTTAAAATTAATACAAAGTGCTGAAAACTTGTTTCAGTGCTATATTATTAATGGGTAAGTAATCATAGCTACTAGCCTTATACTAACAGAGGTTTGCCATCTGTTTCCTAATATGGGCTCTTTTTTTGGGGAAATAATGTTTTTTTTTTTTCCCAAATTAGCAATATATAGCTACATCAGCCTTACCTGCTGATCAAATAGCCTATGTTCTCTCTGGTCTGACTCCAGATCCTCTTCTGAAAGTGACACCAAAGAGTCACCCCGTTCCTCCCCACTGAAAGAGTGCCTAAGTTCTTTGGAGTCTGCAGAGTTTACTTCTAGAGATGAAGATGGATTGTTTCCAACACCAGCTCCTCCTGTCAAGCCTTCCAGACTGAAACTGAACACAAGCACAGAAATTAATTCAATCTATTTGTAAGTCATGGAATGGAAGGAGGATACAAAATCCCTTTAGTTATATCTCCCTCGCTCATACAGTGTTTCTGTGTCATCTAGCAAAACTCTCTATAAGGGTCTGTCATAATGAGTGCCAGCTACCTTTGCCCCCAGAGATCTTAGAATGCTAAGATTACTACACATAGATCTTTTTTACCTTGTTCAACTCACCTAAAAATTAAACTAAGATAATTTTCTCACACATTTTTCAATATATCATATAGACAGACCATATTTATCTAACTATCATTTGTTTTTTTTTATTTATCAGTTGTAATTAATCTTTGCCAGACTCTAACTATGTAAAAAGCCAAATTTCACAGAGAAAATATTAGTAACTTCCAGAAGGCAAAGTGGGCGGTTTTCCATGTGTCAGGTACTTTTATTATAACTTTACAATTATATTCTAGTTGACCTTTCCAACTTTACAGGTATACTTCCACCTAGAAAACCCTGTTACTCATGAGCATTACCATCTGTGCATGTCTGTCTACATAATAACTGCTGACAGGTTTCCTGAGAATTGTTAGTTGCAGATAGACACATATAAATATATTAAAGAAAAAATGATAAAAACCTACACAATCTGAGAGTTTTTTTGTCTTGATATGGGTGAAAGGAAAAACAAAAACAAAAACAGGGTTTGGATTTTTTTTTTTTTTTTTTTGTACCAGGGATTGAACTCAGGGGTACTCGACCACTGAGCCACATCCCCAGCCCTATTTTGTATTTTATGTAGAGACAGGGTCTCACTGAGTTGCTTAGCGCCTCGCCATTGCGGAGGCTGGCTTCGAACTCGCGATTCTCCGGTCTCAGCCTCCCTAAGTGCTGGGATTACAGGCTTGCGCCACTGCACCCGGCTAGGGTTTGGAATTTTTAACGGGATCCTTGGGATAAAGATTCTGTGGCTTGTAGTGAAAAGCATTTTCTGTAATCAGGAGGCTACACAGATAGGGTTTAGTTATTTATCTAAACTAATTTGAGTCTGCTAACTTGAATAATTTACCTTTGTTAAAACTGCAGCCTGAACTTCTTTAACATAAGCAAGTTCTCAAAATATAGTTGTAGCCGACCAGGTCCCACAGTTAACAACCAGTTAGAATTGTATTTGGAGGGGTACTGAAAGTATTTAGTTACCTCTGCTCTGGGAAAACTGTATAGTTAATTGTTACAATTAAGTTCATACATGCCAAACAAAAAGCCTTCTATCTGGTATTTTTTCAGCTTCATAAATTACTTATTATGAACTAAAGTCATATGTCACTATTTTTTTCTACTGAGTAAATTAAACAATAGGTTTTCCTCATTTTAATATAACCATAGAGATTATGACTAATTACAAGTAAATACATCTGTAAAACTCATTTCCAATACTAGGGATAAGAAGAAAGGAAACTTAGTTTTGTATTGTGAATTATTTGGAAAGCCTGAGAAAACCAGATCTGTGTTTATCACAAAACTTAATACTGAAAATATTTTGGTAATTAAATCTGGCTGCTCAGTTGAAAGAATATGAAATGATGAGGAGTCTCTGAATTTGGAATCTGAAGATTGGTGGTTTGGAAGCATAACAGAAACCAGTGCATCTTAATAGCTGCCATGATTCTCTCATTGTTTTCCTCATCTGGGAATCTGAACAGAACAAAACAAAGAAAGGCATAGTCTACTATACCACAGAGACAAGTCTGTACAGAAAACACCATATCTGCAGCTCTTGAGACAAACTTGTACATCAGGATACATCACTGAGTTCCTAGGCCACATCCTGTCAACTGAGTTAGTGATGCCCATAGCAGAGACAATGGAACACTATGCTCACAAAGCAAGCTGCCCATATGCATTCCAGCCACACAGAAGCCAGCTCGCTCCAAGCCAAACGCCAGATGCCATGTTTTATAGTTTCCCATTTGATGGCTGGACATGCAATGATACTATACCTTCTGTAATTAAAGTCAGCACTCAGGGCAGCAGAGTATTGCACACCAGAAGGACACCAGCTCATACTGAGGATGACATCAAAGGCAGAAACAGAAATGGAGGGAGAAAAAGGGAAACAAGTATAGAGTTATTAGGTTTAAAAAGAAAAGGTATAGTTAGAGACTATATCCATACTTAGATGGATTTATTTAATTAAAAAATTTAGGAATGTAACATTGAGGATTTAGAAAAAGGCTAGAATAACAGCCACAGAAACTTGAAATTGTTGTACTGATGTCCATCTAATGTTTTTGAAAAGACTGTGAGCTCTTTACAGGTTAATCGGTCCTATCTGAAATCCAAGAATTTTCTCAGGTGATCCCCTGGTAAAGAGCCTATTGCACTTCTGGATTCCTCCTCAGACACCCTTGAAAAGGTGTTTCACCTCCACTATTAGGATGATCCCTCCATACACCACACTGCCCCACAGCATCCTTATATAGGACCTCTAATCCAGGAAAAAAAGGAACAGTGAAAAACTGTGCTAGGTTAGGTTCACTAGGGTAGGCTCACTAGGGTAGAGTCACCAGTTTTCTTTTTTTCATGTGTTTCCAGTAAGGGTCTAATTAAATCAGACAATTCATGAATCCTGCATGATATTCCGTCTACATCACATCTTTAAAAGCTACTTACTAGGCTCTCCTGCTAAAAATAAAGCATGTGACAATGGCCATATTCCCTTGGACCTTAACCATAATAAAGGCAATTTTTTCCCCCTTAGAATTCTATAGTACTAAGCTGCAAATGCATCATTTAAATTTTAGTTAATATCCACTTTGCCCACAAGATTAAAGAAAAACAAAAATATAATTTGACCATCTACTTCCTTTGATTATCCTGGTGTTGGAAAGCCTCAATACATATAACCAGCTAAAAAAATAACCAATTAAAAGCATCAGTTACTCTGTAAAGGAAACTGTATCAACAGGTCAGGAATCCACCCTCCCAACTCCCCTAGCCCTTTCTTTGAAACACAATTCCAGCGCTCTGGGTCAGAATTTTTGACTCACAGAAGTTATCCTTAAAATACACACTGCTGCTATTTGGGCCTTAAAATTCTAAGTGGTACATGCTTTTCTTTTCAATAAGGAATAAAAACAGAGCTGCTGGACAACAGTAAAACTGCTTGATTCCCTACTGCCTCTTGTGAATGGGAAAGCCTGCAGGCACTAAAAACACCTATCTTGAATTTAATACATCTAATAACTCCTTGATTGTCAAGTGGCCTTCTGGGGGGAGGAAAAAAAACAAAGTGGTGGGGGCACAGCTTCTCCTATGACTCTTTTAAAAGGAAATCTTTAAAACAGCATTTTAAAATAACTTAAATGCTGGGCATGGTGGCGCACACCTGTAATCCCAGTGGCTTGGGAGGCTGAGGCAGGAGGAACATGAGACCAAAGCCAGTCTCAGCAACTTAATGAGACCCTGTCTCAAAACAAAAAAAAATTTTAAAAAAAGAGGCTGGTTAAGTGGCCCTGTGGTTAAGCACCTCTGGGTTCAATCCCTGATTAACTCTCCCTAATTAATGATATAAAAAAGTTTAAATCACATTAAAATTAACAGTATAAAGCTCATAAGTGCAAAAGCAGAAAGCAGAAATACACAGCTGAGACAAGTCTCTGATGAGCAGGACCAGAGTGACTTATAATTTACTTGGATAAACAGAAACACAATATATTTTACAAACATACGTTAAGACTCAGAAGTACATTTTTTGAAGATATTAATTTTTAAATCTCTAAACTGTTAATAAATTGGGTCACACTACCTAAATCTTCAACTTACAGGAAACAGAACATGGCAAATCAGTTAATTGAACATACACTGCCAAATCATCTTCTTCAAAATGTCTTTCTTCTATAGTTTCAAACATCTTACTCTCAGCACATGATAAGACTAAAAAGACTTATCATGGAACATGAAAGACTGCAAAGAAATTTAAGATGAAGAGCAACAGGGACACCCCCCCCCAAAAAAGACAATAGTAGCTTTTGCAAGGATCCACAGGAAATTGCAGATAGTCTATAATATCTGTCCCCTCCTTATAGCAGAAAAACTGTTTAATAATTACAGTATTTTTGACAACATCCTAAATTCCTTAATTCCTCAAGTAGTGGAGGCAATATTGAATGGTTTTTCTTTGGCTTGAGATTTATGAAGTTTAAGACTTTAAAAAAAAATAAACACCTCGGCTGGGGATATAGCTCAGTTGGTAGAGTGCTTGTCTTGCATGCACAAGGCCCTCGGTTCAATCCCCACCATCACAAAAAACAGAAAAACAAAAACACTCCCCTACTCCCCTGTTGGAACATTTCAGTTTTATAAACTTTTAAACTATACATCATGTTCTTCCTAAAAAATAAGTTCCACTGAGGGTAAAATTGTTAACTGGGCTTGTTTAAATCGATATGCTAACTGCATCTAGTAACTTGTCATCCTGCACCCTGGTCACCAAGTGCATGTTTTAAAAAGTTCATAGTGAAGAGCTTCTAATACAGAGCCTGACAAAAAAAAGGTTTTAGATACCTTTTATTGATAAAGGCATTTAAACGAGTTACTCCCTCCTGAAGGGCAATTTAACCAAAGACATGATGATCTGTGATTCATTTAACCGTTTAAAATTAAGCTCCATTTTGGGCCTAAAATCTAGAATTAAAGGAAGAATCCCCTTGAAAAAGATGAGTAGGCAAATCACTATTTGCCTGCTTCTCAACACACTTAGCTGAAAAATATTCAGCTATGAATATAGCTGAATGAGAAAAACACTTCTTTACAAATATCTCTTTTTTTTTAAATTTTTTTTTTTAAGTTGTTGATGGACCTTTATTCATTCATTTATTTATATGTGGTGCTGAGGATCGAACCCAGTGCCTCACACATGCGAGGCAAATGCTCTACCACTGAGCCACAATCCCAGCCCTACAAATATCTCTTAATATGAGAACCGAATAGTAACAGAACCGTGTTTTCCAAACAAAGAAGGACTTCTAAACTTTATTGCTACTTTAATTAGTAAAACAAATTGTAGCTTTTAGCAAAATTTGAAGCAAATCAGCACTTCTTCTGTGATTATAAGTAACTTCTCAGCTTACAAATCACTTATTTTTAGTTTCAAATTTTTACCCAACATAATAATTAAGGAATTCAAAGACTGAGAGATCAGCTTATGCACCTTAATTGCTTTCTGAAATGACAATGTCAACAATAGAATGGAAACTGCCAACTGACCTAGTAATAAAGTTTTTCATCATATTATTAAAGAATGTGTTGAAAATATTTAGGACCTGTGTGTAAGCACATACATATTTCTGATTCTTCTTTTCTAGAAAGAAAAGTATTCCCCAGCATCCATTACATTGGCACAACACAGAAAATACTTTGAATTCTCCAATTAAAGTTGGGTGAGACCCTATTATCAAAGTCATCTGAACAAATAAGCACAAGATAAAAAATATATTTCAGATTTTTTAAGAAGATAAAATAGGAAAAACTTTAAAGAAATTATTTCATATGGAACTGACATAAGCAATTAATAAATACTGATATTTTATTTGCCTGAATTAGAAGTGATGTTATTTAAAAATAGACTGTTCACGGGGCTGGGGGGCACAGTTCAGTGGAAAAGCTCTTACATGACATGCAAAAGACCCTGGGTTTCATCCTTAGCGGGGGAGGAAAGGGGGATCGTCTAATTATGAATTAAGCAGGATGAAATGCTTGTTAGTATATGCTCAGAGGCGACAGGGTTAGTCCATCAAGTTTGTGAACTCTGTACCTTCTCCTATGAATGGGAGGTCTCCTGACAACATCCCCAAGAACTCGCATTGAACTGAAAATGAATGGTGGAAGAGGTCAGTGATGCAGGTGAAACAAAATGAGATACAAATGCATGAAATCATCAGACACCACACTGGGAAGAAAGATAATCCTCAAAGACAAATAGCATAGGGAGTAAGAAAATGAAAGAATGTGGAATGAGAAAAATATCAGAACCAAAAAGGCCTGACAAATTCTGTGGAGGGCTATGAATTGAGATGACAACTTATGAAGTTTTTTACATTATAAAAGTAAAAGGATCAGGAAAAAAGTGTCATTCAAAACTTTAACAGGATTTTCCTTAAGACTTTAACATGCAGGTAACATTACATGCAGATAATACCATAAAAACCAGTCAACTATTAGAGTGATAATTAAAACCTAATTCTCATTCCATTATCTCCAAAAGTATTAAAACAGTGTTGGTAGGTAATCCTTAGCACTAAATTAAAACAGGCAATCTCATGACCTACAGGTTGAAAATATAAATAACTTATGTTATAGAGTTCTAATCTCTGATTTTAAGATCACCATGTAATCCTGGGCACATCATTTAATCTGAGCTTCAATTTCCTCCTGTGCGCTATATGATACATAGTAGCATGGAGCTCTGAAATCAAATCATGATCCACAGTGGGGTATAAAAAATTTGTTTATATATAAAATAAACACTTGTTCCTCGATACTGTTTGCATCTAACACAAGGATGTCCTATCAAGAAGTTCCCCTTGGGCTGGGGTTGTGACTCAGGTAGAGCACTTGCCCAGCATGTGAGAGGCACTGGGTTCGATTCTCAGCACCACATATAAAAAAATAAAAAAAGAAAGAAAAAGAAAAAGGAAAAGGTCCATCAACAACTAAAAAACATTAAAAAAAAAAGTTCCCCTTGCTTCAGGGAGAGAATTCTCACTGTAGAGATCATTTCCCATATTCTCATATTTTGTACCATGTGAATACTTTTGAAAAATCCAGCTTGTGTAAAAACTTGGAAGGAAGGCATTAACGAACTGGTTTTTTTTAAAAATGTTTATTTTTTAGTTGCAGGTGACAGAATATCTTTATTTTATTTTTATGTAGTGCTGAGGATCGAACCCAGTGCCTTATGCATGCTAGGCGAGCACGCTACCACTGCGCCATAATCCCAGCCCCACGAACTGTTTTTTATATAACCTATGATTCCTTGATTCCTTCCTCCCCACTTCCCTCGCTTCCTTCCTTTCATTTTGGTATTGGGATTGAACCCAGAGGTGCTTTACCACTGAGCCACATCTCCGGCCCTTTTTATTTTGAAGCAGGTTCTCAAACTGTTTCAGCTGAGTTGTTTACATCACTTAATCTGTCAGTCTCCTTTCTCAGCCAGTTCTCCTCATTAAGAAAGTGGAATAAGTACACCCTGGTAAATACTGCGTACCTCTTCTTCATAGATAAAACACCTGCTTGAATTCATCCAGGCAGCCAGTGATTAGAAGCAAATCCAACTTATCTTCTGCATAGGCTACTGTCAAACTGAAGGACTAAGAATGGGCCACACTTGTAAAAATCTCCAAAACTATATGATACATGGGGACATACCAGTTAAGGTTATAGTATTTCATGAGCCTTATGCTCTCTTGAGGATTAAACATTGATCATTTAGATTTCATCTAAACTTCTGCGTTAGAAACAGAAGGCTTTAATTCTCATGAATCATTCTGAATAAATGAGATGTATTAAGACTGTTCACCTTCATGTTTATTTCTTAATTGACAACTGACAAGAAAGTATTCCCTCCAGTATTTTCTTTTCTTCTTCTTCTTTTTTTTTGGTACCAGGGATTGAACCCAGGGATGCTTAACCACTAAGCCATATCCTTGGCCCTTTTTTAAAAAATTCTTTTATTTTAAAACAAGGTCTCACTAAGTTGCTCAGGGCCTTGCTAAGTTGCTGAGGCTGGCTTTGAACTTGCAATCCTCCTGCACCATCATGCCAGGCTCCAGTATTTTCTAATTCACAAATTTCATTAGGAAATCTGGCACGAATAAACATTATTATTTATTAAAAACTCACTAAATCACACTCACATTTCACTTGATTATTACAAATATTCCAAAAAGCCAGTGTTTTACAATGAGAAAATTAAAGCTCACAGTGATCAAATGACTTGCCCAATGTTTTCTACAAGTTAAATTATGGAGCTGGTATTTGAACACAGATCTTCCTCATTCCACAGTACATGTTATTTCTTTGATACCATGGTGTCTCCTAACATCCATTACTGATAATATTACCAAATTAGAAACTTCTCCCAAAAACAAGCAGACACTGAGACATTAAATGGGCTCTCATCTCACCTTCGGTGGTTCATTTCTGCATCACTAGCTGCATTCTTTCCAGGACCCCAGCTGTGTCTCCGGAAAGGGGACAAAGAACGCATGGAATTCCTCAGGACAGAGCAGTTTGCTGGCACTTCAGTGATGCTGTCCATCTCCTCCTCTTCAATTTCCCCAGAGCCAGCAGGCTCACTCTCACCCTCTGGACCCTCAGCTCCCACTTCATGGCTGTAGAAGCCATTATGGCTTTGCTGGTCTCTAGATCTGTTTAACTTTGAAATTTGAGGGAGGGACACATCACTGCTGTGAGAAGAATGTCGATCCAGAGAAGCTGTGTCATCGGTAGAAGAACCGGATCCTGTAATATCACAGACCAACTGCTCTTCCTCGGGCTGTAATGGAGAGAAAATACATACAGTTGAAACTAGCAGGACCAACCAGATAGTCTCAGTCACTCTAGAGCAAGCCAATGGCTTCATAGTTGATCAGAGGTAGACAAGGTCAATAATTGCCTTAGAGCAGGGTTTTTGTTTTTAAAGCATTATTAAAGTTGAGTTTAAATCCCCTTGGCCTCCAGTAAAGAAATGTTCTAGGCCTACTTTCTCTGTCATCTTACTAGGTGTATTAGACTAGAAGTAGTTCTTAGTTTGTTCTTTCAATCAATATGATCAACTGAAATGAGGGGAACCATTTGTTTCCGGGCTTTCTGCTGCATGAAAACTCTTAATTCATATCATATTAGACTTAATTTTTTCAAAAGCTTTAACTGAAACAAAGCAACCTGTATGGCTACAAAAATAATGTGAAGTTAATATTCCAAAAGCAAGTACATAATTATTTTTAAGAGTCCTTTTGAAAAACACAGAATAGCTTCTGATCCTACCTTAAGTCTGCCACTAATACCAAAACAGAAGAAAACTACTGTTTCTTCTCATTTCACCTGGCTGAATATTATTAAGCCAAAACAATCAGTCCTGACAACAGGGTCTTTGATAAAGTGATAATGATTTTTTCCTGGCCAACCTCTAGAGCATAATAGGAATAGGGCAAATTTTAGTCCTAGTTGCCTGACACATACTATTTCTTGATGAGTAAGATGCGTTTCATGGCATACAAAAGACCTAAAGACTTTTTTTTAAGTATCTTAGAGATGCATGGTCACCTTATCAGTTCAGATGTAGGCACTCCCTTAATATCTTTATTTTGCACTCTTAACAAGACAAGCAACAGGGAATGGAGAAAGGCATGCTGCAATCCCCCCCAATATATTTCTAATTAGTCACTTGATTCAATGTTTTAATTAAGAGTGAAGAAATATGTGGTTCTTAGATGAAGATTTTTTTAAGCATGAGAGCCGATGAGTCCTTTCAGCTTTGGAATGGAAAACAAGCCCTGTACCTGAAGGAATCTTTTTAAAGGTTTAATAAAACATTGATGACCAAAAGCATACTACTTTCTAAAAGCACCTCTGTACCTTTTTGGCTGGATCTCACCACCTACTGTTGACCACTCCCTGCTCCCAGTCTAATTTGCTAGATTAATTCATTTCCAAATAATGTGTGTAATGAGATTGAAAGGGAAGAGGGAAAATGCAATGGGATCAAAGGAGAGGTCAGGAAACTGAGGCCCAGGCTGTTTGATGAACTCTCCCAGGTGCACAGACAGTGAGCAGCAGAACCAAGATCTGAATCCAAGTTGATTTCAACTTAAACTGCCTTATTCTGCTATCTTGAGCATCTTTAAAAACCCTATAAGGACAAGATCTCTAAGTCAGTATCAGAAAAGTCGCCTCACTGTGTCTAACTACAAAATAAAACTACACTTCACCAAGTAAATTCTTAAGTATGATAGGTATTATTTTAAAATAAAATCACTGACCGTTCTCTTTAAGTTAATGAGGGAATAATGTGGCCATCCTAAAGGATTCCTATTCGTGGAGACATTCTCCACAATGAAAGAAAATGTAAATGGTCATAAATGCCCACTGTAGAAAATACTTGTAGAATGCCAGCTTTCTCACTACCACGGGTTGAACAGTGTCCTCTTCCAATATGTGTCCTTCTCAGAATGTGAACTTATGTGGAAATAGGGTCTTTACTGATGTAATTAGTTAAGATGAGATTACAGTAGAGTAGAGTAAGCCCTTGATCCAACATGAAATGAAGGGGAGAGTGATACAGGAGAATTCCACGTGAAGACTATAGTGGAGACAATCCATGGAATGCCAAGGACTGCCAAAAAAATGCCAGAGAGTAGGAGATGCATGGGAAAGATTCTCTCTCCAGTCTTCTAAGGGGAAAGCAACTCAGCAGGCATGCTGATTTCAGAACAATTAGCCTCTATAACTGTGAAAGAATAAATTTGTTCCTTTAAGCCACCCAAATTTGGGGTGTGTGCGGGTGGGGGAGGGTGTTTTGTTTTTTCAGTGCTAGGGATCAAACTCAGGACATCACACATGCCAGGCAAGTGCTCTATCACTGAGATACATCCCTAACTCCTGTAATTTTTAACAGTAGCACTAGGAAATGAATATATTCACCTAGTTCCCTAAATTTCTCATTCTCAAAACAATAGCAGGGGACAAACAGAATGGGCATCAACAAGGAAAATGTGTGACAAGCCTGTTTTAAAACACACAAGAAGGGCTTCAGAGGCAACAAAACCTCTGAGTTAAGTTTCCATTCACTATATATTCTTTTTATAGGTTAGCTCCTCCCCATTCGGAAATGACTCATGACAGTAGAATAGGTACTTCTTTACTTTGGCATCTACTCTTAGGAGGACACTACTTTGAAAGAATCACTTTGCATTTTGCTAATCTGAAACTCATAAAACAAACATCTACCCTCTCTCAAAACATTAAGATAAAATACGTTTTAAAAAAGAAGAAATCTGACTAGAATCTATCTACCCTCAATGTAGTCTTTTCCCTTGGTGTGTGCTATGACATTTTCTGGTGTGTTTTCAACTCTGATCTCACTGAGGAATGACCGAGGAGTCTTTACAGTAACTATGATTTTTTTTTTTCAGTCCTGAATTCCTGATAAAAGTAAGATTCACATAATGTAATATTCTCACATCCATGTATTTTTATTGTTTTATCCAGAAAGGGAAAAGCAGGACAAAATTCTGAAATTAAAACTGAGTTCAATTGTTATTATTATTATTTTTGGTACTAGGGATTGAACTCAGGGGCACTCACCAGTGAGCCACATCCTTAACCCTATTTTGTGGTTTTTTATGTGCAGACAGAGTCTCACTGAGTTGCTTAGAACCTCGCCATTGCTGAGGCTGGCTTTGAACTTGTGATTCTCCTGTCTCAGCCTCCCAAAGTGCTGGGATTATAGGTGTGTGCCACCACTCCCGGCTGAGTTCAATTATTAAATACTAAAGCAAATAGTTTTCTTCAATGCTGGACTAAATCTAAAGAAGGCTCTATTTTCTACACAATATTTTTACATGTTTTCAAGGGCTCCCCAACTCTATCATGTCTTCATATCATCCCTGTAGAACAAAAAAGAGTGGCAAGCCAGCAATCAAATCTAGGATATAGTCATGATCTCTCTATAACTAGGCATGTTGACTATGGATATCATTTTCTCATACTGCCTTTCCATCTAATAAGAAAGGGTTAAACAGATCTAACAGAGGTCAGATATTAATATGATCCTACTGAAAGGGAATGTCCATTTAAATCATGGATGACATAGAAGAAACTCAAATTTTCTGTAAATTTTCAATTTTTTAAAAACAATTTCTTTCCAGTCTCCAAATCTATTTAGTGCTAGTTTTTAAAGCTACCCAATAAAGATTAAAGAACTATTGCCTTCCTCTGTTTTTTCTGCCCTCTTACACACATACAAATATTGGGTTTGAGAGAATGCTGTTTTTCCATTGGAAAAAAATTTATGACTGTTGGAAGAAAATTTATGACTTCTGGCATACAACAGAATGTTCCAAGCCTATGATACAAAGTTTTTGTTAAGGGTTCTTGAGTTATGTGTCAGTTTTTCTTTATAGATACTTTATCTTAAAATGTCTGCTAATTAAATGACTTCTAGGGACCTAGGATATTACCCGTCTGGAGGAATGATGCCATAGGATCAGTTAATGCAAGGTATCTAATTTATATGGAATTATAATTAGGTGGTCTTCCTAGTGGTACATTCAGCAGATGGCCAAAACATAATTCATGTTTTTGTTCTCCTCTTAAGATGCAGTTTGAAGGCAGGATACCAAAGGACAAAGAAACAGAGGGGACATAGGAAGGCAGACATAAAAGAGATGGGGTGGGACATATATGTATGTGACAAGGAAAAACACTGGGGAAACTAAAACTGTGTTTATATCTGAAATTGACACAAATCCTTCCTCCCTTAAGTTCTCACAATTGGTTTTCCTCCTGCACATAGGAGGATTGGAATACACAAAAAGTATCATCTCTACCATCAGAAAAATCCTTAGGGCTTATCCAGTCGTAAAAAATGCAAAAGACATCAGGCTAGCAAAAGGAAAAGACAGAATACTTCCAAAGAAAGGGCCTGCCAAGCACAAGTGTGGCAGCTGTTTATAAGCAGCAGCCTTAAATGGATAGCTCCAGCTTGAGGGACAGAAACTAAGCTATGAAGCGACCCAAGGACATTGTTCTGCCTAATTTGTGGTAAAATAAACTAGTAAGATTTGAATTATAAAATACTTGTATAGGTTAAAATTAATGAAAAAGGGCGAAACAAAATGATGTTACCTGCATAAAGTCTTAGAGGCTATTATTATTCTTAAATAGTAACTAGTATAAAACAAAAAAAATGACGAACTGGAATAATAGTTATTAGTTACTTCTCACATGTCAGGTACATGCTGTTATTTTGAAATATTACTCTTCTTAATCCTTAAACTAAGTAAATATTCTCATTTCCATTTTTAGTTGAGAAAACTGAAGATCAGTGAATTTAAATGAGAAACTCAAGATTCTATCTTAGCTAGTCTCAGCTAAGAGCTAGGTACATTTTTTTTTAATAGCTCTTTAGGTGATTCTAGGTGCACCTAGGATTGAATCCTAGTGCTATCAATCTGTAGAGCTGTTACTAAAATGTTTAATATAAAAACTGAGATGAATCTGACTGCTAAATGTAAAAGCTAAAAGTATAAAACTTTTAAAGGAAAACATCAAGACTAAGGGCAGGAAAAACAAAAATAGAATAGGACATAGGAAGCAATAACCAGAAAAAATTAATAAATCACACTTCATCAGAATTTAAAACTTCAGTCCACCGCAATATCATTACAAAAGCAAATGGCAAGACAGACAGGAAAAAAAATATTTGCAAAACATAAACTTAATGAAGGACTGCTATCCAGGTTCTATATAGAACTCAACTTCTCAATAGCAACTAACAATACATTTTTTTTAAAATGGTCAAAAGATTTGAACAGACACTCCACAAAGGAAGATACACAAGTTGCCAATGAACACAGAAAATGTGTTTATAACACCACTAGCTGCCAAGGAAATGTAAATCAAAATGTTAATGACAAACTGCTTGGACACCAGAAATTCTAAAACAATTATATATGTCAGTAAGGATGTAGAGAACTGGAGTTCTCATACATCACTGGTGAGAATGTAAAATGGTACAACCAGTCTGGAAAATAGTCTGTTTCCCATAAAACTAAACCTATACCTACCACATTATCTAACAATTCCACTTCTGGTGCTCACGCAAGAAATGACATTATTTAGATCCCATTTACATGAAGTTCTGAAACATGGAAAACTAATACAGGGAGAGGGGGAATTCTGACTCTGGAGAGTTTAAATGCAGACTGTTTGGGAAGGAAAAAAGGAAACTTTCCAAAGTGATCTTTATAGTATATGTATGTTGATGTGGGCTTGGGTTAAAAAGCGAATGAATATATTTATCAGAAGTCACTGAATACTCAAGATTGTACATTTCAGCCAGACACAGTGGCACATGCTTGTAATCTCAGTGACTGTAGAAGCTGAGGCAAGATAACTGTAAGTTCGAGGCCAGCCTCAACAATTTAGCGAGAGCCTTAGCAACTTAGTGAGACCTTGTCTCAAAATAAGAAATAAAAAAGAGACTGGAGATGTAGTTTAGTGATAAAGTTTCCCCTGGGTTCAATCCCCAGTATCAAAAATAAAAATTAAAAAAAGAAAGACTGTATATTTCATTGTATGTAAATTTTACAAAAAAACCCACCCAACTATAGATAAATAATGAATTCTAAGTATTCAGAGGTGAAATGTACTGACATATTTTGAAATGCATCCAAGAATTTAGGTGGACTGGTGGGTAGATAGAAGAATAGACAGAAACACTGCTATGAAAGGAAGTAAATGCAATAAAAAGTTAATTGCAGAATCTAAGAGATGGGTATATTTGGGGTTCACTGCATAGTTCTTTAACTTTTCTACATGTTTCTGGGTTTTGATAATGACATGTTGGGGGGAAATGCCTGCTTGATTTCCTCAACCAGAGTTACACTATGTTTAAGTAAGATATATGTGTATAAAAATTATATATCTTATACATACAGAAATGTAAAAACAGCTATGCTTTATATCCTATTACTACTATACCTGAAGGAATCAAGCTTAATAGTGCAAAAACACTAGTCTTTTAATTTTCACTAATTTATTCATCCCATTATTTAATATTATTTATTATGTTATATTTAAGGTGTCCTATGTGCCTTGAAAAATCCCAGCTCACATTTTAAATATCTAATACATACCACAATCACTTAACCCCATTTATGTACAATATTTTATCTAAGTATCTTAAGTATCAGATCACACGGCCTAGATTATGTGTATTTTATGATCACACTTTCTCAGCCAGTGCCAAAAAGAATTCCAGGATTTCTTCTCACTTTAAAAACAAAATTTAAAATTTATGCTGCTGATATAAGGAATGGAAAGACTTTAGTAACCCACCATTCATAAGAATAAACATGAAGCTTATAACACTCACTTAAACAGTTCCATTTGCTCAGAGACATACTCAATGGAAAGACAGGTTAAGGTGAACAGTTGGTGAGGAACACTTAAGGCTGTTAAAGAACCCTCTGTAAGACCACAGTCACATAAATGGCTGCAGGAAGTGACCTAATGCACCACTCGTGGTTCACAGAAAATGATGTTGCAATGTCTTGCCCACAGATTACATTTTTAGAGAATGAAGAAGAGGAGGGGGTAAGCCCTGGGAAAAGAAAGGAGGAAAAGGAGGTTAGGCCCTGGGAAGAAAATGAAACATTCTTGTGCACAGTCCATGTGTGGATGATCAGTGAGGAAGGCTGCTAAGAAAGTAACTGATGACCTGTCTACCATGACTATACTTTCAAATAAATCACTGGCTTTAGAAGAGGTTTTCAGTGACTGAGAGCAAAATAACAAAACACAGATTTCAGAGTCAGGCCTAGGTGCAAATCTCAATTCTCTTACTCAGTAGCTCAGTAATTTTGGATTAATTTCTTTACCAATCAGAGCTTCAAGTTCCTCAAAGGTAAAAAGAGGACAAAACCACTAGAGTTGCTGGACAGGGCCTTGAGTATAGTAAGCACTCTGTGAATATTAGTTTGTTTCCCTCTTTTTCCTTTTGTAAGTAGTAAGCCCTTGGTTTTATTAATGTTAGAGAAAATATTTACTACAAAGTCTCTCTTGGTCACAAACCACTTTGGCAGACTATAAGCAAGTTTTTCTATATGAAAACAATTCCACTTTTAAAAGAACTTTTTACTTTTAAGATTTCAAAACATAAATATTTAATGAACCTCCATGTATCCACAATCTATTTTCAGTCATTATCAATCAATGGGCCTGCTTTAAAGTTGGAACTAAGAGATACCATCCAATGTGTTTATCTCAGACAAAAGCAATGTTTTTAGAGATATGTATGTTCACAGTAATATTTTCCTGGGGAGAATAGAAGTCCTTACAATTAAAGACTTGAAGGCACAGTGGAACGTACCCAAATTCTGATATTTAAAAAACCACATTGGTTTCCCTCTTCCAATGTATGGAGTTTTTACTTCCAAGAATCCCTTTAGTCAATACATTATAAGTAATGATGACAAATCCTTAAATTTGCACCATAAATCTTTCCAAGGACCTTGGGAAGAGAAAGGAACAAGGGGGAAAGGGTAGGGAAACAGAATAGAGAGTCGCTAGACAAAAATGAAAGGGAAGTATATAGGGTACATTCACAGAGGCTGTATGTTCCAAACCAGAATCCCAGACTTTATGCCTTCATTCTTATACTACAACTTCTAAACACAGAATCACCATGCTCTTTTGGAAAACTTGATCATCCACTAGCACAACTGTTCTCACCACTTTTCCAAAGTTATCTTAAAACCAGAAGGAAGCCGGGCACAGTGGCGTAAGCCTGTAATCCCAGCACTTACGGAAGCTGAGACAGGAGAATCTCGAGTTCAAAGCCAGCCTCAGCAAGGGTGAGGCACTAAGCAACTCAGTGAGACCCTGTCTCTACATAAAACACAAAATAGGGCTGGGGATGTGTCTCAGTGGTCAAGTGCCTCTGAGTTCCATCCCCGGTACCAAAAAAAAAAAACAACAACAAAAAACAAAAAAACAAAAACAAAACCAGAAGGAACATCTTCACAGCTGCCACAGTATTTCTACTTCTCTACCCCTCACCACTAAGAAACCACTCATGGCCCACAATTGAGTGCTATCTGCCCTCTCTGCTGTGGGGAAACCCTCTACTCTTCTTAGGGGACAAAACAACTTGCTGCAAGGAGAAATAAGCCCAAGAAAAAGGCAACAAAACGCTCCCATCACCCACTCCCCTAGCCTCAAATTATATGCAAACAAACTGATTTCTGTGCATGCATTTTTTCACTTCAGAGAAAGCTTGGATCCCTTAGCAAAGATCTAGAAAGTTCCAATTAAGCAGGCTGGATGAATAAGGGTGACATCACCAGGCTCAACAGCAAGTTTCAGGCCTCAACACATTAATCAGAAAATGAATGTACATGACATCATACAATCTAAGCTGCAGTCCTTTCCTGCCCAAGGAAGAGTGTTCATTGTCATCTGATTTAGTTCGTTCTAACGGAACTTCCATGCTTTTGATTTCAATGCAAGTTCCAAAACTTGCATGTAAACTACCTACATTTTGGAATCCTTATACTCTTCAATAGCAAGTGAAACCTATAGGGCTAGCTGGATCACAATTTACTAGCAGGAGTCACATATTAAGGGAAATAACATGTCTTGAGAAGAGGATTAGCAAAGGAGAAAGAACAAGGTGAAAAAGATTTAAGGAAGGCCAAAGGGAACAGGAGAGTGACCAGACAAAAATGAAAAAGGAAGGTACCCCAATACCTTTGAGAAGATGATGCTGTCCATTTCATCACTGGGTGAATGAAAGAGGTCAGAATCACTACCAGATTCTCTCTGAAGTACATCTCGTTTTGATCCACACTCTCTGCTTAATGCAACATCCAAAATGTTTTCACATCCTGAAAAAGAAAATTTATTCAACTCATACTTAAAATTTTTTTTTGTTTCTTTGCATCCCAGCAACTAGTCCTTTTCTTTCTTTTGCTTCCCCTCCTTCTCTACATCCCTCCCATTCCTCTTTCTCTTTCTTTTTAGATATCAAGAAGCCAGAAAGGACAGTCAAATTAGTAGCTTTCAGTTCTACTATTCCCATTCTAGGTTCGTATGTTTACCACAGGCTGCTCGTGAGTTTGCCATGCTTATGTAAGATAAAGAAAGAATGATGATTTAGAACCATATTCTACCTAAATAGTAATAATTCCTCCTGGTAGTTAGGGAATATTTCTCTTTTGCCACCAAAATCTGAAACTCACTACTAGGAAATTATGTGATAGGGTTTGTGGCCAATTTCTGCTTCAGACTAAAGTTCTTTCTGGGAACTTGTTACCTTTTCCAAACAGTGGTATGACAAAGAGGGTTCTATCAATAAATATATGTGTATTACACTTATGGGTTCTACTGAGTAATAACAAATGTAACTTAACTTTCCTCCCTTTAAACAGATCTTACATTGGGAAAATAATGTGAAGTAGAAAAATGCATCATCTGGAATATGTTTTCAATTCAATAACTGGGATGGAGATTGATGAATGAGAAGAGGGGTCCATGACAAAACTATTATAACTCACATGGAGGACCCTTAAGACAGCCTGGAATTGACAACTGACAATGTATTTATTCTCTCCTATTAACTTTGTGAAGAAAAGCGACATAAGACCTGCTAGCAATAGGATTACAGAGATTTAATACATAAAATCCAATGACTCCTACACATTTGAGTTAATAGTTCTGTCATGGATCCCTCCTCTGGCTCAACAGAGTTCATCCTTGTTACTGACATGTTCCAGATGGAGAATCTAAAAGTCAAGTAGTGGGCAGACATTAACCTCCTTCACAGGTCTGAAGATAGGAGCAATATCTATCATTCTAGTAAGCTATTTTATTGTTTGATGAGGACACATATACATGCACACCTCATCAAATCTATAGGTAACACCAAGTGACGAAGGCAGCAGTTCATTAAAACTCTACCCAGAAGTTTTGGTTGAGAGCAAACTCAAATGGAGTTGCAATACAAGGTGATGTCAAAACAAACAAACACTAATAATTTTAGGTCCTATTAACATACAATGCACTTGAATCCAAATGGGGATGGTCCTGTCGCTATATGCTATCAGACCATATCACACATGACTGTTTATTCCTAGATAACATTTAAATTAAAACACTGACAAAAAACATGTACATGGTAATGAGGTCACAACGGTAGAAACAAGCAGGCTACACTCAGTTTGGACAGGAGCTTGAAGAAAATGCGTATAAAGATAACAGTAGATGCTTTCTGTATTGTTTTAGGGACTGAACAAAGACCACTGAGTGTAAGTGGCAGAGTTTCACTACTATCAGGACTTTGCTGAGGCCTCAAAAAGTAATAAGTGTCACTTCACCAGTAGAGTTGGAGCAGAGACAGAATGCCTATGTCAAGATATTATAGAAAAGCTATCTACACAAAGGGAGAAGCGTAGATTGTACTAGTTAATTCCCAATCAATCTTCTGATTCTTAGATTCAATGCTTGAATGATAATTGTGTGTGTGTGTGTGTGTGTGAGAGAGAGAGAGAGAGAGAGAGAGAGAGAGAAAGGAGGGAGAGCAAGAAAGAGGGAGGTGTGGATGTAGAGGTAGAGATAATGGGAAGTTTTATCTAAATTAAGAGTTAATGATCAATAAAATCATTTGCCCTGTTCAGTCAAGTAAGTTCTGATGAAGGAGGCATTGAATCAGTAGAGGTCATACACTGCTTGCCAGGAGAATTATTTTGTCTGTAGTCAGCATTTAGCTAGGTACTAGGGAGTATCCAAATAAAAATGTGTGGGGAGGGGGATTTATATCTGTGGCAGAAATGAACATATTAAAATAAAATCTCATCAAAGAATTGTATGAAGGATGCCATATGAAATGAGTCAGGGCTGTAGATTAATCTGAAAATTTTGAAATTAAAAAAAAAAGACTCTATAGTTGATGGACTATTTCAGATACGTTAGTTCAGTGAGAGTAGAACTGCCTTTAAGACACTGGAAATTATGGTTATTCTGAAAGCCCCCTCCTTTCACTACAGAGTATAGTAAAACTTAGGTGGAGTTGGTGCGTTTGTGATCTTTCTATTCCTTTCCCTTTTCCCAGTTGGAAATATCAAAAGCTCCATTCTGTGGCTGAGGGGAAAACAAGGGAGCTAGCCAAGAAAAGAAAGGGCTGTCACAGCAACTGTGCTGAGCTGCTTGATTGTCCAGCTGGCAGCCTAACACACTGGAAAACAAACCAGCTCAAGACATTCTAACGGAAAATTCACAGGAAGATCCAGATTCAGACTGAGGAATACCTCACCCAGAAAATAAATCCAAGCCAGCAAAAAGGACCACAAACCCAGTTTGGGATAGGAACAGTTTACTGTTTGAGATAATGTTGACTGCTGGGGTAGGGTGGAGGGAAGGGGAAAAGGAGTAAAGGAGACAGAAGGACCTTAAGCCATTATAACGCCAAGACCACCTCCATTGTGTGTGAGAGTGGGTGGAGGGGGTTGTGGGGAACGTCCCTAAAGGTGACTAATCAGCACTTTGTGTCACATGTGTTATGTTTTCAACATTAATGAACTCTCCTTTCTTCCTACACAACCCCTAATGAAAAATGTAGAGCAGCATATCAAAGTGTAAACAAAAGTAGAGTACTGGTTTTATAGTTCAATGGATTTGGCTTAAATCTAGGTTTGACTACTTATTAGAAGATCCCAGGCAAGAAGTAATTTAACCCTCTACTCTTCATTTTCATACCAGTGAGTTGTAGTGACATAAATAATAACACAGCAGATGTGCGATATATGTGCCTAATCAAGTTCAGACTCCATCCATCTCTAATGTGTGATTCTTAAAATATCCAGATGATAGTATCCTGAAAATGGGCATAGCAGGGACAAGTTGTGTTTTATAACCCATATGTAAACATCCTCCAAATTTTTGTGTACTGCATCATTAACTTTTCAAAAGCTAGCAGAACATATATTCTTTGAGATGTTATTTAGTCTTTTGGGTTTAAAATGACAAATTTGTGTACCACATAAAAACATTTCAGTGATGGACCACATATATGATGGTACATACCATACAGCTTAGGTGTGCAGCAGACTGTATTTATACCACCTAGATTTGCCTAAGTACACTCTATCATGTTCACACAGTGGTAAAATCACCTACTGACACATTTCTCAGAATATATCCTTATCTTTAGGCTATATGTGACTGTATATGCTAACAAATTTTAGTTGGAAAAGAATAGGAAAACATAACAGCCACATGCATTGGGCTTTGTTAAATCATGCTAATCATAATCCTATCTTGTATCTATCAGTATTGAAAAATACACAAAGTGATCTTAAAGGATATTATCGTATAGGGCCAAACTCTATTGCTATACTGAGACACTGTTTAGAAAGCAAAAGAGAAATTGAAGCCTGTGGTGGCCTAGTTACTCAGGAGTCTGAGACAGGAGGATAACAAGTTCCAAGTTAGTCTCAGCAATTTAGGGAGAACATGCTTCAAAATAAAAAATAAAAAAGAACTGGGAATGGTGGCAGAGAACCCCTAAATTCAATCCCTAGTATGACAAATGAACACATATACATACACACACACACACACACACACACACAAACTAGGAGGAGGAGGAGGAAGGAAGAGAAAAAAAGAAACCTGTGAGACAAAGTATACACCTGGGATTCACACACACACACACACACACACACACACAAAACACACACATACAGCAACAACAACAAAAAAAAAACCTGCCTAAAATAAAAATCTCAGGTCTGAAGCACAAAAAAAGTGTAATTCAAATCTTAAATTCTGTTATGTTGAGGCTTAAAAATAATCACTAAAAAGGCCAAACTGCTTATGCTTGAAGCTAGGATATGGACAATTCAATTCTTGAAAATTCTTCCAAAGTTACCATGGTTCTCAACCATGGCTACCTAGAAGAAAAATCAAAGGAAAACCAAGGCAATATATACCCAAAGATTCTGAGACTCAGGCCATATTCCAGCCTAATTAAATAAGAATCTCTAAGAATGGAACCAAGGTATTTTTAAAGCTTGCTCACCCAGATAAGTCTACACTATGTAGCCAAAACTGAGAACACAGGTTTAATTCCTATATTAAAATTATAAATACATATATTTATAATTATATCATACACAAATGCACAGCACCAGATAATTTCACAAGTGAATTAATAAATCATAAAACTACATATGAAGTCTGTTGCCACTAAAATAAAATTAAGGAAATTATTTGTGCTCATCCTCAATTGTGAGACCACATGCCTACGAACATCACACATATCCCTTTCTCTGATTATTGTGTAACATGCTAAGGAAGGCCAGAGCTACAAATTAATGATCTATTATTAGACTAGGACTACGGCTGCAGAAAAATGAACACTTTGGATGTAGTTATGCAAACTGGAAAATGGAAAAACACTGCTTACCTGGACTCTGCTGGGAAGCCAAAAGAGATGCTGCCTCTGGACATGGTTCTATTGTACACCAGCTTTCTCGATTTATCTGCAAGAGAAAAATGATTTGTTTCAGACAGCAAAGTAATGTAGGACAATTTTACAGTTGCTAAAGTTTATATATTATACAGACCCTTCCACCTTTTCCTTTAATTCTTTATTGCAAGGTGGGTAAAATTATGTGAAGGAAGAAAAACACACAACGAAAACTTCCCAATACAACCAAGGCAATATACACTCAAATCTCTGTAGAGACTGTCAATAAAAGTGGCATACAAAAGCAAGAGGAAAAAATAAACAACAAAACAAAAAAGACATGGTGCAGGACAACGTTGAAGTAATAAAGAAGTTAACAAGATGAAAGTGACCAAATATTAAAATGCATATTTGATGTCCTAGTATGCAAGAAAATACACAATATTTAAAAACACAAAATAATTCCTATTTAGGAATTAATACATGCCAGGTACCATGTTAAGAATTCTACAAGGATTATCTCATTGAATCATCACAATAGCCACCAAAAGTTTGTGTTATCTCTATTCACCCACAGAAAAAATAGGTGAAGAGGGGTTTCCAAGATAATAAATAGCAGGAATGGCACTGGAATGCAAGTATTTGTGATTCTAAAAAGCAAATATATTCCCTTCTTCCAAAATTAGCTATTAAAAATTTAGCCTTTGTAACTTCCCACCACCTTAACGTTCTAAACCTCTACTTTCCGTAACTTTGAAATTAGGTAATATTTAAGGTTACCGTTAAAGATTTCAACACTTCTCTCTTGGTAATTAATAAAATAACTAGACGTGAAATTGGCCAAGATATAAACAATTCAAAGACATCAACCTCAAATAAATAAAACCTACAAATTCTCAAATTTAAGAGGATTAAAATTTTAAAATATATACTCTTACCACAATAGTATGAAATCAGAAACAAAAATCAAAAGATCACTGGAAAACCACAAATATTTAAAAATTTTAAAAAACACTTCTAAGCAATCAATGGATCAAATAGGACATATCAAGGAAAATTAAACAATATTTTGAACTGAATAAAAATTAAAATACCCCACATAAAAAAATTTGTTGGTACAATTAAAGCAGTACTTAAAATAAAGTAACATTAAGTTTGTAACATTTGAAAACAAGAAAGTTCTCAAATCAGTGATGTAAGCTTCCACCTTAAGAAACTTGAAAAAAGAAGAGCAAACAAACCCAGAGTAAGCAGGATAGAGAAAACAATGGACCAAAATGAATAAAAAGAAAGTAGAAAAACAATAAAATCAATAATCTGAAAAGCTGGTTCCTTGAGAGGATCAAAAGTATCGATAAAATGTTAGCTTGACTGATAAAGAGGAGAAGAAAATTTACAAATCCATCACTATAGATCCAAGAGGGATATGATTATAGAATCTACAGACACTGAAATAATGATGGAATATGATGAATGACTTTACTATCAAAAATTCATGAAACTACAAAAAAATCAAAATTCACTCAAAAAGACAAACATTTTTAATAGCTTTATTCTATTAAACACATTAATTGATAGTTTATAACTGTCTTACAAGGAATACTCCAGGCCCAGATGGCTTCAGTAGTGAATTCCACCAAACTATCAAACATTTAAGGAGGAAATAATACAAATTCTATACAAACTCTTACAGAAAATAGAAGAAAAGGCACACAGCTTGTTCTATAAACCCAGTACCATCCCTGGATCAGTATTACTTGAGGACATAAATATAAAAATCCTGAACAAAATGTTAGATAAATTCTATCAAGCAATATATGCAAAAGATCAAGATACTGTGACCAAATGAGTTAATCCCAAGAATAACAAGGTTAGTTTAGCATTCAAAAAAAAAAATCAATATAGACCCCAAACTCACAAACTAATGATTTCGTCAATGGAAAAACTTGGAAAATTCAACATCTATTCATGATAAGAACATTAGGAACAGAAAAAAAATTTCTCACACCAATAAGGGGAATCTATACTCAAACCCGACTGTTAGCATCACACATATGGTGAAAATATTAAATGCTTTTATCTGCAATGGGGGACAAGTCAAAGATGCACACTTACATCACTTCTATTCAACATCATTCTGGAAGTTCTAGTCATTGCACGAAATCAGAAAAAGAAATAGAATGAAAACATATAACTTTCTTTATTCACAGATGGCACAACTCTTCATGTAGAAAAATCCTAAGTAATTGACAAAAATTATGAGAATAAATGATTTGGCAAAGTGCCAGATACACAGTCCATATCCTCACTCAAAACTGATACTAGTTCTGTAAACTAGCCCTTTATATTAGCAACAATGAAATTCAAAATGAAAGCAAAAGCAATACTGTTTACAAAAGCATCAAGACATATAGAGTACTAAGGATAATTTTAAGAAAACAGAAGATGTGTACTCTGAAAACTATGAGATACTAGCTTAGAAAAATTAAAGGCTCAAATTAACACCGATATCATGTGTACAGATCAGAAAACTCCTACAGTTGTTAGTTCTCTCCCGAATCGCTACGTAATCTCAAGACATAATACAGAAGTCACACCAATCAAACCTGTGTGGTATTGGTATACAGATAGACACACAGGTCAATGGAAGAAAACAGAAAATCCACAAATAGACTCTCATAGAAATAGCTCAATGATTTTGACCAAGATGTCAATGTATTTCAACGGGAGAAAAATAGTTATATGAACAAATAATGCTGCGACAACTGGATGTACATATGCTGTATCATCCTTAATGGAAAGGGGGGACAGCAAAACACACTGTCCCTGAATGCCTTTCTGTTCCCAAAGACCCAGCCCAGTTAATGGAACAATGAGAGCAATCTTGGGCCAAAAAGTCCAGAAACATATTATCTTGAAGGACACTGGCTCTCTCACTGGGAATTCTTACACTGGGAAATTAAAGTAAAGTTAGTGTTATCTTTAGAAAGCTATTTTTTTGCATGTACACTGGGGGACAGTTGCTCCTTGGGATGCTGATAAAACTAAGCAAACTAATGCGGCTGATGTCCCTGCTTCTGCATCCTATCATATAAAGCAGAACTGAGCGCACTGAACTGAGAGATACAAGCCACTTGTCCAGGCAGTAACCACTGGATGAAGACTACGAGGGAGAGAAGGCACTGCTTGGCAAACACGATTAAAGGGCAAGAAGTACTATCTGTCAGCCTGCTGCCACTGAACTCTTCCTTGAGTAGTCTCTGATCTCTTGTAAGCTTTCCCAATAAACCACATTTTCCCAGCCATGTCTGGGCACTTTCTCGGGTGTCTTGCAACCTACCCCACTGCATAACTTGACTGTGGACAAGACATATGTAAACATACAAATAAATAACTCTCCAAAATCTCAGACCTTACACCATCCATAAAAACTGAACTCAAATTTTAGTGCATGTGAAAATATCAAAGGCAACCCTACAAATAACTTGTAGAGAAAACAGAAATATTTTCTTGTGATTTTGGGTTATGCAGAAATTTATTAAAGTCACACAAAAATAGAATGAAAAACTGATAAATTCAACTATATCAACATTCAAACTTGCTCCTCAAAAAACAATGTTAGTTAAATGAAAGGGCAAACTACAGGTAGGGGTAAAATATACACAGAAAACCCATCTGCTAAAGGACTCTACCAAGAACATTTAAAAACAAACAAAAAACTCTTAGACTGCAATAATGACAATATTTTTCAAATAGGTAAAGAACTCAAACATTTCATTAAAAAAAGATATATGAATGGCAAATAAGCATACAAAAAGGTATAGAAAATTATTGCTTAACAAGAAAATGCAAGTCAGAGTCACTAAGATCCAAGTACACATCCATTACGTTGGCTAAAATCAAAGACTGATAAAATAAGCGTTGACAAAGATGTAGAACAACTGAAACACAGTCTAGCAATTCCTTATAATGTCAAACATACACGTACATATAATAAGGCATCCCACTCATGGGTATTTTATCCAAGAAAAATCAAAACATATACATGTATATACATTTTTAACATATATGTATATACATATATATTTCTTGGTACTGGGGACTGAACTCAAGGACACTCAACCACTGAGCCACATCCTCAGCCTCATTTTGTGTTTTATTTAGAGACAGGGTCTCACTGAGTTGCTTAGCCCCTCACTTTCACTGAGGCTGGCTTTGAACCTGTGATCCTCCTTTCTCAGCCTCTCAAAGTGCTGAGATTACAGGTGTGCACCACTGCATCCAGCTAAAACATTATTTTCACATAAGGATGTATACTGGCATATTCATAGCAGCTTAATTCATAATAGACCCAAACTAGAAACAGCTCAGATAGCCAAACAGTAGTATAGTTACGCAATGCAGTAGACTCACAATAAGAAGGACTGAACTCATGATTGAAACATAAACAACATGGATCAATCTCAAGAGAATTATGCTAAAAAGATGGGGAAGAGCCAGGCACAAAAGATGATCTACTGTACAGTTCTATATACATGATATTTTAGAAAAGGCAAACTGTAATGCCAGAAAGCATATTAGTGATTAACAAGGACGTATAGGGAGACTGACTACAAAGAGACCGAAGGGATCTTTTGAACTGACAGACTCCTATATGATGGTGCACTGATTACACAATTTAAAATTTGCTTGAGCAGTGGCAGTGGCACATGCCTTTAATCCCAGCACTTTGGGAGGCTGAGACAGGAGAATCGCGAGTTCAAAGCCAGCCTCATCAATGGCAAGGCGTTAAGCAACTCAGTGAGACCCTGTCTCTAAATAAAACACAAAATAGGGCTAGGGAAATAGCTCAGTGGTTAAGTGCCCCTGAGTTCAATCCCAGGTACCAAAAAAAAAAAGAAAATTTGCGTAAACGCAAGCAAACCTAAACTGATAAAAAACAATTATTCCTGTGCTGGGGATTGAACCCAGGGCCTTATCCATGTTTAACTAAGTGCTCTACCACTGAGCTACCTCCCCAGCCTTGAACTGGTGAATTTTATTACAGGCAAATTATCTTTTTTTTTTTAAGTGAAGTATAAAATATAAATTTTAGTCTTCACAACTCCCAGACACCTTAATATTATAACCTCCAATCTCATTAAAACTGAAACTCTCAGCTGTAATTCTAAATATGAATATGATTTTCTAAACAAATTATCATATAATTGAATATTTATAGTGCTAAAACTTAGAAGCTATGATTTCATTTAATGACCACTAGGATATAGTATGTACCCCCTGGATTTCTGATCACTTCAGTGAGAAGATACTAAACTACTCTGTTGATAAAGATTAATAATTTTACTAAATATACTAAGTGTCAGGGGATGAGGCAGAAAGTTAGGGAACACTTTCTAGAATTATAAATAATTGACATCAGGAGAAAAGAATGAAGTTACTTACAAGTAACCAAAATGCGAACTTAGAACCATGTGAAACAAAACATTTGCTCTTTTCAGCTATTTTACCACTACAGAGAAAGAGGCAGCAGGAGCCAGAAGCCATAACTATTTCATGTCTTAGTGTGTTATAAATTGATGCCAAAAATTTGAAAATGATTTAGCAGGTACCCTGGAATTATACAAAGCATCCTCTCAAAAATTTAAACTAAGCTGGACAAAGTGGGGCACGTCTGTAATCCTATCACTCTGGGAGGCGGAGACAAGAGAATTGCAAGTTCCAATCCTGCCTCAGCAACAACGAGGTGCTAAGCAACTCAGTGAGACCCTGTCTTTACATAAAACACAAAATAGGGCTGGGGATGTAGCTCAGTGGTCAAGTGCCCCTGAGTTCAATCCCCGGTACCAAAGAAAAAAATTTAAACTGGTTGTGCACAACCAGTAGCCACAAAATATAACCATTAATTCATTAATTTCACCAAACCCTACTCACATCTGTCAAAGAAGTGAAACAAATTTTCTTAAAAAAAAAAAAAGGATGGATATTCTCATTTTAAACTGTATCTCATTTGAAGTAAGCCAAGATTTGCTTACTGTGAAATAAACTTCTCTGTTAACAGTAAAAATAAGGATCCAGAAGTATCATATTTCAATGAAATATTATTTTGTGATGTAGGAAGGAGTTGCAAGAACAGAGCAACAAATTTACAGAAATAAACAGAAATTTAACAGAAATAAACAAAACCTTAATAGTTCTTTAAAAACAAGGTGAAGAATCTGGAAATGAACCACTCTGAATTATAGTGTTGTTCTCTCCCTCTCTCTGCTTCCACAACCTTCTACAAATTTTGTCAGTCAACACTTTAGGAAACTTTACTGAAATTGTATTTTTTTTTTGGTACCGAGGATTAAACTCCCAGCCCTATTTTGTGTTGTATGTAAAGACAGGGTCTCACTGAGTTGCTTAGCACCTCGCCGTTGCTGAGGCTGGCTTTGAACTTGTGATTCTCCCGTCTCAGCCTCCCAAAGTGCTGGGATTACAGGCATGTGTCACCGTGCCTGGCTAAAATTCTACATCTTAGAATGTTTTTTTCCATCACCTTTTTAATAACCAAACTTGTTATATTGTATGACCAATGAGTAAATGGAACATATGCTTGCCTTAAATATTCAAGAGGCTAACACTCTCTATTCTTTTCCTGTCATTTAAGGTACTTGCATGTTAGAACAAGTGTTTCACATTTTGCAAAATAATACATAATAACACAAAAACGCAAAGAACACAATTAAAATAAAATAAAATAAAATCTCTAAGTGAATACACTATGGAACAAGAACACATTAGTGTAAGGAAACAATTTCCCATGGGTCTCTTGCATTTTTGCAGGTCTGATGAGCAAAGGCACAAATTTACTGTCCTTTTATTCTAGACTATCTTTCTAAGAATGTGTGCATATCAAACAACCCTAGAAGATAAAATACTGTTTCCATCTGAAGCAAAGGGCAGGCTTGTTTACAATCTTGTATGTTTCTATCAAGGTGAAAGCTAACTGGCCATTTTTAAATTGGGAGTTTTTAAAGGTTTGAGTTCCCTCTCTATTGCCTTTATAGATCATGGGAAGCAAAATGAACCTATATGAAGCTGATGTTCATGTTGCTTGCTGTGCAGAGTGACTAGGAGTAACTCGAGTCCCATGATTGCAGGCAGCAACCATGAAACTGTCAAGACCCAAGTTAACTTGTTCTCTTGCAAGCAGGGTGAAATCTCAGAACTATTACAGTTCTTGACAATTAGTATATATTAGGTCATTAAAAAATTTAAACATACTGGCAACCAAAATCACAGTTCTGTGATGAAAAAAAAGCCTGATTCTATTTTTAGTTGAGTGGCTGTGCTTGAATAAGCATAGACAACTAATATTCAATTGTTCTATAGTTCCTCATATTTGCTTTTCTACTTATGTTCTATCTTATGTTTGTAAAATTTATTTTGTAATAATTTTAGGTTAAAGCCAGGAGTGGTAGTGCATGACTGTAATCCCAGCAGCTTGGGAGGCTGAGGAAGAGAACAGTCAAGTTCAAAAACAGACATAGCAATTTGCCGAGGCTTTGAGCAATTTAGCATAACCCTGAGGATGTGGCTAGGTGGTTAAGTGCTCATGGGTTCAATTCCTGGTATGAAAATAATAATGCTAAATATATTTATATATTATATGTATATATGTTATTATTATTATTTTAAGTTGACAGAAATAGTATAGGCTACTGTAATAACTCCAGGCTTTATTTAGATTTCACTTGCTTTTCTACTAATGTACTTTTTCTGTTCCAGGATCCAATCCAGGAAGTCACACTGCATTTAATGTGAGTGTGTGTAAGCATTTTAACATGTTTATTTATCCCTTTTAAAGTATAATTCAATGGTATTATTGTACTCAAACTTGTGTAATCATCACTATCTAATTTTTGAACATTGACAAAAAGAAACCCTGTACCCATTAGTAGTCTATACCCCATCTCAACCCTTTCCCTTAGTCCTAGACAATCACAACCTATTTTCTGTCTCTACTGATTCAAGTATTGTGGACATTTCATACAAATGGAATTATACATTATTTGGTCTATTGTGACTGAGTTCTTTCACTTAGCAAAATGTTTTCAAGGCTCATGCAAGTTGTACTATGTATTAGTGCTTCATTCCTTTTATTACCAAATAATATTTCACCAATTGACATCTCCAGAATTTATTTATCTATTCAATTGATGGACATTTGTGTTGTTTCTACTTTCATGGCTGCTATGAATAATAATGCTCTGAACACTTGTAGATAAGGTTTTGTGGGCACATGTTTTCATTTCTCTTGGGTGTATGCCTAGGAGTAGAAATGCTGAATACACATACAAGTTTATGTTTAACATTTTGAAGAACTCCTGGATTGTTTTCCAAAATGGCTGTACCATTTGACAATTTCTTCACATCCTTGTCAATATTTACTTTTGCTCTTATCTGTCTTTTTGATCGTAGTCATCACCATAGGTGTGACCTGTATCTCTCCCTGAGTATGATTTTCTTTTAAAATGGAAAATATTTTCTGCTGGGCATAGTAGTACACTCCTGTAATCCCAGTGGCTCAGGAGGCTGAAGCAGGTGGATCACGAGTTTAAAGCCAGCCTCAGCAACTTTAGGGGACCCTAAGCAACTCAGTGAGACCCTAACAAAAATACAAAAAAGGGCTGGGGGTGTGGCTCAGTGGTTAAGAGTCCCTGGGTTCAATCTCCAGTACCAAAACTAATTAATTAATTAAAAAATGTAAAATACTTTCTAACCTATTTGTTATTTTCTAGGGAGAAAAAACACTATGAAGATGCTCATCATGCTCAGATCTGTTCCCTTCCTTCTTTCAGTGAGTCTTGGTGATTTGGGGAGCATGTCTTTATATGTGAACTATGTTGTATTTATAGCTTTCTCTTCTCAAGACAGTAAGCTTCTTGAGAACAGAATCACATCTTTTATTCCATGGTTCTCCCACTGAGTATTAAACATGTGGTTCATGATGGAGGCTTAATGAGTAATCTTTGAATTCATTTTCCTCAGTGATTCTGAAGAAAATTAAAAGCAAGAATCTTTAGGATTATACCTACTTCTGTTTACTAGTCCCATAAAAAATTTGAGGCCAAGGAGGTGAAGTAATTTGACTAAAGTAATAGTTAAATAGGACTTAAAAATACAGAATCACACTCAAGGTTTCCTTATACTTGTAGTTAAGTGCTAATTATCTACCCCTGAAAATGTATTTCTTGTTCTTTGCTTCAGGATTCAATAATAACTGCTTGCTACATTTTTAATATTAATATTACATTGAATAAATCTGAGGCAGGCGCTGTGGTGCATACCTATAATTCTAGCTATTTGGAAGGCTGAGGCAGGAGAATTCAAGTTTGGAAGTCAGCCCAGTAACTTAGTAATGCCCTGATTAGTGAAAGCCTGTATCAAAATAAAAAAAGGGCTAGGATGTAGCATAGTCGTAAAGCATTTCTGGGTTCAATTCCCAGTACTCATCCTCAACGGCCCCCCTCCGCCAAAGGGGTGGGGGTGGGAGGAGAAAGTCTGGCAAAGTGTATTTGATAACATCTCCAGTAAAGATTTACTGGAAAAAAAAGTCACTGTTTAATTTAGATAAAAATGCGTAGAAGTGTATTAAAATGAAAAGTATATTAAAATGAAACTTAAAGTATATTAAAGTATATATACTTTAAAGTGTACATTAAAGCATATATATATAAACTTAAAGTATATTAAAATGAAACTTAAGCTAGGCATGATGGCACATGTCTAATCCCAGCAGCTAGAGAGGCTGAGGCAGGAGGATCACAAATTCAAAGCCAGCCTCAGCAACTTAGCGAGGCTGTGGATAACTTAGCAAGGCCTTGTCTCTAAATAAAATTTTAAATAGGGCTGGGGATGTGTCTCAGTGATTGAGCGCCCCTGGGTTCGATCCCTGGTACCAAAATAAATAAATAAATAAAATTAAGTAATTAATTAATTAAGCTGAACTAAAAGGCAACTGTGAATATGAATGTTTTAAACATCAAAATGCCATAATTCAAAACAAAGCTTATTTGTTTTGGGGTTGTCTATTACTAGTAGCCTATGTTTTTAATCACAAAAAGTTTATTAACAGTAACGTGCTAAGAAGGTTTGCTGTCTCTAATTAGATGTAATCTAATTAAATATCAGATGATGCACATTTTCAGTCAGTTCCCTCTTCTGAATGAAGGTTTAATTTATAAACATTTGAAAGTAAAGATCTTCATGGAAAAATAGTCGAATTTCAGGTAATTCAGGATTTTTGCACTAGAAAAAGACCGGGAAATGTAGCACAAGATGGCATCTTTCAGAATGAAACTATACTCTTATCTTTAACTCTGCACAAAAATCAACTCAAAATGGAACAAAGACCTAGGAATTAGAGCAGAAACTATGCAACTCCTAGAAGAAAATGTAGAGTTAACACTCCAACTTTTAGGTACAGGCAATGACTTTCTCAATAGGACTCCTATAGTTAGTTATTAAATGCAATAGCATCAAATTAAAAAGCTTCTGCATAGTAAAGGAATAAATTAGGAAGGCGAAGAAAGAACCTACAGAATGGGAGAAATCTTTGCAAGGTATTCTTCTGAGGGAGGATTAATATCTAGACTATATAAAGAACTCAAAAAACTTTATACCATAATAAAATAACCCAATTAATAAATGGACAAATGAATTAAACAGACACTTCTTAAAAGAAGAAATACAAATGGCCAACAAATACATGAAAAAATGTTTAACATCACTAAAAATTAGGAAAGTGTAAATCAAAACTACACTGAGATTTCATGTCAGAAATCAATCAATCACTAGTCAGAATGGCAGTCAACAAGAATACAAATTATATTAAATGCTGGAGAGGATATGGAGAAAAAAAAACACTTTTAAACTGTTGGTGAGATTATAAATTATTACAATCACTATGAAAATCAATATGGATTTCCTTAAAAGCTTAGACAAGGAACCACCACATGACCCAGCTATACCACTCCTTGGTATTCATCCGGAAGTATTAAAGTCATCATACTACAGTGATACAGGCACACCCATATTTATAGCAGCACAATTCACAATAGCCAAAGTACTGAACCAGCTGAGGTGTCCATCAACAAATAAATGGATAAAGAAAATGTAGTATATATACAGAATAGGGTTTTATTCAGCCATAATGTAAAATGAAATTATGGTATTTGCAGGAAAATGATGAAACTTGAAACCATTACATTAAGTGTAATAAGCCGAACTCAGAAGGTTAAAGGTTGTATGTTTTCTCTCACATGCAGAAGTTAGAGAGGAAAAAGGAAAAGAAAGATGGGACGGATCTCATGAAAATCAAAAGGAGATCGAAGGGAACAAGGGGTGGGAGGTTGGGGGTGGGTAGGCTGGGGAGTGATATCGGCCAAATTATACTGTACTGTGTACTGAGTGCATGTACAAATATGTAACAAAACAAATCTCATCAGTATGTACAACTCTAATGTACCAATTAAAAATGTGAAAAAAACCCCACACATTCTTAAAAAAATAGATGGCTTCTTTCTTAAAGTTATCAGCTATAAATTGGTATGTCCACAGAGCTAGCAAGCCAGCATTCTCAGAAAACCTATTTTAGGTAAGAAACTTTGTATTGCAACGATATGAAAAGTACTGCAATCAGTAAGATGAATAGACATGACTTTCATTACAATTTGCACAAAGGTTCCAGAGTTTCTAAGTCTAAGGAGCCTTTTTATTTTATTGGGGAGAGGGGTAGGAGGTTTACTGGGGATTAAACTCAGGGGGCACCTAACTACTGAGCCACATCCCTAGCATTTTAAAATTTTTACTTGTATTTTGAAACAAGGTCTAAGTTGCTTAGGGAGACTTGCTAAATTGCTGAGGCTGACTTTGAACCTGCAATCCTCCTTCCTTAGCCTGCCAAACTGCTGGGATTACAGGTGTGTGCCACCGTGCCTAGCTTCTTCACTACTTTCTGCTCTGAGGAACCCTTTTTAATGTAAATTCACGGGTTATATTGCCTCCAAAACCCAGGTTAACAGATGTATGTATATATAAACATAGAAGTCTATGGATTATCAGGCTCAGTGAGATACCTTTACTAAAAGCAGCCTGTAGCTTGGTAAATATGTTTAGAGTGAAAGACAACAGATACAGAAATAACTGAAATCTAAAGAGGTAAGTAAGCTCCTAGTATAAAAATAATTTCAGGGATTTGAGAAAAGCTCAACAAACGTAAAAGTATACAAAGCAGGCCTTAAAAGTAGGCAATGTGATTGAGAAAGACAAAGATGGCAACACAGGAAATTCCAGTCATATGAACAAAAGTTTGAGCAAAACAGTTAAGACACTCCAGGGCTGAACTTCACAGCTTTTTATATATCATGGATTCCATCAAGAATCTAAGGAAAGCCATGGAACCCTTATTAAAGAACATGCATGTGTATGACACAATCAGGGATTCTGGTGCCGAGGATTACAATCCAGATTAGGAACCTTTGCTTTAGATGTTTTTCAGGAGCACAAAAATCCCAATGGTGTCCAAAAGTCTAAATTATGTAAAGAATAAGGGATATGGCTACAATAAAGCTAGGTTTTATTCCCTACCAAGGGTATTGGTACCCACCAATCATATAAGGAAGAGAGTGAAAGGCTCAGTATTGTACTTGGAAAATAATTCTAGAATTGTAGAGAAAAAAATTAGACTGTTGGGAAGTAAGAAAGCATCAGGAACACGAAAACCAGTTAGGAGGAGTCTGAACTAGTCTAGTCTAGAGGCAGTACACAACTCAATTGGGGAGATGTCCTTTGGTGTACAGAAAAAGACGCACATCATAGAGCTAGTACAAATGGCAGAATCCACCAAGTAAGAGATAAAGAGGGATCAAAGGACCACAATTAACAGATAAAGGAAATCCAGAGGGGAAGAAGACAACAATATACACTATTTGACTATGTTAAGTTTGAGATGTCAACCTGTCTTGCAAAAGTTTGAAAAAGTTTTAAGAAGAAAGGCTGGATCTAGTTTCAGTTTTTCTTGAGTGAATAGGTGAAAAGAGTGTGCCAAGACAGAGCACACAGAGAATATATACAGAAGGTGGCAATCATGTTTGATAATATCTATTTTCAGGGAAATAGCTTAGAAGTCTTGTATTCGCTGGCTTCTTACATACGTAAATGGCACAGAAGTGTGCATCAAGGAAATGCAAATAGAAACCACAATGAGACATCACTTCATATCCATTATGCTAGTATAAAAAAATAAAAAAGAGTGAAAATAATAAGTGTTAGTGAGTATGTACAGAAAATGGAACCCTTGTGTGTTGTTAGTAGGAATATATAATGGTATATCCACTATGGAAAATGGTGTGGTAGTTCCTCAAAATACTGAAATATGGGCTGAGACTGTAGTTCAGTGGTTGAGCACTTGCCTCACACATGTGAGGCACTGGGCTGGACCCTCAGCACCACATAAAAATAAATTAATAAATAAAGATATCGTGTCCCTCTACATGTAAAAAAATATTTTAAAAAACTGAAATACATAATTGCTTAATGATTTAGCAATTCTACTCTGGGAATATAGCCCAAAGAACTGAAAGTAGGGATTCAAACAGCTTTGTATCCCAATGCTATAGTGGCATTATTTGCATTAGCCAATTAAAATGGCCCAAATGTCCACTGACAGATACGTGAACAAACAAAATGTGGTATGTACTTTAAACAGAATATTTAGCCTTAAAAAGGCTACAGTATTGATGAACCCTGCAGATCTGTGCTGAGTGAAATGAGACAGTCACAAAAGGACAAATATTGTATAATCCCAATCATATGAGCCACCTACAGTAGTCAAAATCAGAAACAGAAAATAGAATGGTGGTTGCCAGGGACTAGAGGGCAGGAGGAATGTTTATAGGTACAGAGTTTTAAGTTAGGAAGGTGTGAAAGTTTTGAAGATGTCTGATGGTGATGGTTATACAATAGTGTGAATATACTTAACACTGCTGAACTGTATTCCTAAAAATGGCAGATTTATGTTATGTATGTTTTATCATGACTTTAAAAAGAGTGTGCAGCACTGATAAGTACACAAACTTGTGTGAAGTAGTCAGGAAGCCCACAAAGCCAGAGTCAGAGCCAGTAATCTGAGCCAGATGCTACCAATCATGGCCAATGCCATTAACCAGAGGACAAACTCCATATTGCACGAAGTGTGGAAAGAATGTCAAAACATGTATCAGCATTTTCAACCACATCCTGTATAACAGCAATACCAGACATATCATATTCATGTGTGAAGAATACTGTGATTCCTATATAAGTAAGAGAGATAAATTGGATTACAAAACATCTCCTCTTCCTCCTGCCCTATTTCAGAATCACTGATGTGACAGATAAATTTGTCCTAGCTTCAGTTCTATTCATCAATAACTCTATATTTTCATTCTCACTCGCACAACCAAGGCAACTTAAAGGCCACACTGTGTTGCTCCCTTAGAAACATTTTCAGAGGACTTCTCATAGGCCAGATACCATGCCAGGACATGCGCACATACATGCTAATACATTTGAAACTTATACTGTAGGAAATTAAAAGTTACCAACTATCTTTTTATTTTGTGCATGCTTGCTTTCACGTCAGTCTTTCTCCAACATGTGACCTCTAAGATTGAGGTTTTTACACTAAGAGACAAGCCAGTCCTTGTACTATCAACTCTCTTCTTATCCAATTCTGAGTGAGACTAAACTTGGCTAAATATTCTATCAGCAGAATTAGGAGAAAGAAAAGGAAGAAACATCAGTGTTGGCATTGCTAGCCATTTGGGTTTAAAGAGAAAAAAATGAAGGTTATGTGATGATGATGAGTGGCCCTCACTCCAAATTCTGCCCTTATGGAATCACTGAACTATCAATAAAATATGAGACTGGCAACTGACTGAATAGGAAGGATAAGAGCATAGTCAAAGATCTGGAATTGTGGAAAACAGGGTTTTTGTTTGTTTGTTTGTTTGTTTGTTTGTTTTTTTGGTACCGAGGATTGAACTCAGGGGCACTCGACCACTGAGCCACATCCCCAGCCCTATTTTGTGTTTTATGTAGAGACAGGGTCTCACTGAGTTGCTTAGCGCCTCGCCGTTGCTGAGGCTGGCTTTGAACTCGCGATTCTCCTGTCTCAGCCTCCCAAAGTGCTGGGATTACAAGCGTGAGCCACCGCGCCCGGCTGGAAAACAGGTTTTAAATATTAAGTTATCCATATCATTTGAAGAGAGAGATCAACAAAACACATTTTTGGCCGTGACCAGAGTTATGGTTCTTTAGCTAAAAGCAAACTAAGTCACTAGTTTTTCTTTGCCCACAATACTGCCCTGACAAGCAGAATACCCAAAGTTCTGGTGAGATGTAGTGTATAAGGAACATGAGATGATAACAGTAACTTCAGAAGAAATGCCACACCTATAACTTTTTCATTCTTGCCATGAAGCCTAAGGACCTCTTGTAATGACCTAAACTACACTCATAATATGTTCCCAACAGTCTGAAAATAGAGCAATACATATTTTCAGAAGAGGGAAATGTCTTTTGTTTCTGGCAGTGATTCTGCTACTGTTTATATCTGAACATCCTAATAATACAGCTCATGGTTACACCCAACCTTCCCAGCCACTGCTGGTACTGACTTCCTCTCCAACTGTCTCAAGAGATCCAGGCAAAGTTACAAGGCTGAACAGAAGGGAAGTAAAAAACCCACCACCCAGACATGGAAGCCAACACTTGAGTCAAAGTCTTTTCAGAGGAATCAGACTACAACCAAGTAGATATGGATGGTTATCTTCAATCTTATGTCTTTTTGTTTTGCTACAAAGTGGAGGCCAAGTTTTAAAGGATATATATTTCTCTGGGAAATGAAGTTAGAGAAAAACTATTCCTTCTGGGCTTTAGCTAATCAGGTTGTGTTGCCTGCCCATATACCACAAATGGGGAGTGGATTATTTCCTCTGTAAATATTTCCATTTGATGTACACAACACTGTTGCAAATTTTTTAACTATCCAGCTAACATTCTGATTTACTAGTAACAAAATATGCTGTGGCTAAATCATCAATAACATGAAGAATTATATTACAATTAGTAGTTAGTTTCTTTCTAGGTACCCAAAGTTAGGAAATTAGGAAAACAGAAGCAGGCCTGGCTAATATCACTGTAAATTCTAGAGTAACAAATTTAGTCATGCATTACTGACCTCCTTCCTCTCAGTATGCTAGTTTTGCAGGAAGTTTCTGATTCTTTATGTTCTCTAGAAATGCTCGTCATGAGCTGATGTTTAGCTATGCAAATCTCTCATCATTCACTGACAGTTCTAGCTTTCTGAAGGATGTTGGGAAAATTGGACAGGTTGGTACTAAAGTGCCCCCGCCCTCAGTAAACAAATATTTACTGAGCTTTTAATATAAATTAAGAGATGTTCTGAGTGCTTAGGTATACTAATGAATAGATGAAAAATGACAAAATCCTTTGTACAAAAAAAAAACACTTCTACATGTAAGAGTGGAGTGAAAACATGTACGTGATCACTTATAAATTTAACTGGCACATGCTCCCAATACACTTATTTTTTAAACACTGACAGAAGACACTGAAATTCAAAATGATTTTATAAAAATAAATGGAGAACACTAATGAGTGATAAGGAAGAAATAAATTAATCATGGGGAAAATCTGCTAAATGTAACAAAATGAACTTAAATGTTGTCATGTTTTCTAATGTGTCATAAAGGAACTCCCACAATGTGAGAGAAATGATTAAGGTAAAACTTCCAAGGCGTCTTCCAACTTATTAAAAGAAGTCTATGATAGAAAAATAAAACATGTATGTATAAATAAAAGTTGGTGTACATAACTTGTGCAGTAAAAGTAACTGGTCAACTCAAAGACAACACCTAGGTCAGCAAGAATAAGCACAGACTTTGAAAAAGTCTTATCTGGGTTATATCCTACCACTGATTACACAGGAAGTGTGAAACACTAGGAAAATCACTGACTTTCGAAATCTAATTTTGTGAATGTAAAATGAGACAAAGATTAGGAATGTAAACATTCAATGTCTGTGTCTCATACCCATTCCCTTGTTCCCAGCTCAGTCCACAAAACCATGTGATAGTGCCTAGACTATCGTAACAGCAGCCCAACTGATTTCCAGACTGCCAGAACGATTTTTTAAAAACAAACTGAAAATCCTTGCTGTGGCTGTCAGGGCCCTGCTTTTATAGGCCCACCTAGGGCTCTTCTCACATTATTTACTACTTGCTGCTCCTCAGTATGCTCCTGTCCATCATGGTGGCCCTGCCAGTTGCTTACTTCCTCAGCAACTCTTTCTGCTATTAGTTCTTTCTAGAATAGCCTGCCCTTGACATAGTGGGTCTTTTTCATCCTCTGGAGATCAGCTTTTTAAATGTCAGCACCTTATAAAGAAGACTCTCTAGCTAAAGACTAGTCTACCTAATTCTTCCCATTCGTCCCAACACAGCACCCTACTCACTTCTATCAAATCACTTACAATGGTTTGTATTTATTTTTTTGAAATGTATTGTCTCTGTAAGTAAGAAGATAAAGAACATGTCCCCTGGATTTAACACCATGTTTGCCATGGAACAGGTACTTAACATACGTTTTTAAAAAATACATAACTCTCAGTGATGCTGTCATATCTTCATACAAAGCAACTAACACCACAAGTCTTCATTCCATCTTAAACTGGAAGTAAGGTACTTGCAGAACTCCTAGTGCTTATATATTTGTGATAAATGAATTTTCTTTAAAAAAAATGACTGTTTTCTTTGAAGTGCAGTTTTCTCTACTGAGAACCTTTCAATATGTAATACAGTATGGCACAAATAAAAGAGAATACACACTTATAAGTTGTAGCCTTGAAAAATAACGTCTTTGCGACTCAAGTTCTTCACATCCTCACCATAGCTTGAGAGAACGTCAAGTTCTTCATATGAAAATGGGATAAAAGTCATTGCCTGAAAAATAAGTCCCATGTGAAATAATGTATATGAAAGAAAGTCATTAAAATATAAAATAGCCTCTCTAAGGCCACTGAATTTATATTGATTCAGTTCCACTCATAAAGGCTGTCATTCTTGGCTAGACTAGAATACTACATATTTTAGCATTATTTTGAATACACAATTCCCTTGTGACACAGAGAAAAATATTTTTTCTCTTTCTCCCCCTTCTGCCCCAATAAAATCAGAAGGCATCATGCAAATAAAGATCTTAAAAATTAGGCTCTCCTAAATACATAGATGAGGACAAAACTTTTTAAAAATGTGATCAGAGGAAATCACATTTCAGAGAAACTAAAACACTGTATCTTAAAACAAGTTACCAAGAGCTGTCAACCTGTGTTTCACAAGTCAAACTACCACCCCACCACCAGAGTGTGATTATGAAAGGACAATGAAAACACTGCACCACAATCAACCTCCTTTACCTGGCGCATCTCCCAACAAGGTATTTCATTGGTTTCTGTGTCTAGCCTTCTAAATCCATTCTTTAGCCTCCCCACTTTATCTAAAATCACTCCCTCTCATCCACACTCTCACAAATTCAGATACTGAGGTCCTTTTGGCATCTGGGAAGCACTTGGTTGGCTTCCAATTTCCCCTGACTTTGCCAGAAAACCACTAAACTTCCAAAAAGCACTCCTTGAGTTGTCCAACATTCCCAGACTCCCATCTTACCGGTTAGAGGAGTCCTTACTAATTTTAGATTCAAGGATGCCTTCTGTGAGCAATTAGCTATCCAGAGTCTCCACCCCATCCTGCTAAGACACTCACATAACTAATGCTAAGAAGGCAAACAAATACACCTATCAAAAGAGTCGGAAGCTACATGTGAGAAACAGTCAAATCAAGCCAGAAGGGCAGCTTTGCCACCTTAATAAATAGGTCAACTGGAGACACTTCTGGAAAAAAAAATATGTTTATCTTCTCCCTAAAGAAATAAGAGCAAGACAGAAAAGACTTGGACAAACAACAGAAAGACAAAGAGACCAAGAGATGGAGGCAGAGTGACAGAGACTGACAAAGAGACTCAGACAGGCAGGAATGACGGTGACAAAGGAAAGACACACCCCAGGAAAGAGCAACTCAAGAGGGTGAGTTTCTCACTCAGTGATTTTCAAAAGTATGAGGCTCTCCTGAACACAGGAATCCATTTTAAAGCAAATAAAGTTACATTTCTAAAGTGTTTTGATGATAATTTGTGAACACCCGTTTCTGTTCAGACACTCTTTTAAGGATCTCAAACTCATCCATCGCCCTACCTTTCCCTGTTGGCACAGGCTTTCTCAGCATTCCTCCCAACGTGGAAGTCCAGAGACACTACTACTGGATTCAAAGAGAGAAAATAGCCTAGAAAGCTTCATAATGCATGAGGCATTGCCTCCTCTTACCTTCAGCAGCACCACATCTACAGTCCTGTCCACTTTGGAGATGTCACACAGGCTATAACGCCTCTTGTGCCGCTCATACATTTTTACTCAGATGCAGAAGAGCAAAATACAGGAAAGCAGGAAAGTATATCCACTGTTAACTGGGGGACCAGTATGCTCACACCAGTCCAAAGCTCCAAATTTCTCACGGTGGGTGGGAGATCTCAGCTGTCCAGACACCTCTATATAGAATACCCTCAAAAGGTCAAAAATGGATTAAAAAGAAGCCAAGAAGAATCCAATTCCTTGAAATGAGTAAGAACTTTCTGGCAACCTCAGAGCTCTGAGATGATCAATTTATAATTCATGATATAACCAATAAATGCCTCAAGATCCCAATCATGCTGCTCTTGATTCAAAGAGACGTGCACACCATTTCCATCATGGGGAAGAAGTCTAGTAGAAAAATTAAGAATGATCTGTCTCAGCATAACGGCTGACACACGTGAGGAAAAAAACCCAAAAGCAGGTAATAAAAATCCAAGATGTACTTTGCCAAAAAGAGAGAGAAATAAAAAAAGAAAAGGGACTCTATTTCAAAGGGATGGCTTGAGAAAATTCATTAAATTGTTCTTCCTTAAAACAACAAGTACGAGAAAAAACAATTTTTCCTTATGTGGGTAGGGAAGCTAGAAATGTTCTTCAAAGTAGACGTTTTCAAATCCTCAGAGTTTGTCTCTTATTCACCAAAGCAGCAGTAGGGTTTGCTTTTGATTTAAGTTTAAAATAACTGAGGACAGCACAGCAGAAGGGAAAAAAGAAGGCAGCTCCTCTTGCTGTGCTCCCGCCCTTCTTCCTCCCTCCCGCCGCCAGCCCTTCCCTGTCTCCTCCTCCCTTTTTTACTTCTCTCTCAAGAACGTCACTACTTGCCCTTTCAGCTCTGCACTCACAGCCCTGGAGGTTTGAAAATCTAATTGCAGTGGTGGGAACATGATTCATCCACAGACGATGAGGAGAAAAACAAAGCTCCCTTTTCCAATCCACTTCCTCCTGCTCCTCCTCCTCACACCATTCCCTATGAAAATGGCTGTCAGGCACTGCAAGATTGGACTGGAGTTCTTTGATGTCAGGGTAGTATGCTAATAAAGGATGGAGGGCTGTTATCCTAAACACCACAAACCTATACAACAGACTTATCTATTCCAGGAAGTACAGAAAATTCAAACTACACAAAGTATACACTGAATCTCCCCACCAAATGCAAAGCAATGATTTAATATATGAACAATGTTAGGCAAATGTTTCAGAGTTATGTCCCCAGGATCCAGAAATGGCTATAAAATGTCTGGTAAGGTTTAAAAATCATGAAGAGTTAAGCTTTGAGGCAGAGACAGGAGGATCCTGAGTTCAAGGCCACCTTCAGCAACTGAGACTCTCAGAATAAAATGGGTTGGCAATGTAGCTCAATGGTAAAGCTCCTGGGGTTCAATCCCCACTGTGGGTTTAAAAAAAAGAGTTAAGCTTTGAGTGGGTGTGTCGGGGGATGGATGACAGAGGGGCTTTAAAGTAAATTAAAGAGAAAAGAACTGGAATGAATGGTTACGTGTGACTTAATATTTTTGTGACTAAGAAAAGTCATCTGTCTGGGACTTCCTCACCATTCAGTATGCTCATTCATATTAACTGGGCCTTGTATATGGCTGCTACTTCATTTGCCTGTTTTCCTACTATTCCTACCTTTCTAGCTATTGCCCTAATCCAACATTCTCAGGGGCAAACCTATTCTAGAATGATCTTACTTCAAATATTCTCTTACTTGGACTGAGTTATAAATGAGTTGGGAGGGGAAAAGTGGAAAAGGAACCCTGTGAAGAAAAACAAAACAAAAAAACCAAACGGGAGAGGAGAAAGAAAAGGAAAAGGGGGCGTAAAATCCAGAAAAAGGAAGACTTTTCTGACATGTACTTTTTCTTTGAGTTGGCCAGAGTAGTCCTTATACTTGGAGAGAGTGAACACAGGGCTTCAAATACCATGACAGAAAGTAAGAAAAGAGATTTAACATCTCAACTTCTGTCAATACTGCAAAGATGGCAAAAAGGTTTGTTAGGAACTATAAGGGTACAGAAGGTCTGGTAAGTCACCATGTCCTCAAGACAGGCATTTAAATCACTACCCACTTTAAATGAGAGAAATAAGAAAAACCCAGCTAAGAATCCAAGGACTTTTTGAATCTATTAACACAAAACAGTTTCAGCTATATCCAAACTCCAAGCCTTTTCTCTCAGGCATGAAGGTGAACAACACCCACCTTTTCCAGAGTCACTAGTGAGCACTGGCTCTATAATGTTATCAACTTGTACAGTGAAACAGATGTTGCTTTTCAGTAGAAACAAGACAATTAGAGAGATTAAACAGTTGTAAATAAAATACTGGCTAAGGTTTACTAAAAGTGTGGGAATTTGGCCAGGGATTTACAAATACTTTCAAGCTATGTGGTCAAGGGCACAGACTGAAAGGCCCTATAGGCTTTAGTGCAATTATTTATTATCTTTTCTGTAACAACTTTCACCAAGCTGTAATTTAGAACTCTCTCTTCTCTCCTTACTAAACAAAGCTGCCTCCCCTCTGTCCTCAATATGGTTTGTTCCTTGCTGCCACTCCCTTCTGTTTTAATGAGAATCAAATGTTTCCTGTTTCCAAGGTTCCCAGGCATCTCTCTAGGGATCAGAGATACTTTAATCACCATTAAGCCTTCCTATCCCAAGCCGAACTAATGACTTAAATGTAGACAATCTATCAATTTAACGGATATTTTGTGCCTTGCAATAGAGGCAAACAAAAGAAACATTTAACAAGGTTTCTGTCCTCAGGAAATTTATATAACTGAAATTTGTCTCAAAATAATAATTTTCTGAAACAGTCCTGATTATTATTTGAGACATATAGCCTAACTTTTTTTTTTTACTTCTGACTAGCTCCAGGCTTTGTGGTATAGGCTAGAAACCTAGATTTCCTACCTTTTCTGAACACATAAACTTTGTTTTTACATACTCTGTTCCTTCTTGGAGAACAAATACTCTGGGTGGGGAAAAATGGCTAAGGGGGTGAGTAGGGTGTCTGTTTTGCTTTCCCCTCTGGATCTGCTCAGCATTCCCCAACAGAAGACAGATTCTGTGCTTTTGCTCCTGATGTGACAATTCCAAGTTTTTATGAAAAACATCTGGAACCACTGAATAGTTATTCCGTTAGGATTTTAAAATACAGCAACCAATCATTTCATATCTAAACCAGAGCTGAGAATCACAAACTTAAAGGAGGTTTTTGTCTATATTTCCTCTTTCTTTGAATTTTGGGAACTTATAATAGTAGTTATTTACAATATTAATTCTATCTCCCTTCTCTCTGTGCCTACTATTCCACCTTCCCTCCACAACAAGGGTGGTACCAAGTTCAAGAAGCAACTAGACGGTCTCGCACCACAGCCTCGACATACATCTTTTTTTTTTTTTTTTTTTTTTTGGGGGGGGGTGGGGGGGGGAACGACCAAGGATTGAATTCAGGGGCACTCCACCACTGAGCCACATCCCAAACCCTATTTTTGTATTTTATGTACAGACAGGGTCTTACTGAGTTGCTTAGCACCTCACTGTTGCTAAGGCTGACTTTGAACTTGTGATTGTCCGGCCTCAGCCTCCTGAGCTGCTGGGATTACAGGTGTGTGCCATTGTCTCCAGCTCAACATACATTCTTAAACATTCCAGGAAACAAAGTCTAAAAGTATTTTATACATCTTAGTGTAACTAGAGCATTTCTCTTCATGAATTAAATTCATCTTTATTTAACAAGATCTAATAATGCCTTACTCAAATTGTTCAACATTTATAATGAGTCAACACTGTATGGATTCTTAGTTTAGTTAGGGCAGAGAGGTCCTTTTCAACTCCCACAGCAAAGCTTCTGAGTTAACACCACCTAGTGGACATGCTGAAGACCCGGACAGACCACCATAGTCTGGTAAGAGGGTGGTGTGAGGAATTTTTTTTCCTAAAACCCCAAAACGAACAAAAGAGTAGCAGCATGTGATTGGGGACTGGTTTAATGAGCCAAAAATAATCTATTTAGTCTCTTTAGAAAATAAAAGATACTAAACTGGAAATCAAGGGTTCTTTATTTTCCTAAGAACTATCTCAGTGGAGTTCACTGAGTGACTTAGAATATAGTAACTCTCTAGACCTAGGTTTCTAGGATGAAAAAATGAGAGGGGTTCAATGCTGAATCCTATCTGAAGTTCCTTCATGCTCTAATATTATACATTGTCAGTCTGATCCTAAGAAATCTATATCATTTGTCATACAGCTCACCAGGATGTGGGTGGATTCAAAGAAAAAGGAATTGAGACATTCTCTCAAAATTTCAAGAAGTCGTGCTGTAGAAACCATTCTTGCATGTCTGCCACCTCCAGTCTTCACATGAAGTAGGAAGGAAAGGTTTTACCAAAGTTAACAAATTTTCTTTATTCTATAATCTTATAACTTAAAAATAGTCATCTAGCTTTTCTAGCAATTCTATTCATTCCTCATAAAGAGTCATGAAGTGGGCAGGTGTGGCTGAAGCAGGGGAATCACTTGAGTCAGAAGTTCAAGAGCAGCCTGGGCAATGCAGCAAGACCCTGAGACTTGATCACCACCACCACCACCACCATCAACAACAACAACAACAACAACTACAAAACAAGAGCTATTACTACTTTACAAATGAGGAAAAGTAGCATACACAGTTTAAATCAATTGTACAAGGTCACAAAACCAATGAGTTTGCCTTAAATTTGGTTCTGTAAATCTTGCTTTCAACTACTTATCTTATTGGGTCACATGAGAAATGAATGCCCCCAGTTAAAAGAAAGAAAACTAAAATGGAGAAAGCCTAAGATAAAATTTGGGGAAAGAAAGCTTAGAGTTTATTACTCATCATCAATATTCCTGTATTTGATTTTACATAAATGCCAAAGGACAGGAAAAGATGTCATTTTTAAAATAAAAAAAGACAAATGATTCCTCATTGTATAAAGTATGTCATTGCATTAAGCAGACTCAATTGCTTTATCAATACATTTTAATTTAATATAGTTTCTCACTATAGTAATATAGTACAAAAGTCAGAATGAACACAACTAAGACAGACTAAAAGGTCTTTGGATGAAGACCATTGTTATCCAGGTGGTCTACAGAATGAATGGGTATATTGATCCTAGTTTTTCTTTTTGAGACAAACATTAGTTATTTCTTATGGCAGCAGTTCACATATTTGAAGAAACCCATCATGACTCATCACTCTCCTCAAAGCTAATCTTTTGGATTAAGATGCCCACAGCTGTTCAAACCTCTGGTAAAGGGGTACTTGATGGAGAACTGTTTACTGACTGTCCTCGTAATACAGAAGCTCAAGACAAAATCCTCTGAAATGGCTTACACTGGGATGATTAAGATCAAATTGGTTTTAACGCAAGTATCTCATCACTAGAAGAATAAGCTTATTATGAAATAAGCTTACTTCCTTTATCTTTTTATTTCAGTTTGACTTATTTTAAAGTAGATCTCCATCATACTATAATCTTGTGATCTTATTGCAAAATCCCCTTTATATCCTTTCACAGTTATTCTCTTTTTATCCTAAAAAAGAGTTTTTTGGATCTACATTCTATCAATGAAACAACAGTTATTCCTTTAAACTGTTTCATCTATAAACCCAAAAAGCAAGCCTAACAACGGAATCCAGACACTGCCACTAAAAGCCTTTCCTGGAAAGACAGCAATCCATCATCTCTTAGTGGTCCTGATAAAGTGCTGTTCCATCAGACACAAAGCTAACTAAAACCTGAGTCACATTACTTCATCTTCTATGCAATATGGTAAAATTAATAGAATTTCTTGCTGAAATTAATACATACTAGATTTATGGGATTATCCTATTCAACTTAATAATCCTATTAAAAAGGAAAATGAAACACCTGCATGCTGTATACTGTTGGATAACCATTTGTGTGGACATGAATTCTACCTGAAACCAGATTCCAAAGACTGCCATATCTGATCAATTATAAACCATATTTACTGTTGTTTTTTAATCTTCTAGCAGCATTTTTTTTTTTTTTGGTACCAGGGACTGAACTCAGGGGTACTCGACCACTAAGCCACATCCCCAGCCCTATTTTGTGTTTTATGTAGAGACAGGGTTTCACTGAGTTGCTTGGCACCTCGCCATTGATGAGGCTGGCTTTGAACTCGCGATTCTCCTGTGAGTCTCCCAAAGTGCTGGGATTACAGGCGTGCACCATCTCACCTGGCTTAGCAGCATTTCTTTTTGCATAATCACAAGAACATCATATAAGACAGCCTAATACTGACAAATTAAGAATCAAAGCTACTCTAATTTTTTTCTTCATAAAGGTGCAATGACACAAGATTTCATATATGGAGTTCTTACTAACTTCAAGAAACCTGTTAGGTGCAAACCTTTGAGTAAAATATACATAAATAATATAGCATCCTCCCTGCCCCAAGGCATTAGTGATAAGAAGGACACATTATTTTCTTTCTTTCCTTTTTTTTTTCTTCTTTTTTTGGTACTGGGGATTACCAGGGGTGCTTAATCACTGAGACACATCCCCAGCCCTTTTTTGTATTTTTTGTTTTGAGACATGGTCTTGCTAAAGTTGCTTAGAGCCTAAGTTGCTGAGGCTGGCTTTAAACTTGCAATCATCCTGCCTCAGCCTCCAGAATTGTTGGGATTACAGGCGTACACCATCATGCCCAGCTTATTTTCTTATTCTTAAACATGTTAACCATGCTATCAAATAGCCAATTCAAATGAATTCATATCCTTTTGCTATTTTCTACCCAAATGGCTTACATAAACATTTGCAAACTAGAAACAGACACCAATTACAAAGTTGTTACAGATTGGATGAGAGATGATGGCAGCTTGAATTCATGTGATCAGAGCGGAGATCTAGAAAAGAAACTGAGGGCCCAAAGACATTTAATAACCTTATCAAGATACTGGGCACAGGGGTAAGGTGATGAAGGAAAAGAAGTGTTATGGCTAACAAGGTTTCTAACCTAGGCAACTAGTTAAAAGGTGAAATGCAGCAGAAGTAGGTGGCACCATAAGATCCAGTTTTGGACACAGTGAATCTTAGGCATCTCATAGATAACCAGTGAAATTCTGATCAGCAGTTGAATTAGTGTTACAGTTCTAGAACTCAGGAGAAGGGCTGGGAAATTAGGCATACAGATTTAGAATTCAACATACAGATGTAGTATTAAGGAAACTAAAGGAAGAAAGTATTTTAAAGAAAGAATGGTAAATAGTGCCAAATGCTATGAAAAGATCAAGCAAATAAAAGAAATGTATTCTGTTATGCAATGTTTCACAGACCTTGGTGAGAATAGTTCTGGTGTACTTATAGAGTGTTCAACACAAGATTTAAATTTTCTACCATTTCATAGGTGAAAAATAAAGTTCTGTCTCTCAGAGTATACTCAATTCTTTCTGGTTTTCTCTCAGGATATTTTTTCCCTTTAGAGAAAGTACCTTCAGTAATTCCTTATAGAATGGTTGCTATCAAATCGCTAATACATATGGTAATAAATACAAGATTTAACAGAGAAAAAGAATTCTTAGCATGAAGTGATCTCTCTGCCAGACATATGACTGTCCCTTCATATACTTCCGATGTTATTCAAGAAACCTGCCAAAGAGACCAAAAGAAAATCCTTAAGGTGCACATCCTGGTTGGGAATATGAACAAAGGTTTCACACTAGCTAGAGGAGGGAGGTTTGGCAATGAAATGAGAAAAGGAAGGAAGGGACCAACAAGAAATTCCATTTCCATATGACTGTCTACGAAAATAATAAATTTCATTCTATAAAATAAAGGCAATGAGGTAAAGGAAAACAATGATGACGTTTACTGACCAGAATTTCCTAATTGGATTTTGTCATCACCAGTATGTGATGGGCAATTAGTAGCAAATTAATAATGAGTATCAGCCAAATTTATTTATCAATTCAACATATATTTAAGTGTCTCCTGTATGTAAGTTGTTCCATAAGGTGTTATGAGATATAAAAATGCATGAGAAATTTCTAGGTTCCCAAGAGAAACATGGTGGGGGCAAATGCACAAACTACAAATATAGGACATTAAGAGTAGAGAGTACAGCTAAAATGTAGAATTTCAGCAAAATAAATGAGGATCTCTGGCTAAAGTAATTAGGGAGTCTCATTTGCTGGGGAGCCCGCCTATAATCCCAGTAGCTTGGGAGCCTCCCATGTTCAAAGTAGCCTCAGCAACTTAGCAAGACCCTGTCTCAAAATAAAAAAAATAAAAAGGGCTAAAGATGTGGTTCAGTGGTTAAGCACCCCTGAGTTCAGTCTCTGGTACCCATTCCCACTCCCCAAAATTAACAAAAAGGGAGTGAAAGGAAAATGAGACGGAGGAGGCAGCAGAGAGAAATCAAGAATGTGAGTGAAGGTTCTGGTGCTAATGATGCAGGTGTAACAGACAAATAGCAAGATGTCTAGTTACATGCATTGGACTTGGATAAGAGGTGCTGACGTTAGACTGGAAAAACATTTACAGCTAGATGATAAAAGCACATGATGCCCTGCTGAAGAGTTTATATCCTATTCAGAGGCAAATGGGAGATAGTGAAGACACGTGAGCAGAAGTGTTATGGTTTGTTCTCTACTTCAGGAAGAAGATATAAAAATCTTTAGCTTTGTCCAATCTAACCTCCCTTTTCTGAATTTTATACTGCTTCATTATCCTTATCCAATCTCATCTTCTAGTATGGTTCATGTCTCCAAGGTTCCAAAATTAGGGTGTGGCTCTTCCTATTTTAATTCCCCTGTCTCTTAGAACAACTTTGGTTTGTGGAATTCCTTCCCTTGTCTACTTTAGCTGGAATCCACCTTTTAAATCTCACTTTGCTAATTTAGTTCTCCCTACCTATATCAGCCCTCACTATAACCCGCCTTTGAACTACTATGGTGCTTGGACTCTGAAGCACTGATTTTATGGTGTTCTGCCCTGTACTATTTATCACTACTGCATGTTGGTCATACCAAGTAGCAGATGAGCTCCTTAAAAGCAAGTCATTTCTTCAACTTTTCTTTCAGAGTCCCCCAAATAGTATAAAACATCCACAGGACAGATCACTAGCAGATTATGTTTTCATTTACTACTACAATCACACTCAATGGCTGACCAAATTTATCAAACAATGAAAGAGAGGAAAAAACCTTCGGTGTTAACATACATGAAAAGTGAGCACTCTAAACTGAGCGCAGTGGCACAATCCTGTAATCCCAGAGGCTCAGGAGGCTGAGGTAGGAGGATCCAAAATTCAAAGCCAGTCTCAGCAATTTAGTAAGTCCCTAAGCAACTTAGTGAGACTCTGTCTCAAAATAATATATAAAAAAGGGATGAGGGTGTGCCTCAGTGGTTAAGCTTCCCTGGGTTCAATCTCTAGTACCTAAATAAATAAATAAATAAAATAAAAAGAAAGGTGAATAGTCTTTAAAAAAAAAAGTTTCTGAATTAAATAAATAAAAGTCCTGGCCAGACATGAAAACTACTCAAAATAACCATAACCTTAGGAAAAATTTGAATCCAATATGAAATGAAAATGTACTACTTTAGGAAATTACTTATTCTTTGTATTTTTCTCTTCACAGCAAAAGGAATAGCTCTAGCATAGTCACTCAGTCAGATGAGCCAAATAATGAGTCAGCTTCCCATGGAAGACTTTCCTCATCCCTCCAGGCAAACACATACCACTGTACAGTCATGCTTTCCAAAAAAAAAAAAAAAAAAAAAGTAGAGATACAACCTGCTCCTTTATCTAAAAGACGAAAGCAAAGGAGAAAAGAGAAATCTCCCACTTGAAAAAGCCCAACACTTTTCAACACTACTGCCAGGTTAGTTTTAGCTGGCATCTGCTCATTCCCAAAACAATAAACTTGGTTCTGCTCATTTAATAGACTTATTTATAGTTGTATTTGATAATTTATTCAATAGAACAGATATTTTAATATCCTGCAAAATTTTTTAAAAAGTAGTGTAACTCTTCTTCACCTTAGATGAAATTTTGAGAATGTGTTCAGGAAGGTTACCAGAAAATATGATTAAAGAGAAGAACATGCCGTATTACTTAAAAAGCAAAAATGCAGAGATGTCTTGTATAGTAAACATGAAAAGAAGTGAAGGGATGACTGAGCAGCTTGATAAGTCTATTAACCTAACATAGCAGTTCAGAGCATGAACTCTGGAGCCAGACTGCCTTGAGCAAGTTACATTATCTTTCTATTCCTCAGCTGCAGACCTGCAAAATGAGGATAAAAAAATAAAGGCAAATAGTAAAAGAAAAGGGTTTTTATGAGGAATAAATATATGTAAAGTATTTATATACTGTTTGTAGCATACTGGTTGCTATGTCATGTTTGCTTTATGGATTCATTATACTTTTACCTTACTAAAAATATTTTTTAAGTCAGCCTACAAGGGTGCATATAAGACAAAACCAGGTAAATACAGTAAATTCTGACTCAATACAGAACTGAAAAAAGAAAACTCTGCTTTGAATTAGACCATCATGTTTCCTCTGAATATATTTTGTACCAGGGGACAGGAAAGCTGAGAGAAGAAAAAGTTCTGATTATTACTAAAGACAGGCAGCCCTCAGAAACTAAGACTAAAGGATTTACAGGGCATCTGAATGCCATCCTGCTGAATGAGGTAATTCCTTAAAAGTCAGGATAGGACTGAGAACATAGGAAGAGTTAAGCCTTAGGGAAAAGAGAGTGGGGGAAGCTTTTCATCTGAGGCAAAGGGAAAGAAGTAAGAATAGACAGATATTTATAGATTTTTCTTGGCCAACCGCCAAGTGCCTAATTTTGACTGAACTTAAATGTCCCTGAAATAACCCCAACCCAGAAGGCTGAGCTAACCAGTGTGAACCACGGAAATAAAGAGCATTTGGCTTTAAATAAGTGGCTCTGGGAACAAAGTCTAGCATGGTGACTTCTCTAGCTTATTCTCTCGCCTCTCCCTTCCCTGTCTATGGCAAAACCCTTTGTTACCTTTAAGAAAACTTCAAGTGCTATCACATCTGTGATGCATCCACCAAACACATCAGTCAAAAAACTGGCCTGTCCTTCCTTGGATTCAATTAGAATTACGTTAGCACTCACCTATCCATAATCACAGTAATTAATGAGTGCCTGTTGTACAAGCCTGATGGAACAAGCCATGACCCATTTCTTTAGCATTCAATACAAAATGTACCCGTATGAATAAATATAGTAGTCTTCCCTTTATCTGTGAGGTCTATGTTCCAAGATCCTCAGTAGATGCCTGAAACCACAAACGGTATGGAATCATAAATGCACGTTTTTTCTTTCCTATATGCCTTGTGTCATTGCCACATGGTATCAGAGTTAAACTGTCCTTACATGTTCCATGCCTTAGTGCCTCCTTGGCACTACTACTCTTGTAATTTGGGGCCATTACTAAGTAAAATATGTGTCACTCAAACTCAAGCACTGCAATACAATGACAGTTGATCTGATAACCAAGATGGTTACTAAATAATAGGCAGGTAGCATACAGTGTGGATGTGCCAGACAAACGGATATTTATGTCTTGAGTAGGATGAGGCAAGATTTTACGTATTCAATACAGTACATACATTTAAAATTTATGAACTGTTTGTTTCTGCAATTTTCCATTTAGTACTTTCAGAGTACTTTTTTTAGTACTTTTCAGCTGACGTCAGGTAAATGAAGCCAAGGGATGTGAAGTGGTGGTTAAAGGGGAACTGTATCTATCTCTGTCTGAAGACAATCTTTCAGGTAGAAAGTCCACTCCTAGTGGCAGACTGATATTGGTGCAGGCAATCTAGATTCACAAGCTCCTTTATTTAAAAAAAAGCCTATATAACTTATGGACTTCTTCTACAGATACACAAGTAGGAAAAAAGGGTATCTATACTGCCACTATGAACAAATGGCATTAGTAGTAGACCTCATCAATAAACAATCCTATCCAAAATTAATCAGTAAAAGGAAGAAACTTTCTGCTTACTCTGAATATTTTAAAAAATAATCATTTAAGCCACTTTATTGAGATAATGACTGACATACAAAAAGTTATAAATAATGCATATATCTTAAGTTTGGAGACTAAATGAGTTTTTAAAATATAAACTTCATTTATATTTTCTGTGTATTCTGAAGGTCATTCATTCCATAAATTTGCCTAACTAAACACTGATTTTTAGATTATTTTATTTGTTCATAATTAATAGGCTGACATCCTAGTGCCTTTCCAAATATGTAGGTATCTCCTAGTATTAATGTGAATGCTTTTAATACAAATCTTAAAAAAAGAAAGCCACTATTCCCAGTGACATTTTAATTATACTCTGCCCAAAATGACCAATTATTCAAGACCAAGTTTCATGGAAGCATTTTGGTAATTTCTCTAAAAGTAATGGGATATGTATGTATATTTAATGACCCAGAAGATTGTACAGTATTGACTGATTGTTTGCTATGTCAAGGACAGCATATCTAGCAAATGAGGTAACCCAAGAGGATTAAAGAACATGTAGTACTATCAGAGCCACCCCTTAAGCATCCAGTGCAGCACTGAGCAGGACAAATAAGGTCTTTGCTCTGTTCTTCTAAATTTTCCTCTATAAAACTACTCAGGGGGTAAGGCAGAAGGATCACAAGTTTAAAGCCAGTCTGGGCAACTTAGTGAGACCCTGTCTCAAAATAGAAATCAAAAAGGGCTCAGGATGTACTCAGGTGGTACAGGGTTTGCTTGGCATGCACAAGGCTCTAGTATCCTGATCCCCTCTACTAGAGGGTGGAGGAGATTCACTTGTCAAATTTTTCATACAGTGAAAATGTTCTAATTTAATAATAAGATGGGCTCACACTCATGGGGAAGGCAACCTTATGAGGAAGCACAAGCTACAATGCTGAGGAATGGAAAGTAAAAACATGAGAAGACTTCACAGTGTTCTCTTCCTGCTAAAACTGAATTCTTTCTCTTTGTTTATCAGAACAATAGATACTTTTTGAGGGGAAATACACACCCCCCTCCTCTCTTCCTCCACCCTTACACACATTCCCTTCCTCTAAAAGGCTACCTTGTTAAATTTAAAATGATATAAATTTGTCAAATGCTCTATTATTTATTTAAAAGCATTCAACAGGAACATTTGTTTTGTGAAAATGGATGCCAATATTTAAGGTCCTATTAAGTTAAAGATGGTCCAGCAGATCCTCTACTCAGCAACAGCTGTTGAAATTTCTAAAAGTAGCAGCTTAGCTTTTTAAAAACATTTTGACCATTCAAACTTTTTACTTATTTAGATTGTGTGACTAACTCTCTTCGTTAGACTACATTAGTTTGTTAGGGGATAAAATACTTTTCAGAGGGAGAAGAGTCAGCAAGCCCTTTCTTCTTTCAAAGTTACCTATTCCCCTTGTGCCTATTCTATGTAATGGGCATAAACTATCATAGGTTTTAGGAACAACTGCTAGAAGTGTTGCACAATCTGAATCTTTTTCACAGCTGTTATCATTTTAACAGCTTTGGAGCTTGGTCAATCTCAGATGCTGTAATGAGACATGTTTAGTTATCCTTCTGCTTCCCTAACTCCGCTATTAAAAAGCTCTTTCATCTTTCCTTCCTTTATGCTACCTCCCTCTTTTGGTCTCCAAGATCCCACTAACTAGTCTTTAAAAAGTAAGGATGTAGGGGCTGGACTTGTGGCTCAGTGGAAGAGCGCTTGCCTAGCATGTGTGAGGCACTGGGTCAGCACCACATAAAAATAAATAAAATAAAGGTTAATTGGCAACTTAAAAAAATCATTAAAAAAAAAAAAAGAAAAGATGAAGGCAACTTTCCACATAAGTCACATCTCCTGAAACACCCTCATGTTTGTCTGCTAGTAGATGGCTAGTATTAGATAACCAATAAGTGAGTCTAAAATTAAAGAAACAGTAAGACTGATTCAGAGAACATATTCATAAAATGGCACGTAGTACTTTGTCTTTATTTAAGCCCTACTCCTTCTCAAAGAGCCACGCCCAGAAACACACATTGCAGGAATTATACGAAGAAAACTTAGTGTTGTGAGGCACTGATGAGTTTTATCACCCTCCTCCTCCACCTTTAGTGACAACTAAAAGTACAGTACCTCCCAGTATAAGACCCAAACCTAAGTGAATAGGTAGAGATATACTGCAACCCTGACACTAAGCAGCAGATGGCTGCCGTCTGTATGCAACACTGACAGTATCTCTTAAGAATCTTCAATGGCTTCACAGAAGCCTGGGGAGGGCTGCAAGAGTGGAGAAGGGTGTATCAACGACAAACTCTCTTCTCAAAATCTACAATACAGTTTTTTTTTTTTTTTTTTAACTAGGAAGCAACCCTAAAAGTACTGTCCACATTATATCATACGCCAATCTAGAAACAGTATTTCTTTGCAGTTTGCAGGTATTCCTTTTAATGGGTTCAACTGCAACAGCAATTGCAATAAAATTACATGTCAAGAAAGTCAAGACAAATCCTTCTACCGACTCAAGAAGAAAGAACAGTCTCAGACAAGAAGGAAAACAATCCACTGAACTTGATATAAAGCAGACACCAGCACCAGGTCTCAGCAATAATGAGAGAGGAAGGCTAGAGCTTTATTTCCCTCTTTTCCATCATCCCATTATGGAAATCTAATGACTCCTAGGAAGAAACACAGCAACATTATGTTGCATACAGGGGTAACAGGGACAGGAACTGTTCATGGTAAAACAATTATCACACATGTATCACTTTCTGAAACTGGAATGAAAAGACTGACTCCCCATTTTAAAGAAAGCAAAACTGTCAACATGGAAAATCCCTCGAGTGAAACATTTCAGTAAAATTCCACTAAATATCCAATGATATAATGCCACCAGAAGTGAAGAGTACAAAGGACATGCTGTAAATAGGCCTAAGGGATCATCACAAAGATGATCCCTCCTGTGGATTCCCATAACTCATGTGTCAAATCCTGGCTCAATTTTTTGTTGTTTGTTTCTCCCAGTGATGTTTCTTGAGGGATGGAGTATATTTTACTCACTCATTGTGGGCGGTATCCCTGGTTTCTACAACAATGTTCAGCACACAAAACAGAAGATGTTTGCAAATTAAAGGCCCAGTTTTGTTTTGCAAATGCACAACAATAACAAGTCCTTGAGGAGGGGGAACATATTCAAACAGTACAATTTACTGTTGGAATCTTTAAGTGTCTAAAGTGAGGTACTCAAGAATGGACATCAATGTGCTTTCTCCATGCTCTCCTGCTTACCAGTCAGTCTGGGGCTTCCACGTTCCCGGGCCTTTCAGGGAAGGAATGAGGGGAAACATTCATAACCCACTTAGAATAAGTATGCTGTTGCCTACAAAGTGGAGACTGCACACTTCTTAGGCTGTGGGGCATCTCATCATGTATCCCTCTCTCCCTCCAGTCTAGCCCAGCCTTGGTCCATTCTCCTATACCTCACACAGTGCCCCTGCTTCTTCTTCAGTCATCAGCCAAGCACGGTAGAAGAGGCCCAAGTGCAATACACTCTATCTCTAGGCACTTCTGCCTAAAAAGAGCTTGGTTTGTAGATGATTCAAGGGGAAAAATGAATATAACAGAACTTTTGGTAGCACATAAGGAGGAAGGATAGTAAATAATTTATTAATGTCAGAAATAAAACTAACCATAAGCACATTTTCTGTAAGTTATTTTTACCAAAATAGAAAGTATATTAGAAACAGGATCCCATAATTCCACTTTTTCCAGAGCTACCAGGATTGATCCCTAGTGAAGGATATAGCAAACACAAGGTGGCTCCCTTTCTCACACTGCTCATCCACTGTGGCACTGCTAGAACACATCACTAAACAAACCTGGATTCTTAAGTGACTCACACAAGTGTCATTTGGAACTTCTGCCTCAGAAAGACCTCTACCTGGTAGGTAATAATGTTTATAAGATTTCAAGGAAGGTAGCAAGAAAAAACACACATAAAGATGCCATGCTCTGGAAAGGAGAAAACAGTGGGTGGTGGGGAGGGCGGTGCCTCTTAAATCTGTCCAGATCACCCCATACTGATATACATATGGTCTGGCAGTAAGCCTGTAAGCATCTGCATCAGATGGCAATTTGCTAAAAGGACATACTGCAGAACCACCAGTATAGTGGATGCACACAGCCTATCCACCATAACAAAGGGATCAATTGTACATATTCAGCTGTATCATCCCATAATTTCTCTCAATGTATGGGGACAAGGGGGGCAACTGAAATATTTAATAAAAAGGATGGCAACTGAGTAGTAAAGATGGACCTAACTTATGGACTTCCAAGGTAGAACAAGTGCAGAACTAGGAATCAGCAAAAATACTGGAGAAGTTTGCAGGAATTATTTCTCTTATTGTGTGATATCACTTATTTCAGTGAGATGATCTCTAATGCAGAGGTAAGATGGGCAAGAAGGGCAAGGCTTAACCACTAACCAGCAGGGGAAATAACAACAGGCCTCTGAACCCTTTAGCTTTCTGGAGTTCAAGTTCTTTCTATGCAAATTTATGAGTAGAGACCTCACAATTACTGAAATTCCTCCCAACACTAATATTCTATAGTGAGAACAATTATTTCTGGAAGAATAAAGAATTTTTAAGTGGTTCCATTTTTATTTCATTCTTTATTTTTTATAAACAAATCAAAGGGGGATGGGTATCTTCAAGTACAGTTTTCAACTAGTCTATCCTTTTTCAAGGAGATTCTAAGCAATAAAAAAATTCTTAATTTCAGTACTTATTCCCCACCTCAATTTTTTTGAACTGCCTCAAGGAAGGAGTTGGATAAATTTCCCAGATGTGTGTGTGCACACAAATATAAAATTGCAAAGATAAATTTATACATTCAAATAAATATTTTCCACAGGGTCCACTTTGTTAAACTATACATTGAATCCAATTATTTCTATTAAAATTAGCTCTAACAGTTTCAGAAACTTTTTGCGATGATCTTTAGTAGGAATACAGGATGCAAAATCTGTTCCATGATTTGCTGAACCCCAACTGCCAACCCCAGAATGATTACACTTCCAAAATACTTCAATATATATCAATACTGGTGACTCAGCTGGGACATAATATAAAGATAGATGAGGAAGAGCAACACAATGTATATTTTGCCTTAATCTGACTTCTGGGTTAGGTTTAAACTCAGGCTATTTTACATATGCTCCTAAGAGTATTCTCTATCTTAGGTTTATGGAAAATATTTCACCAACAATGAACTTTCTTTGAAGACTTAACTGTGTACTGGCATAAGTACTTATGGGCAATACCACAACAATTGTTTATATGGGGGAAATAGTTAAGCAGAAGCACTACTCACTTTATTTCTTACATGGTTCACATCCTACTGAGTATTTCCATTCTTCATACTTCCATGGTAAATGCTACTTTTCTCAGTTTCCTACTTGGATTTTTAAATCCTGGATTATTGCCAGATCAGTTACTTGCAAACTGGGATGTACTGCAATTCTTTGTCAATTCTAAGATCTCTGAAGGGCTCAATGCATTATTAAAGCAAAAAATAACTCGAAGGCTGGAAAGATCATCAATAGCTCCCTCAATATGTCCTATTTTCCCCAATGGAATAGTGACACTACCTGTCCTACGGGTTGATCACCAAGAAAACATCAGTATGATAAGCACGTCAAGGAGGATTCCGCTCTCTGTGAACTCCTATAAGCATCTTCCTAGCCAGGCGCACAGTGGCTCAAGCCTGTAATCCCAGCACTTAGGGAGGCTGAGACCGGAGAATCGCGAGTTCAAAGCCAGCCTCAGCAAAGGTGAGGCGCTAAGCAACTCAGTGAGACCCTGTCTCTACATAAAACACAAAATAGGGCTGAGGATGTGGCTCAGTGGTTGAGTACCCCTGAGTTCAATCTCCAGTACCAAAAAAAAAAAAAAAAATCTTCCTAAAATACAAAATTAATATCCACCATGAAAAATATGTAAGTGCCCAAATTACAGGTACCCATATATATCCCAAGGAGACTTTCTTAACAGATCAAATGATGGGGTTTTGGTTTTTAAAGTTTTTCTTCTACGGAAGCTTTCTTATTTAAGAGGCAAAACAAGCAGCTCTAAGTCTTATTTATGTTAGGTAAACACAGAACTTACGATCAAAAGCAATACATAGTTTTTCTAAGAGATACATAGTGATGGCCCTTCCAAGTCTACTGGCAGAAATAGTGGTTATACATCTCTGGCACTTAGAGACATACAATTTAAAACTACCCTGAGATTTTACCTCACTACAGTCAGGGCGACAATTATCAAGAATACAAGTAACAATAAATGTTAGTGAGGATGTAGGGGAAAAGGCATACTCATATATTGCTGGTGGTACTGCAAATTGATGCAACCACCATACAAACAGTATGGAGATTCCTCAGAAAACTTGGAATAAAACCACCATTCGACCCAGCTATCTCACTCCTCGGTCTATACCCAAAGGACTTAAAATCAGCATGCTATAGTGACATAGCCACATCAATGTTTGAGCAGCTCAATTCACAATAGCTAAGCTATGGAACCAACCTAAGTGCCCTTCAGCAGGTGAATGGAAAAAGAAAATGTGGTACATATACACAATGAATTATTATTCAGCTGTAAAGAAGAATAAAATGATGGCATTTTTGCAGGTAAATGAATGGAACTGGAGACTATCATGCTAAGTGAAACAAGCCAATCCCCCAAAAACAAAGACCATATGTTCTCTTTGATATGCAGGTGATAACTCACAATGGGGGGGGTGGATGGGAATAAAAATGACAAAAAATGAACTGGACCTAACTTTCCTATGTTTATATATGAATACATGACCAGTGTAACTCCACATCATATACAACCACAAAAATGGGAAGTTATACTCCATGTATGTTTGATATGTCATAGTAAATTCTACTGTCATGCATAACTAAAAAGAACAAATTAAAAAATTTTAAAAAAAGAAATATTGTTCATACCTAAGTCAGTGTTTTTGGCACATACTGCGCATATCTTCATTCCATAATGGGAAAATAACATACTACTCTTTAAAAACTTCCTTAGAGGGAAGAATTCACCACCAACTTCATAGAAAGATATCTTTTCATAACTAACCCTTATGTTTATATTTTAACACTCAGATTTCATATTATTTATTGGTTTAATAATTGATTATCTCTTCCCACTGGAATGTGAGCCTTTGAATGTAGAGAGTAACCTATTTTCATTTCAGCATACCTCACAGAGCTCAGCAAACACTTATTAAATCAAGTACTGAAAATTCCAGTGCACCCTCACAAAAACATAAAGTAACATGAAAATTTAATAGAGTACCACCATGGCCTGATATAATTGGTAACTTCTTCCAAGAGAATTTTAACCATCACCTATGTCGAATCATTTGTCTACACAGCCCTAAGAGTGGGTCTGATAATTCTGAAGTAGTTTAAAGTGGGATTACAATTACATCTACTACTTACAAAACGGCTCTTACATGCTAGGATTATATTAATTATCATAGTACAAATAACTCACATCAATACCCCAAATTTACAGATGTGGAAGCCACGCCTCTAAATAAATGCAGCGAAGTTATTCAAACTATTAAGTGGCAGACCTGGGATTAAAACTTCAGTTTACTGGGCTCCATAATCTTTTCATTATGCCTAACTACTATCTCTGGTTGTCACTACAAAGAGATAAAAATGAGAAAAAGGGAAATGAGAAGTGTAAAAAATGGACAGAAAGTGTGATAAGGCAGATTTCATTTTTTGCCCCAAGGAAGGAGAGTAGTATAGGATGTAATGGACACACTCCCTCCAAAATGTACATATAACCTATGAATCAGCAGTGCTATGAAAGAAAAAAGTGAATTGTATTATCATTTGTTTTAACAACCTAGAACAAAACACCCTGGAAAATGTTCAAGGAAAAAGTATTAGTTAAGAATGTGGTCATTTAAAGAAAGTCTGATTTTTCAAAGTCCCTCATGATTATCCTTTTGGTTCAACATAAGATACACCCCAACATTTATGAATTTGTTCCAATCATTTTGGAATCCTACACTGGTCAAAAATTAAAAGCTGAAAGAACTTTAGAGATTATCTAATCATTATATATTTAAAGGAGAAAATAGAGACCACAGAGATTAAACAAATGATTCAAGGTCACTTAAAAATATATAGTCAGACCATTAAACTATGCCCTTACATACACTATCTATGGGTTCTTTTACCCTAAAGTCACAGTTTTGCCACTTGCAGCTTTACAATCTCAGATTCTTTGAGGTATGCCATTTTTTTGCAGCTGTATTAAAAATCTGTAGAAGTAGCCTCTAAAAACACTCTGGAAACTCTCCATTTCAGGAGGCTTAAAGAAAAAGAGCCTCCAAAAGAAACATACATAAAAGGGCTGAGTTTTCCTGTGACTGATGCTAGCTCCAGTTTTGGTCCTCAAAGGAATAATCGGAGGATGGGGGATGGGAGGGTTCTCTTAAATGCCACATGTATGCAGAGAAAATTCATGGCAACTCAAAAAGAGGCCAATAAGCCTTTTCTTAGGTAATACACAGACCACAAAACTACGAATATAAATATAATAATAGAGACATTTTTTAAAAGTCTTTTTTAAAATTGAAGACTATTAACAAGATAACCATTTTGAACATCAGCGTTATGGCTTATCAGATTAGTTACCCAATAGCCTAGCAGCTACTCTATTTTCCCACAGCATGAAAGCTGTGACCAGCCACATAAAACATAAAGGCATTTAACCAAACTACTGAAGTAAGGATGGAAATGCAAGCTTGCCCCCTTGAGATAGGAGAAAGAAAACACAATGTTCCCATTAAAAATTATAAAAGGACACAGAATGCAGGAAGATAATAACAGGAAATAGTCCAAGACCAAAACTGTGATTACCACAACTCTAAGACACAAACATTAATATTGTAAAAATAACTAGGAATGAAAATTCAGTTAATTTAATGTGTGCCTGTATAATTATTTTAAAAAAGGGATCATGATTCTGATTGAAAACGCTTTCCTGATTGAAGAGGGTATGTTAATGAAGAGTAGACTTTCCCAGTAACCTAATACTCAACATATGGAATTTTATAGTTGTCCTTGAACATATTTGCTCTTGATATTTGTCTCCTGACAAGATATACTGGCTTGTAGAATTAACTGTTCCATATGGCTAACAAGTTTATTCAATGAGAATTTGGAATGGAATTATTTCAGAGATACTCCAAGAACAGATAACCCCAGGAGAGCAACCTCCTTTCTAATGAACTTGGCCACATCTTACACCACATGGAGATGTTGGTTTACAGCTCTGGGGAAGGAAAATAGCAATCTGAAATTCCTTCCTAGTCTCAGTGGAACATACTCTCAAGGTAAATGGTCCCAGAGGTTTTATTTATGGACTCAGGAATTCAATATCATCTCCTGCTTCTCATTAAACACCTGGTTCTATACCTCTTCCTCTCTCTCTTTAGGAAATAAAAACCAGGTTGACAAAATTTTATTGATTTTGACACATAAGCAAGCGCTTAGGACAAACACCATCTTGGTGGTATTTAGTTGCAGCTACACAGATTAAATAAGAACACAAGACTTATTTTAAAATGAATCGGCTTAGGTGCTAAATAGCCAAAGAAATTTCTCAAACTATTAGTGAAGGCATAGGAGTATAATGCAATGAATTTCAAATTTCAGTATACACAGGCATCATTCAGGGATACTTGTTTAAATAGCAAAATCCTACCCTAAACCAAGTGAACAGAATTTCCTGAGAGTACTCTCAAGATGACACCTCAGGAAACAACAGTTAATGGAAACATTACTAGCACATAAGTTGGGTTAGAGTCCAGCTGAAAGTTAATTAGTTGTGAAAAATGGCAAGGCATTTAATCATCATGAATCCATTTCTTCTTCAATAAAGCAAAGGTGCTTGCTTGAAGATATCTTCAAATTTCAAGGATCTCAGAAAAAAAACAATCTCCATGTCTCCCAACTTAAATTATTAGATGATGCTATTCCTGAAGCTTCTATAACATATGTTCAAAAAGCTATAACTGCCTGAATCATCATATTTCACTGGTAATTTAAATCAGTCAATAGGATATTGGAATCTGAAGTTAAAAAACTAAGCAGCAGAAGCAGCAGCATCTGTACTTGCTATGTGCCAGACTGTTCTCAGCACTTGATAAACATTAATTCATTGAGAGGAAAAAAAAGAAGACAACAAAAGGTACTCTGAAACCACTAAAATATATAAGAGGGACTAATGCTGAATACTAAATTGTAATTACTATTAAAACTGGCAATATTTAACATTAAACCATAATCATAAAATTATAAAATAATCAATGGAAAAGAACCTTTTTAGGTATAAACTAATGACTTTGCCTCTTGAATTGTGAATAATTCTCAATCCAGTAAAGAAATATCAGTTAAAATTATCAAGAAATCAGTGGCATTTAACATGTGTTTTTTTTCCTGAGACTATAAGCAAACATAAATCTTGATATTGTCTAATTCCTTTACAAACTGTGATTTTAAAGCACTTATTTTCCAAAGTAAGGGCTTACAACACATGTCAAGTAGGTTAAGGAATAAGAAATCAATTAATTTGTATGATAGGTATCAGCTGGACTAGAGAAAACAGGAACCCAAATTGTAGCTGTCTTCTTTAAATCCTTGGTAGTTTCCACTCTGGACAGAGATTCCTGTTGCTCTTAAAACTAACTATGTCAAGAGGAGGTTACAAAATAGGAAGACTCTCTCTCATAAGAATATAATGGATTATTTACATTTACTAGAAAACTGACACAAATTCATCATTGTTCTAATTTTTCAAGACAATAACAAAACATAAGATACATGTATGTGTTCTGTTTTATATTTGAAAGAGAACATGTAGATGAAGCAAGTATTGGCTGACACATAGACTACGCAGGTGCCAGAAAAATTGGATTAAATAATATTAACCAAAGGCCACCACCCTCAACTACAATCACAAGCTCAATTAACTTTTCCAAATGCAAACAGATTCTAGAAGATTAAGGCTAAGAAGATGAATAGAGAGAAGGAAATTAAGCTCTGGAGAGTTAAGTCAAAAAGCTAGTTCAGAAGAGAAAGAACTGGAACCCTCTGCTCCAAACTTACAGTTTAGTAACTAGAAGTTTCACCACAAAAATATTTTTAAAAAGGAACAGAAAAGGAATAGAAGAAATCTGGTTGCTTTCTTCATTCATCTATGTATATACAAGTATTCTGTGGGCCAGGGACTCACATGCTACTACTGCCAGTGGCCCACTGCCTGTCCTTTTAAACAAACAAACAAAGTAGATTCTGCATTTTTAAGTCACTGGAAAAAATTCAAAAGAAATAACATTTAAACATTATATGAACAGATTCTCATTTCAGTGTCCACAAATAAGGTTTTACTGAAGCACACTCGGGCTCATTCATTTACAGACTGTGATGGCTACTTTTGTAAAAGCAAAGGTGACTAGTGATGACGTGGACTGAATGTCCTACAAAGTATATTTACTTTCTGTCCTTAACAAAAAAGGAGTACAGATCTCTGCTCTTTTCTGACTCAGTGAAGATTATATAAAATATGAAAAGTTACATCAGAAAAGAGAAAATAAGACAAAGGCAAAATGAAAGTTTGTATCCAAACTATCCTTCAATTCATAACAAATAGGGCAAGTTTCGCAGAGTGACAGGGAGTGAGGCAAATGGTCAGATTTCACATCGTTGTAACAATGCTGTTGAACAAAAAAACTGCACCGTTTAGATTTGAAAATCTTCAAGAATTGAAAATCCTATTGGCATATGCTTTCTCCAACTATACCAAGTGGAAGCAGACACAAAGCATAAGGCAAAGAACCCCCAGCAAGAAACAAGAGGGTTCCAAGGCTCCTTAACACATGTCCACCAGTGACAGAGCCCAGGGTAAAGAGGGTTAGAGAGTAATGTGCCTTGTTAGGTAAGTTCTAGGTTAGAAATCAAATCCCAAATTCTCCTTCCAGCTGTGTCTGACCTTGAGCTAGTCAGATGACTCTCCTAGGGTCTATTCTTTTTATCTGTAATGTAGCAGGCTGACTTACCAGAGGAATTGTCTCTCATCTCCTAAACTAGAGAAAAAAACCAAAAGAGGAAAGGGACTGGGAGAGAAAGGACTTTAAAAGGAGGAGGAAGTTTTAAGGACTTTTTAAAGTTTTAAATCAGAAAGTTTCTTCTTTATAGTAGACAGCACACACTTAGGATAGAGCTGTCCCTCATCAGAGAGCAGTGGCTCTAGAGCCAAGCATTAGATGGTGCTTGATGGCACTAATTACTACTACGTCAGGATGGAGAACTAAGAAACAGAGGCATTTGAATTCGAGGATGTGAGTTTGTTCCTTCCCTTTCTGAGGGGTTTCAGTAACAAAGACATATGTACCCATGCTGGGTGTGTTCTTATTTTTCCCAGGGGCAAAAGCAACATTTATCTGAAAAATGCCTGCTACATAAGTAGCCACCTAGGCATTAGTCATGAATATTATCTGGAACAATTAGGGGCCAGTTAGAACAGTCAGCACCTTCCTAACACTGTACTCCAATAAAATTAGGCTTGTTTATCAGGTCATACACGTGAAAGTTTGGGATAGCACAGTTCTGTTTACCTACTGGGGTCACTTTAAGAAACAAAACACAAGTTAGCTCCCTAAAGAGCAAATACAGTGCACTGTCAAGTCTAGCTGAGGAATACTAGTTTTCCAAGAGGCAGTATAACTTAACTCCTTAACTTGGTTTACAGCTTTCTAAAGGTTTTTCTTTGACCAGCATGGAATCTAAAGTATAGAGCACTATTTTCTCTCAACAAATTTAAGATCTCTTGTTTTAAAAGTTAGTAGCCTTAAACCAGAAGAAAAATCATCTCAAGACTTTGAAGAAAAACATTTTTAAAAACCTACTGAATATTAAGTATAGAATTACTATATGACCCAGCAGTTCCACTATTAGGTACATAAAAACATATGTCCACATAAACTTGTACACAAAATATTTATAGCAACATTCCTAATAGCAAAAAGTGGAAACAATCTAAAAATTACCACAAAAAAATGTGGTAATTCATATAACAGACTGACAATAGAAAGAACTGAAATAATGATTGATGTTGCAACATGGATGAACCTTAAGAATACTACACTAAGTGAATAAAGTCAGTCACAAAAGACCACAAATCGCGTAATTATATTTATATCAAATTCCAGAATGGGCAAATCTGTAGAAACAGAAAGTAGACGAGTGGCTGCCAGAAGATGGCGGGAGGGAAGAGTAGCGAGTGTGGGCTGCTAATGGGCATGGGCTTTCTTTATGGAGTGATGATAATGTTGTCAAGTTAAAACATTAGTTGTGGCAGCTGCACAAGTTTATATTAAAAGCTACTTAACTGTGTACTTTATTTGAATGTGCCCTTTGATTTGAATGGATGGATTTTTATGGTAAGTGAATTATATCCCAATAAAGGTGTTATGAAAAAAAACTAAACTTTTTTCTTTGCTAAAAATGATATACTTCATATCTTAGACAGTTACTACTAAGCTATAAAACAAAAACCTCATTTTGGTTGCTATTGAAAGAGGAGTCAGGTTTAAGACAGGTTTACAGATTCCCCTTTTGTGGTAATTCTCATCATCTGACCACTTTAAGCATGATGACACATTTTAGTCTTGTGTTCATGTAGAAAATGTATTTCACTGTACTCTGCAAGAGGTTCATGTAGGAGGGCCCATCCCAAAACTTTGCTGTGCAGTGCACAGTTTTTATGAAAGCTTAGTTGCAACAACACCCACACTTCTGTATCAGACCAAAAGAAAAGGAAGTAGGGATACTATTGTGTCCTCACAACCCAAACAAAAACCAAGGCCATAAATCAGACACAGGAGACCAAGCTAATAAACACATTCTGTGTTCATACACTTATTGATGATGCCACTTACCGCCTGGGTCTTCGGGCCTTGTTTCATCCTAGGTCTGGTAGCTCCATTCCCAACAGCCACCTCTTCAGACACTGAACTAGCTCTGGTCTTACTTAGAAAATCCACTTCATCTTCAGCTTTCCTGTCTGGCATTTCTGAAGAGAATAGGAGGGTTATAAAGTGAGTGCATTTGAAAAAATTGATTCCTGGGCCTTACTATTTACACAACAAGCTCCAGGTTTCATGTGTTTTGTTTGTTTTTGCCTTAAATGGAAAAGTATTCTTTTGCTGTCAGGAGCTGGTGTCACTCTGACCCCATGCTGAACAAGCTACTCTTATCACATGATTGTGTGGTTTTCACCAGCCTTTGTATGGGTTCAGAGCTTAAGGCAAAAGCCGGTTTAGTGTCTACTGAATGTCCATTTTCACTCCTGACTTTTCATGACAAATCTGTGAGTATGGTGCTGACTTGCATGTGGGAAAGTCAATTCATAAGCTGTAAGGAACAGATTAACAGCTACAAGTGGTCCATTCTAGCCATCACCAAAAAAAAAAAAAAAAGCAAAAGCAATTTGTACTGAGGATGAGACAAACCCTCTGGACAAGTCTGATTTTTTCTAAAACCATACTACACACCCTCCTGATCCACCCCATCACTGTAATTGCTAAGACTGAACTACTCTATCAAATTACTTTTAACTCTTATTTTTTCCAAAACCAAAACACACACACCAAAAAACAAAACAAAACAAAAAACTAGCAATTCACTGTATTAAGAAAAAACCTTGTACACGTTTCCTCTAGGATTATGTAGTTTTCCTCTTGCTGGCCATGCCAACAGACTTAACAGTGATGGCTTTTGTGACCTGGCCACCATCTGGTCAACACAAAAGAAGTGATAAAAATGATGCTGGAGGTAAATCTGGGCTTCTGACTCTTGTTTAAAGGGAAAAATAATGTTCAAATTCATCTCAGTATTCTAAACGCAAATAGAACTGTCATCTCATTTTCATATGAAAAATGTGCTGTGGTCTTTATTAATCCCATAACACTACTCTAACATAAAAATACTCCCTACATATATCAAAGAACACATAGGTTGTTTCTTTTACCAAAGAATAAATTATACTAATTAAGATTTTATTCTAGAAGTGCATGCAACATGTCCAAAGGTCTTTTTGATTTCAGAAGGTTAAATTCCTATGAATGAACATTTATAAATCTCCTTTCCTGCTTTATAATTATATAAACTTACTAGCAATTTAAAAATGGGTGAAGAGGTTTCTTTGCTCAGAGTATCAAAATCGAAGTTTCATAAAATGTAAAGTTAAAAAAAAGATCTCACTGAGCAATGTCTTTAGAAATATCCCTTTATCAAAATATTTCTAAGTGAGAGTAACTGGAGGAGTAGATGTTGATTTTTTATTTTATTCATCTGGGGATGTGATTTTTGGCACAACCTTACTTTCCTATACCTCCCAACAGAAAACATGTATCTTGGCACATAGCAACCAGTTGCAATGATAAACAGTGATTACGGAGACTTGAAAGGTGTTGGCAGCTCTGTGGGACTGGCATGGCTCAGTCATGCACCACCAACTTCCTAAGCACTGTGATCAATGCTTTTAATGGGTGAAAGATCACATCCCCTTAGTTCTATCTGGCTCTTTCCAAATCAACAGCTAAGCCCATGTTTCCTCCCTCAAAAAACAATATAGTTAAACCTACAAATGAAATGTAAATTTCCTAGGAAATACCCTTTGGCTCTGAGATCATAGTCAGGTACTTTTTCTTAGGGTAATGTGACCAGGGATTTTTCCCAGCCCTAATTTCTGAAGAAGGCACCAATTTCTTCATCACTGCATATTTTTCTCTGTAGTTTGAGATCATGAGCACATCAAACCAATGATGACACCTTTTGGTAGCAGGACAAGTAACTCACTGACACAAAATATACCAACACCAAACTCATATACATTTGAAACTTCCTATCTTTCTTCCTTTTTAAATTTCCTTTTGCTCATTTATTAATTTTTGATTGGTACTTGGTACTTTCTTCCTTCTTAAAGAGTTTAAAATTTTAAAACATTTCTTAGTACCTCACTACAGTTATGTACTAGTAAAGTCTGAAATTCTATGTTTTCACCTTTTCTCAGACAGCACTACAGACACAGACCCACATAGTACATAGTTGCTTGGGTTAAATTCTGACCATGGAGCCAGAAGAAAAAAATAATTCCACCCATATGGCCAAGGACAGAGCACCCGAATTAAAAGAACATAGCCAGGCATCAACTTACAGCCACTCCCATTCTTCTGAAATGCCAACCTGCCAGGGGCCCCAAAATAGACTTCTTCTTGTGCCTTATTTAAAATATTATAGACCTTCTCATTTAAATCCTGAGACAGCAATCAACAAATTTCTATCACTAATAATCTAAAGCATTAATAAATCTAAAAACCTGAAGTCACCAAAAATTCTACTTCCTATTACTTAAATCCCCCAAATGACATGGGGAGGGGAATGCAAAATGGCTAAAAGCTCTTTTACCAGGGAAAATAACCACTGTGTTTAAATTGCACTTCTTCCTAAGCAACTGTTTTTGTTGCTCCATTTCTCATCACATCCCACCCCCACACTCTTAATATGTACTACACTTAAAGAGCTCGTCAAACTTTAAAAAGGGAAAAAACAAACAAAATCAAATAATAAAGATAAACAAGCTATCTCTTACCTACAAAAGCACAGGGGCAGGCATGGAGATAGGTCTTCTGTCTATCAATGGTAGCAGGTGGTGGTATAAGAATGTGCATCCAACTGACCTTTAAAGACTTCAGAAGTCAAGACCGAGACCGACTCCAGTTTCAGCTTCAGTCTCAACCCCCAATAAGAAGTTTTATTCAGATAGTTTACTTCCACTGAGCAACAGTGGTTTCTCTTTGCTGTCTCTGGACATGGTTACCCATAGATGGAACAGGCTGCTGTATGAGCAATCTGCTCGGTGCAGCTGCTTCACCAAGATAAGCAGACACAAGGTCTGCCCAGTGACAGCAGCTCAGCAGACTGGGCTTGGGCGGAAATCCTGCATCCTATCCTCTGCACTGTGCAGGGTCCTGAATTCCCAGACTGCTCAAAAGCAATAAGCAATGGAACTGGAGTTTTACTCCTCAGGCAGGAAAAGGAAGGAGTCTCCTCAACCAAACCACTGACCTAATACCACCATTTTGGATGTTGGACTTAAAATGATACTTAATTTACAACTATTCATAAAACCACTCTGGCTTTAAATTTTCTTAGAATATAGATAGAATGATAAGGAGGAAGAGTTTCAGGCTTGTAAATAAAACATCCTTTGCAGCACTGTTTTCTGTGGTTCCAAAGAAAAGGACTAGGTCATGTGAATAAAAACATCTGCTAAATTCCTTCATCATTTAACAGTATCTGTGAGCGAGGCACTGTCTTCCAGTTTGGAAAGTTGCAACTGCTCTAGTGTGACAGAACACTTATAAGCTTAAACAATCAAGCTGTGAGTCTATAACACAGGAAGCGAAATCTGTTCAACCCCAAGATGACATGATCTCTTGGTGGGTGGTGACTATTCACTTGGCAACCTACCCATTGAGCAAGAAAGACCTTAAAACAACAAAGATGCTTGCATTTTACCAGCACATCCCAGAGACTCTAAAGGAAATTTGCTTCTTGAACTGTTAATTTTGTATTTTGCTTTGCTTACCTGTTGGCAGCTCAGACAGACCAATCTCTGGCTCCTCCCTTCCAGTAAAACATCCTGCAAGGTTCCCTGTCAGCTCTTCTGTCTGAGGGCCCAGCTCCAGACCAGATGGTGATAAACCAGTGATTTCCCCCTCAGGAACCAGCGCTCCTGAGGCTCTCACTCCTTCGATGACAGCCTCCACTATACGACAGGCAGCCTCTTCTAACAAGTCTTCCCCCTCAGGCCCATGTGCAGCTTCAGCAGAGACCATGCGGTATCTCCTTTCCTTGCCTGGAGCCAAGGTTTGTGTGACTTCTCTCACGCCAGAAGGGGCCTTGTCATTGAGAGCTGAGAGCCCTGTCTCTGTGGGGAGCTCCTTGGCAATAAGCTGCAGTGCTCCATCATCCATCTGTGCCTCCTTGGAGTTACCCATAGAATAGCTGTGGTCTGCTCCCTCCTGCTTCCCTGTCTTCCAATCAAGAGGTACCATCCCTGGGTTTGCAGCTCCCTGTAGTCCAGTCATACCTTTGTCTGGTAAATCTCCTGGCAAACTCTGGATCATACTCTTCTCCTGGCTTAACAAAACTTCTGAAATTGGGATGTCTTGGGTGTTGTGTGATCTATGCTTTCTTCTGGGCCCAGGAGTACCTCGAAGAGCATTAACCATTGCAGTATCCACCATCACATTGCCACTAACCTCATGAACACTGGTTTTCCCCTGGGATACAGTGTTATCAACTCCAACATCCAGAGCAAAAGGTTGACTGCAGCTAAGAGCCTCAGATTCATCTGGCAGCAAACCAGCCAACAGTGGTGAGCTGTTCTGCTCTGTTTTCAAGGCTTCCTGCCTTGAGTCTGTAGCCAGATTTGCTCCTGGTGGCACCAGGCTCTGTGCAGCCCCACCTTCAGTCAGCAGGGAGACTTGTGGGGCCACTTCCTTGTTATGTTTAGTTTCTGTCTTAAGACAAGCAGAGGGTGTGCCCAGTGAACTGCTGGGCTGAAGTGCTTTGTCCTCAGCACAGGCCACCAACATAGGTTTTTCACAGAATCCTGGAGTCTCTTGTCTGGGAGGTGGTGGTCTCTGCTCTTCCTCAAATGTTCCTGAAGAAAGCATGTCTCCCTTAATGGAGGAACAAAGCACTGCTTTGTCCCTGTCATCTTGTCTCTGCACTGTACAGCTTTCTGGAATCACCAGATTTTTGTCTTCTTCAATGAAAACTGAATCAGAAGTCAAAGTGGCCTTACCCACACTCAGTAGAGAAGAGTCAGTCAGAACTTCAGGAGCTGATGAGGGGCCAGGACCTTCGAGTTCCCCACCAACTCTTATGGGACTGGTATTCCCCATGCTTAGCTGAAGCTCCACAGCAGTTGAGGGCAAGGACAGGCCTATTGCCCCGTCTTCTGCCAACTGTTCCTCAGGATCATTTAAATCTCCAGCCGGGCCATCTCTACAAGCTGAAGCCCCGTGTAGTTCAGGAGTTGCTGTTCCCTTTTCTTTCTGGGAGGGGACAATAGAAAGTGCGTCATCTTTGGTTACTGATTCACTGCCTGTATTGCTTGCCAGAGAGAAAGTGCTGTCAGATGGCACCGCCTGGTCTGGCACCAGTTCTTTTTCAGTTTTAGGCACAACTGGATATAGAGGCAAAACTACATCAAGCGTATTTGTTAAAGGCATATCTAGTTTCAAATCTTTTCCTTCACCTTCTTTATTCAAAATTTTGAGAGGACAAATATCTACACATTCCTGAGTAACTCTTACAGGATCTGTATTCATCTGTGGGTCTTCAAAGCAGATGGCAGTGGGTGGGTCTTGTGTTTTAGGCTGCCTTTTCGTGTTTCTTTCAGGTTGGCTAACTATGTCACTGCAATGTTTTACTATCAATTCACCACTAGAAGTCACTGTGTTCTGCTGACATTCCAAATCAGCACAGAGTTTATCATCTCCAGTGGCACAATAAACCAGTACTTTGCTGTTTTGGCTTTGAGTATGAGATGAATTCATTTCTGATCTCTGGTTTAGCATCACATCTTTTTCTATCCCAGAAAAGGTTAAATCCAAAGGTGACACTGCTTCACATGTGCTTGATAAAGAAGTGTCAGACTCTAATTCATCTGAAATCTTATTTTTTGCAGAAGCTGGAATTATCAGAGAATTCTGATCTAGAGCATCAGCACTTTTCTCACAACTTCCAGAAGTTTCAGTTTCTGTTTTCTCAATGAGGGTTTCTCCAAGACTAAATCCAAGTGAAGACTCAGCAGGTCTGTTACCACCTAGGGCACTTGTGGCAAAGACATAGTTTGGAACACTGACTTTATCCACAGGCTCACTTATGACTGGTGTGTCATAGGCTCTAGTTATGCTGATATTCGACTTCTTAAACTTGTCCTTTGTACTTTCCCCTGCTTGAAGCATATTGTTCTGGGTGGCAGCAGCTGTGTTCACAAGGCTATGTTCCACTTCCCCTACACCCTGTGAGGCACTGCTGTCTGCTAGTTCACCCCCAGAGGAATGCTGGGCTGTGCCTAGCTCTGTGACCGTGTCTCCCTGCAGCACACTGCCTCCAATGCTCAAGGACTCCTGGTCTGCACCCATTCTACAAGACATTGTTCCAGTTTCTTCATTTTGGTTTCCACAGGATAAAAGGCCTTCAGCGCCCTTTACTCTACAGTCAGGCATGCTCTGAATGCAGCTGTCTTGATCAGACACAATTCCAGAGTCCACAACAGGTGCTGGCTCCACCTCTTCCCCTTTTCTCGCCACGCCTTTATTTTTTTTCCTATAAGAACGCTCTGTTTTCTCTTCCTCAACCACACTTGACGAATCAGAGGAAGTCTCAATCTGTCCAGCAGGGCTCCCCTGGCAGCACACAGTGCTCACAGTCTCTTCAGGAGGAGGAGAAAGCTGCTGGGTATCTGAGGACTCTGGTGCACAGAAAAGGAACTGGCCATCTGTCTCTGGGGCACTGGGCAGACTGGAAGAATCTTGTGCTGTCATCATTAAGGGTGTAAGACTGTCCATCTGCTTGAGGTTTGTTTTCTAGGAGGAAAAATAAAAGATACTTCTTAAAAAAGCTGTTCATGAGAAAATATGACACTGATACCTATAAGCACAATTCTACTAAACAGAACTCACTGTCTTTCTGGCCTTTCCAAGGTCACATGGTAAGCTGACCTAGGCAAATACATATAAATTATCTCTCATTTCTGTTATCGCTTTCCTCTCTCCACTGAGATGTTAAAAATTTCTTAGGAAATATCCACTGATTATTTTCTATATTTTGGATTATGCTAGAAAGTAGATTCAAACTAAGTCTCAAAAACCTTATTTTAAAAAAGCACCCAGCTATCCAAATCCTTGATTTATACTCAAAGAACTTAAAATCAGCATACTACAGTGACACAGCCATATCAATGTTTATAGGAGCTCAATTCACAATAGCTAAACTATGGAACCAACCTTAAGTGCCCTTCAACAGATGAATGGAGAAAGAAAATGTGGTACGTGTACACAATGGAATTATTCAGCTATAAAGAAGAATGAAATTACGGCATTTGCTGGTAAGTGGTCAGAGCTGGAGAATATCATGCTGAGTGAAATAAGCCAAACCCCCAAAACCAAAGACTGAATGTTTTCTCTGATAAGCAGATGCTGATCCCAAATAGGGAGGGAGGGGTAAGGGAAGAATGAGGAACTTTGGATTGGGCAAAGGGGAGTGAGGGGAGGGGAGGGGGAAGGATAATGGAATGAGATGAACATTATTACTCTATATACATGCATGACAATACTACGGGTGTGACTCTGTACTAGTACATTTACAACCAGAGGAATGAGAAGCTGTGCTCCATTTGTGTACAATGTGTCAAAATACATTCTACTGTCATGTATAACTAATTAGAGCAAATAAAAATCTTAAAACGCACTGTGAGCGCCCTCAAATGAGCAGCTGAGGATGCTTTTTAATATGGTCATTACAGGGGCAGTGTCTACTTCTATCCTGTTTTGTATATTCAAGTAAAAGCAAATCCTAACCAGATGCATAAACTGTTTTTAACCACAACATGAGATGCAGATACCTATGTACCCTAAATACTCACTGAGGAGTTACAAAGTATCCTTTAATCCCCCCAAATAAGCCCAACCCAATCTAGTTTAACTTTTTAACCTACTGATTCATAATTTCAAGAAAAGTGACATGACTGAGAATATAGCGCAGGGAAAAAGCAATTGCCTGGCATTCATAAGGCCCTGGGTTCAAATTCCAGGACCACTAAGAAAACAAAAAGTGGCATGGTAGATATTCTTTGACATTTTGATGTCAATACTGACATAAATAAATGAGAACATACAGCACCTAAACCTAACTTAATTATTGTCAGAGGGTATTGGGACTTGAGATATTGTAAGTAATCTCAAAAATATTTTTTGTAACTTTGAAGTAGTTTTTAATGTAAACAATACAACCAACAGGCCAACAGTTAAGATAATCATGGTTCATCAACCTGATGGAAGGAATACTATGCAATTATATAAATGTTAACTATGAAAAACATAGCATAGGCAGACTATATATTTATAATACAATGTGAAAAAATAAAACAGATACTTAATCTGTTATAATTATGTAAAACTCCCATGTGTATGTAGACTGGTCTTAGGAAAAAATAGAGAAAAAAATACACAGGAGTCTTAAGTGAATTTATATCATAACTTCAGGAATTTTTACAGGAATACTATTTGCACAATACATTAAAAACATTTTAAAATCTCTGGTTTGTTCTCCATTCATTATTTGAACAACTACAATGATCTCATGCGTATCTACTGTCACGTGTCCTCTCAATCATGTAGTCATTCAGTAAATATGTTGAGCACTGTATCATGAGACTATTCTTTTTTTTTAATTTTTTAGTTGTTGATAGATTTTTATTTTATTCATTCATCATTTATATGTGGTGCTGAGGATCGAACCCAGTGCTTCAAGCATGCTAGGCAAGCGCTCTACCACTGAGCTATAGCCCCAGCCCAAGAGACTATTCTTATCTCCTGAGTCTACTGTAAAAATTTACATGTAAAAGAGTAAAATGTGTCATCCTCATTAAAGTCCCTCTATTAGAGAACACCAGGAAAAAAATGGATTTTCACTAAAGCTTGCAGAAGAGTATTCAAAATTAACTTGCTACCATTCATACTGAAAGCAACAGTCTTCTAAAAACTATGAAAGCAGGTCAATACATTTAAAGAACATTACAAAAAAGAGGTCTGCAGAAATAAATAATGTTACCTGAAAAATTTGGAAGCTCTAACACATGCATCCTCCACAGTATTAACTGCTCCTGTTTTCTGCCAACCATACCTTTCGAGTAGCTTTGACATCTGCTAATAGCTATCTTCAAGTGAACAATCATTCACTTAGTAAGAAGAGTTCTAAGGGGAAAAAAATCTGATTTTTCTAGTAGTCCCTTCAAAGGAAAATAAAATTACTCTTTGGAACAAACAACTCAGAAAGGCAGAGGCAGGCACATTTTACAACCCTACTATGGAATCTTTTGGCCTGCTGGACTCAGAAATAATGCCTACTCTCAAAGAAGCCTCTGGCATTGAACTGACCCTAAATGACCTTAAATGAAATTATTAACAAACTTTACCCAAATCTAATCAGCTCTGAAATAAACAACATGGAAAATTAAACTTAGCCTTTTAGATGTTGTGGTCAAGAGATGTACCCATATGACGTCTATATTACCCATAATAAATGCTACCAGGGAGTCTGTAATGTTTTTATGTCTGGCAACAACTTTATCTTGAAGGCTTGAATGGATTATAAAATCTTTAATTTTTTAGTGATCTTTTTAACCATGTAACTATCAGTTTAAATATAGCAACACTATCATCACTCACTAAAATAGCTGTGAAAAGGCTTTATTTATGAGTAAACTAGGTTCCTGTTCTTTAGCAACAATCTCAGAAACTGTTTTCCTTCATTTATTTCTATAAAACCAAACAAAGAAATTTTCTTTTATGCCAAGAATATTTAGTTCTAGTTGTTACTTATTTCTGCATCTGCAATATGTATTTATGAGTGTCTTTCATTACTTCAGAAATCTGGCAAAAATCAATTTAAAAATCTCAGCCCCCTACTGCTACAACCCTAATACCAATTCTGTATCTTTAGTGATGCCATCTAATACCATGAATACTGCTGTACAGGTTTCATGATCTTTGGTGGAGGCATTTTATGTTTTAACTACAGCAAGCTTCACTGGGATAGGCAGGGACACACAAAGGAGCATATGTAAACCTGCAATTAAAACCCTCCTCCTTAGCTGGATGCGGTGGCTGAAGCCTGTAATCCCAGCACTCAGGGAGGCTGAGACCGGAGAATCACGAGTTCAAAGCCAGTCTCAGCAAAGGCGAGGCGCTAAGCAACTCAGTGAGACCCTGTCTCTACATAAAACACAAAATAGGGCTGGGGATGTGGCTCAGTGGTCGAGTGCCCCTGAGTTCGATCCCCAGTACCAAAAAAACAAAACAAAAAACAAAACAAAACCTTCCTTACCATTAGTTGCTGTTGGATGTTCTTAAGTTTAAAAATATGTCCAGTGCAACTGTCTCCAGGAAATGGGGGTTCATGATGTGATTCAGACTCAGAGGTCAATGTATAGATGTCCAATTCTCGATGATGTCTCACAGAACAGTCTCCATAGGGGATTTCATAGGATAAACTGCTCCAGGAGTCTGGCTCTCTAGCATTCTCCCTGCAAGCAAGCAAGCTCTTGTTAATATATAAACTCAACCTTCCAGGTGTAGGTTTAATCCTGCAAATGTAATGTCACATTTATAACCTGACTGCTTTTAATGGTCTACAGCAAAATTTTGGTTTATACAGCTCCCCAATCATACAGGAATATAACAAATGTCTCTATCTTCCTCATAAGAGGTCACAAATTGGGTAAATGGAAACTACAGGATTCTTCCCCTAAAGATATTCTTTTGATCAAAACAAAGAGAAGTTTCGGATCTTAAAATAGATGATATTATGCCAACAACCAAATAATGTGTAAGAAAGATGTCTTTAGCCTGGTTTGCAATAGTAGCAAGACTTATTAAAACCTGCTATTGAATAGAATATATTTTACACTAATTACAGTCAATTATATTGGGAAGAAAGACCCAGTTGCTACAACTCTTTCAATGGTACTTTAATGTTTGTACTGAGTAGAGGAAACACCCTCAAACTTCTTGAAGTCAACTACACAGAGAAAACTATACAACGCTACATCATACTAATTGTTATCAACATAATTATAAAATTCTGTTTTGAATCAAACTTTTGGTTCCACAAACAATTTATTTTGAACTTAAGGAAGAAACAGGGCTAGGGGTAGTTCACTGGTAGATTGTTTGCCTAGTATGTGTAAGGCCCTGGGTTCAATTCACAACACCACAAAAAAGAAACAACAATAAACAAACAACTGTGCTCAATTCATATCATTAGAAACATATATCACATACAAATAAAGTTGACAAGGGTGCTGGCATATAACAAAGCAATTCTGGCACAAGCCTCAAAGCACAAAGTCTCTACGTAGTTCCATTATTAAAAGTCAATTGTTTTGATCAAGGTAAGTGAATTTGCTCTGTAAAGGCCACAGTACCTCTGACTCTACCTTTGCGTCTGTAAGACACATTCATAATGCCTGCAGGAAATACAAACCAAAATGTCTATTGTGTTTTTCACAGTAGACGAAGGAATTTCAGGACATAAGATAAACCAGTGATGAAAGCAGGCAATGGTACACCATATAACCTCATATTCCCAATTACAGTACTTTGGCACACATACCAAGTGTTAAGCAACTTTTTTAGTATTCAACAAATATAAAAATTTATGAAGCTCTAATTCTTGATATCACTGTCCTTTCTTGTTAGTTTGATATAAGGTGTAAGGCACAGAGTTGGATATTTCTGAATTCAAACCTCAGGGCTGTTATTTTCTAGCTACATGATGTTATGTAAGTCTCTTAATTTCTTTTCTTTTTTTTCCTTTTTTGGTGCTGAATGCTGGGGATTGAACTCAGGGGTACTTGACCACTGAGCCACATCCCCAGCCCTATTTTGTGTTTTATGTAGAGACAGGGTCTCACTGAGTTGTTTAGCACCTCGCTGTTGCTGAGGCTGGCTTTGAACTCGCAATTCTCCTGTCTCAGCCTTTCCAGCTTCTGGGATTACAGGCATGTGCCACTGCACCTGGCTAAGTCTGTTAATTTCTTTGGGCCTTAATTATGTAATGTACACGAAGGGATTTGCAAGAATTAGAATAATACAAAGAACTACATCTTTAATATCTGGCATGGAGAAATCACACAATGATATTCCCTGTTACTCCTCCTGCTGCTTTCATTCACTTAAAAATAGTTCCTAGTATGCGTTCCCTCCTTGTTTATCTTGTTTTCTGTATTTATCAGATAATCCTGTTTCTTCTTAAAGCTTCAAAAATACTGAAAACAGTTCTCAAACATCATTCTCAGTAGATATTTTGTAGCTCAAAAATTAGGTACAATAATAGATTATGCTTTCTATTAGCCCTTCCCTCCTTATCTGGAATGTTCTTTATTTTCTCTTTTTTTATAACATTGATGACTTTGGATCCCTCGTATTATATGTATTATATCTCACCTAAGCAAATAGTATATTGGTAAAGTATCTTAAGAGATTCTGGGGGAAGAGAAAGGTTATATTTGACATCAATATCATGTTCTGAAATGAAAGAAACTAAAGAATTAAGAAGTTAACAGACATACTATCTGCTGATAGAGACACAAAGTACTTCAATGGTCTCTCCAGAGTTTTTTCCCTAATAAATCATACCTGTCATTAACAACTCACTTGAGAATAAATGAAATTTTAAAAGTATGGCAGAGTGGAAAATCTTTTAAAAAGTATAAAATCATGCACTTCAGGCTAACAATTGAGGCTATTTCAAAGAACACTGCTGCAATTTCCATACTCAAGAATGGCTGCTTAAGCTGGTTGTGGTGGCCCATGCCTATATTACCAGCAGCTTGGGAGGCTGAAGCAGAAGGATAGTGAGTTCAAAGCCAGCCTCAGCAACTTAGCAACCCCTAAGCAACTCAGTGAGACTCTGTTTCTAAATAAAACATAAAAAAGGGATGGGGATGTGGTTCAGTGGTAAAGTGCCCCTGGGTTCAATCCCTAGTGCCCCCACCCACCCCCAAAAAGGCTGCCTAACAGTTGCTTAAAATAAGATTGGCACATAATGTGCTAAAAGTTTTACGTATTTATCAAGCTACTCTTACTTTGGGAAAAATGACCTCACATAAAAAGTACCTATAAGACAGTCCCTTAAAAGTTCAATGGAATGACCCAAAAAATCAATCAGTTACACCAAATGAGGAGGAGACAATTTCTCTGTAAACTCAACTTTCAAGCTGAGTTGATTAATTCACAAATTGTTTCATTTCTATTCTTCAAACTTTGAGAAGTTCCCCTCTCTAACCACAAGTTGTTTACCTTTTACCTTTCCTATCCTCTCCTTCCAGAGGAATGTGCTTTGGTTGTTCACATTACCTCCAGATACTAACTTTTCAATCTCTCATTTCATCATCCCTGTGGACTTGCGTTGCTTCCTAGTTCCTCTAAAGACTTGTCACTGCAATTATTTTCTCACTGGCTTCCATGAATATCTGTTGCTACTGACACTCATCCAAACCCATCTTACCCTATAGGTCTGGGTAAATCCCACTATTCATTCATTCAGCAAATATTTATGTGCCAGGCACTATACAAGGTACTGGTAAAACAAAACCAAAATCCCTCTCTTGTTAGGAGCTTATATATTCAACAAGGGAGAAAGAACAATCAAGACAACTAAGACACCTACAAGATAGTATTATAGAGAAAAGCAAAGCAGGGATGAACCTTGCAATTTGAAACATGGTAATATTTAAATAAATACATCTCCTGCAAAATTAAACCTGTATAAAAACATTTACTGGGTCCACCAAAAAAGATGGCAAAGCTCTATGCATAAGAATGTTTGCAGCAACTTTAGGTATAGTAGCATTAAAAACTGAAAACAGCCTGTCAGTAACTAGAAAACTGGCAAATTAAAGAATAGATCTATAGACTATTACAAAAATAACTGACAAATAGCTTAAATAATAGTGACTTTTTAAAAATTCTACACTGTTCTGTGAAATAAATAAAATTAAAAGGGTAAGAAATGTAGAACAAGCTTTGTAAAATACATGAAAGTAGTATCAGGGTTGTTGGGTTATAGGTTTTTCTTTTACCTGTAGATGTTAATGTTTTTACTATTATTTTTAAAGTTCCTATTCAGATCTCACTGCTATTCAGTAATGCTTTTACTCACTTGTATATCCATCCCCCACCCCCTGCAAAGGGGTTACACTTTCTATAATTTCCACAAATGCCAAACATTAACCACATCTACTTTGTTCTCAGTAAGAAATTCATCTAACATGAGCTAAAATTTAAAAAAAAAAAAAAAAAGCTTTTATCCACTCATCTTTTAAAAAAAAGACAAAGCTTTTATCCACCTTAACTTCAAGACATGTCTTCTCTATACTTCTCTATAGACAGAGGTTTTGCTTTCTTTCTGCCCTCCTCAAGTCCCTGCTTCAGTAACCATCTGGCTCTCCTTATTTTGCCACCCACTGTGGGCCTGTTCCTTCCCCACACCAGCAGCAGACAAAGCAGCCCTGGCAGCAAAGGGGATTGCTACTGAGGGTAGAAGCAGCAGCAATCCCAGTAACTCTGTAGACCACTTGTTCTCACCTGAGGAATCTCACAATGTTGGGGACATCTCTGATTGTTACAACTTGGGGGAGGAGGTGGTTTCCTACAGCAAAGACTTACTAGGCCCCAACTGTCAGTGGTGCTGGGGTTGAGGAACCCTGACCTAACACCACTGAACCACTGTCTTACTCCTCCATTTCTCCTCCCTTCAAGGAGTCGCTCAGCATGTCTACCTCCTAACATTATCTGACTTTGCAATTTGGCTCTTACTCAACCCCACAGCTACTAAAACTTCCTTTGTCATAGATGTGATGCCAAGTAAATCTCAAAATCCAGTGTCCTTTCTTTGTCCCCATCATCCTTGATTTTCACAGAATTTTAAAATATTGATCTGAGTCTTCTTTTGAAATTTATTCTCATGGGGCATCCACAAAACACTATCTGTTCATCCACTATTGTCCCTGGCTCTTCTTCCTCTCACATAGATGTGAATATGTCATCTCTGAACTTGGTCCTCTTCTTTCACTCATCTTTTTTCACAATTCCAGTTCAGCTCCCAAATCTCGGTCTGGCCTCAAAGTCTGAGTTCTGCCTCACACTTCCAACTATTTGACGAATGTCGTTACCAGGATGTTTAGGGGGGCACTCTCAAATTTCAAACCTCAATTTTATATTCCCCCATCCATTCCAAAACACCAGTAAATCCAAACCTACTTCCTTTAATGAAGCCACCACTATCCTAAATAACATTATCTCCCTTGTTCAGAATGTTGTGTAGATTCCATGTTTGCAATGCTTCTCCCATGCATCCCTTTATTTCAGTTCCTGTAAGTACTGGTCTAGCTCAAACCTCTGCTGCATTACCTGGACTCTTGCAACTACTCTTGTTTACAAGCCAGCCGCCCTAGAACCTCCACCACCCTTCAAATCTACAACAATTTTTTTTTATAGTAACAGTGATGTCATTTTCCTGCTCAGAAGATTTCCTCTGTGAAGGAAAACAACTATTTTTATTTGTTCTTTTTGCACCAGGAACAAAACATGTATTCTGTGGGCCCATACCACCAAGGCTTTCTCTTTAGTCTTAACCATTCTACTGTATGGATACATGAAGCAGACAGACAAAGAAATTCATGACCAAGGCCGCCTAGCTAAAACGGTACTCTCATAGGCAATGCTACATCAGCAGCTCTTCTGCTTAGCCACAGACGTTCTCCACCTTATAGCACTGGTATTGTTTTCCAGCCACAACTTGTCTTCTTATAAGCCACTGTGGAGCCAAACTGGAATACAACCTATCTGCCAGAGATGCCAATGTATCCATAATCCATTCATTTTTCAGTCTGGTTTTCTGATCTCCCTTTCCATTTATCTCTCTACTGATTTAGGATCTTTGTGCCCCTAGGAACATACAAGGTCCTTACTGTATCATTTTATTGATGCTTTTTAAAAATTAACCTCTCTGAGTTACATAACAGTAAGTACACATACCTGTCTTATCCTTCTCACTGGAATACAAGTTCCTTAAGTTTTGAATGATATCTATTAGAGTTATAATTTACTGAGGGTTTAAGATCTAAAGTCTGCATATAACACAAAAATAAGAGTATAAAAGCAATTTGTCCTCATCACTGTTTTTTGGTTTTTTTTGTGGTACTGGGGATTGAACTCAGAGGTGCTCGACCACTGAGCCACATCCCCAGCCCTATTTTGTGTTTTATTTAGAGACAGGGTCTCACTGAATTGCTTAGCACCTCGCCATTGCTGAGGCTGGCTTTGAACTCGCGATTCTCCTGTCTTAGCCTCCCTAAGTGCTGGGATTCTCATCACTGTTTTTGACAAATTAAATTCAGGTCTAACATTTAAAAAACTATACATCTCCAAACAACAGAATAATAACACAGAGCCAGACATACAAACTGAAGAGGAATGAGGAAACGCAGATTGAAGAGGTATTACAAATTGACTTTCCAACATAGAAAATCAGTGCTCTGCTTACTGCCTTCTTTCCTTCCCCCAAACCACATGCATATAGTTTGTCTTTTCCTCCTCATAAGTTATAATTTTGGTTAGATCAGTATTCAGTGTATACCTTATGAATCTAGACATTCTACACATAGCTAATCTAGTAACATAATATGGCTATTTTCCTTTCTTGTATGATTTATAATTTTCTCTTGAATTAACTCTCTTTTTTCTAATTACCCCTAACTATAATCTTGTTTTCAGGGTCTAGCTTCATAATGTAGCATTAAAAATCATCTGATGATGCACTGACTAAACACCTATTAAATGGCAGACAATGTGCTAGAATGCCAGGGCTGCAAAGATAAATTAAAATGAATACAGTCTAAGGTCAAACACTGAATAAGGTTAAACAGCCAGTTTGACTTTTCAGTGTGACCGCCACCTTCATAGGTACAACAAGCAAGAAACAATCTACTTGGAATTTTACCCTTGTTAAGTATAGCATTGTATGCACAAAATATACCATATTTCATAAAAATTAAGATGCTATTAATTACAAAAGCACCATCATTTTATGGACCACTGAGGTAAAAAAAACTCGCAAATTAAATCATAACAAATATTGCAGCAGCACTGACCAAACTGTACCTTATTCCACAGTTGGAAAATGCACATCTTAAAATATCAGTATAAGGGGCTGGGATTGTGGCTCAGCAGTAGAGCGCTTGCCTCGCATGCGTGAGGCCCTGGGTTCGATCCTCAGCACTACATACAAAGCAATAAAATAAAGACATTGTGTCCATTTACAACTAAAAAAAAAAAAAACTAAAAAAAAAAAAGATAACCTTTAAAAAAAAAATATCAGTATAGGGGGCTGAGATTGTGGCTCAGTGATAGAGCGCTTGCCTCACACATGTGAGGTACTGGGTTCGATCCTCAGCACCATATAAAATAAATAAATAAAGATATATTGTGTCCATCTTTTAAAAAAATCTTTTTAAAAAATCAGTAGAGTCTTCAAAATATAAAAATATATGTACATCTTAAACATATAAACATAGTTGAGTAAGGTAGTGATAGTGCAAATACCTCAAATGAATTAACATTTCCAACATCGTCTACTTTCATAGTATGCTCTATTTAACTTTATTTGTTCTCTTTAGATACATAAGACAGTAGAGTGTATTTTGACATGTTATACATACATGGAGTATATAACTTACTCTAATTAGGATCCCATTCTTATGGCTGTGCATGATGTGGAGTTACAATGATCATGAATTCTTATGTGAACATAGGAAAGTTATGTCCGATTTATTCTACTCTCTTTCCTATTCCCTTTCCTCCTCCCTCCCCCTCATCCCCCTTTGTCTAATCCAATGAACTTTTCTTCTTCCTCTTCCTACCCTCTCTTTTTGTGGGTTAGCATCCACATATCAGAGAGAACACTGGGCCTTTGGATTTGGGGTCTGGCTTATTCCACTTAGGATGGTATTTTCCAATTCCATCCATTTACTGGCAAATGTCATCATTGCATTCTTTAAGGCTGAGTAATATTCCATTGTGTATATATACCACACTTTCTTTATCCATTCATCTGTTGAAGGGCACCTAGGTTGGTCCCATAGCTTAGCTACTGTGAGTGGAGCTGCTATAAACATTGATGTGGCTACATCACTGTAGTACACTGATTTTAAGTCCTTTGGGTATATGCCACAGAACGGGATAACAGGGTCAAATGGTGGTTCCATTCCAAGTTTTCTGAGGAATTTCTAAATTGCTTTCCATAGTGGTTGCATCAATTTACATTCCCACCAGGAATGTATAAGTAAACTTTTTCCCCCACATCCTTGGCAACATTTACTGTTCCTTGTATTCTTGATAACTGTCATTCTGACTAGAGTGAGATTAACTTAGTGTTAACATAAGCCCGTGTTCTCAAAGCATGCAACAAATGAACAGCAAAAAAACCTGTCATGAAAGCACCTCACAGATTTTAAACTGAACTGCAAAGAACTCCAAGAAACTGTGGCTTGGTATATTTTCCTAAAAGCATCTAAGAAACAAGTTTGCCAAGTTTTAAGTAGGTGTTTTCAGAGATAATCACATGCAGAAAGAGTTGCTATGGTGATGAAGCCAGTAAAGGGAAGGCTAAAGCCCTGCTTTCTCTCCACCCACCCTCCCTCTCAGGTGGGTGGTGAGGCTCATTCATACCTAAAATCCTTGGTGCACCTAAATGTTTTATAGTTCCCTAAGTACAGAATTACGTTATGTACAACTACCACATTTTTCCATTCTAAAGTTACTTTCCTTGTTCAATCTCCTTGGGACTTGTAGACTAACTACTCAGCAATCTCTCGAGTAGAAGCCCTTCCCATGACTACAGTTAGTAATTAAGTTGTCCCTCGGCCTTCTATTTCTGCCTCGGTATTTCATGTTTACCTTGGGAAATGTGCACAAAGAGTTTATTGTAACCAAATCAATTCTGACAGGACACAAAAGCACACCTACAAATGCACTAGAAATTCTGGTTGTTTCAGTTAGTGAATTAAGAGGCACAATAACCTCCACTAAGACCTTTTAAAAGGTGAGTGAAGCAATGTAAACACTGCAGGAAGGTCAGTGCACAGATACCTCTATCACTTTCCTTCTTAAATCCCAGTGAGAGAGCTGCAATCTGAAGGAAAGAGTATTTTACTACATTGTACCAGTAATGAAGCTCAGGCATTACTTCATTACTATTCCACTGGTCAGTACCAGTGTCTCTAAGATTGTCACATTGAATCAAGGTATAAGGGGATGATGTTATGAAAGACTGCAACTTTCAATCTTCCTGTCACAGGGAATTTGTATTATTTTCAACCATTTTGGGAGCCCTGAATTATACCTGGTTTCCAACAGAATTGTAGAACATGTCAGCAAGGCTATTGTGCTGCACTGTAAAGATCTCCTCACTCATCTGTGACCCTAATGATGACAAGGGCCATGTATCTTCTAAACTGCTGATTGCCACTACTCTGAACAATCTCTCAGCACATTCTAGGTACTCAAAGATTTGTTGGGATTGCACTCCTGGGTAGAAGAATAAGAATAGTCTTCTATTCTCCCTAAGTGTTTAAAATTGGTTTGAGATCATCCTTCTTTGAGAAGAAACATAACCTAAAAAACTAATTCCAGCACAACCTAATGTAATAAGCAGTTGAGGGCTTAAAGCCACAGATGGCAAAGGAAACTAAAAAGCCATGTCAATTAAATCCACTGCATGATTAAAATTGAGTGCAAAAATAATTACCTAAAAGACTGTCATTGAGCAGCTGGTGAAAAGTGAGTATAACCTAAACATCAGATCAGAAAGTGTGTGTGTGTATAACTTTTTTAAACTTCCCTAAACCCTATAATGAAGAAGCTGATTTGCAAATCTATCTCCCACTTCTATTCTTGGCCCAGAATAAAAGTGTCCTCTGGTGGTCAACTGGTGCTTGGTCTTGTTATTGATTCTATAAGTTTGAAGGGGTAAAAGGACCTACTCTAAGATTTTTTAAAAATTGGTAACAAAAGTGCAGTGAAAGCTCTGCTTCTGAGTTTATAGAAATGCAACTGAGAAATGCCAAAAAAAAAATCTTCTTTTTTTTTTTTTTTGGTGGTGCTAGGGACTGAACCCAGGAGTGCTCTTCCCCTAAGCTATATCCCCAGACCCTTTTATTTTGAGACGGGGTCTTGCTAAGTTGTTGGAAGATCTTGCTAAGTTGTCAAGGCTAGCCTCAAACTTGCAATCCTCCCACCTCGGCCTCCTGAGGTGCTGGGTTTACAGGCAAGTACCATCATGCCCAGCAGAAATATTCCTTCTCCCCACGTAGGTTTCTTTTCTTCTTTGATGGGGTAAGGGCCTTGCATATGCCAGGCAAGTGCTCTACGGCTCTAGGTGGGTTTCCTAAATGTAAATGTTGGAATCTACTGCTGCAGGTGATTGGAATCTACTGCTGCAGGTGATAACTGTACACAGTCTCAACTCACTGGACTCCATATACATATATACAGTAAAGTTTATTAAAGCTATAAAGAATGAAATCATGCCATTTGCCCAAAAGTGGCTAGAACTGGAGGTTATCATCTTAAGCAAAATTAGTCACAAAAATACATACACACACACACACACATATATATATATATTTATTTTCCTTCACATGTGGAAATAAACAAAAACAGAAGATGGACTATTAGGGGAGGGGGCTGGTATAAGGGGAGAGGAAAGAGAAGGGAGGACAAAAGAGAGTAACAGGGGAAGTGGATGCCACATATGATACATGCTATATGGAAATGTCAGTGAGGTTCATTAATTTGTACAATTAATATGACTGAATATTTATAATAACAAAGAAATACAAAGGGAATAAATGACCCCAATGGAAAATTTAGTTAATATTAAAATTAGAACTTAGTTAAAATAAAAGCAACAGAATCTTAAAATCTTATTTAATTCAAGGCCTTATAGGACCTCATAAAATATCTACATATTAAAAAACCAATCAACATATTTCTTATTCACTCTGTTCTAAACTAAAAACTAAGTAAATGACACTATTAAAAGTAAATAAATGTTGTGCTCATTGAATGGCAATTTATGATATTATTTAGTCTTTAAATTCATTTAGTAGCTCCACCATATTTAATATGAAACTAAGATAGGAATATAGGAATAAAGGGAGAGATACTGAGTCTCAAAGAAAATGCCCATAAACCATCAAAATGCAGAAAACACATATGAACCACTGAAATACAGAAAGTATCCAATAATGTCTAGCAGTCACAGTACGCAGTCAATAATTATTAGTACTCTTACCTACTCAGCATATCATCAATAAATAATGAATTAATACATCTGTATTCAAATTATGAACTGGCCCAAAGCCTGTAATCGCCTCATTATATTAAATGCTGCTTTCAGTGGAAGGGGCTGATCTTTTAAAGGAATGCCTCAGAGTGCCCACAGGAAGAAGTATTCAAGGTCACTCTGACACGTTCAAAAATGTTACGCCCACATTGTTCATCACACTATTCACCACACTATTCAGAAATTAACACTAATCAGTACTTATCTTTTTCCTAAGGGGGAAAAAATGCTCTACTTGCCATAGCAATTCACTACAAATTTATCTAATTATGTTGAACTGAGACTTCCCTAAAGATGAAACCACAGGATGGTATGATGGAAAAAGCATGAATGCTGAGGTCTGAATAGACTCATTTATATCATGGTCCATTTAAGACAAGTGATTTAGCTACAATGAAACAGAGTTGTTGGTTTTTTTCCCCCAATTTTGTTAAAAAAAAAAAAAAAGAGGGAGATTCTGACAGTTAATATAAGGATTAGAAATATGTAAATAGAGATATATAAACCTTCTATATTTACAAGTACTCATTAAACAGTATCTATTTTCTTTCACAAACAAGGGAAGATATACCATAACCACTTCCTTTTATCAATATTTATTGTTTAACAATGTATCAAGTTAAACCATCATGAATCTTCCCATTTATTCTTTGCATTGAATTTATCCCAATTTGCATTAAATTTATCCCATTTGTTCTTTGCATGAATCATCCCATTTACGCTCTTAACTATCCTTTGTGAAGTAGAATATTACTATCCTAATTCGCAGAGGAGGAAATTCCAAGTTATGGGAAAATGAACAACTTTACTTAAAGCTATTAAAATAATGGAGCCCAGATTTGGGCTAACAATCTTATATCACCACACAAGACTAACTCTCCTGCCTATTTTATAACCAGAAAATGCAGACCAAAACAAAAAATTTTTAAATATATACTTTGGTGAACAGCAAACAAGTTCTAGACAATGGCTTCCATGAACATTTTTCTCAGCTACCTTACTACAATAGCTCCCTGAATTCTAGAGTGCCACACTCTTCTAACAGCCCAAGCTGTGTTCTAGTACCACCATACTGCATTTTTTCAAGATCTTATAAAAATATTTATTGTAATCAATCTACTTAAGCCACATACCCAGTTCAACAAACTCTCAGGAAGTAATTTTCACAAGCAATGTTAAGCTCAGTTTTCTTAAAGTAACATATTAACCTTGACTGTACTTTAGAAATGGTTGAAGAACTTTTAAAAATCCTGATGTCCAGATCACACTAATTAAATAAAAAATCTCTAAAGGTGACCTTCAGGTATCAGTGTTTCTAAACTCCCTAGGAGATTCTAATATAATTAGGATTCTCTGGTGACTAATGTGTAGCCAAGGTTGTAAAATGCAGCCTTAAAGTAACCTTAAAGCACCAGCCACATGATTTAAAAAAAGAAAGAAAAGCAGAGCTAAGGCTGAAAAGACTGCAATGAATAGCAGAGTAGAAAAGATTATATCCTTTGGTCTAATTAAATAATTCCTTGGAATGTACCTAAGGAAATAATTTAACAGAAGCAAAAAACAGAAGAAAAAGATGAGGCTCACTTTACTGTTTATTAGTTTTAATATTTTTAAAAATCAGAAGTTAACTACCATTCAGCATTAGTTGAATGCTTTAAATACTCATAATAAAATATTTTACAGGGCCTCAAAATAATTATAAAAGTCTCATGCCTGTAATCCTAGCACTTTGGGAGGCTGAGACAGGAGAATTGCAAGTTCAAAGCGAGGCACTAAGCAACTCAGCGAGACCCTGTCTCTACATAAAACACAAAATAGGGCTGGGGATGTGGCTCAGTGGAGTACCCCTGAGTTCAATCCCCCTACCCAAAAAAAAAAATTATAAAAGTTAAAGAAATAGGTAAGATTACAATAAAATGAAAATATCAGATTGCAAAATGTAGCTGCAATTGTTCAAAAAACTACAATGTGCGAGTTAATATCTTTTAATGACATAAGCTTATGGTGGTGGCATAATAAACATTATTATACATACTTTCTTTAAAAAACAAACAAACAAAAAACCCTTTTGCTGGCCTAGGTCAAAGGATAGAAACAGTAAAGTAGAGGTGTCACGGATAGTTACTTGAAAGGAACACAGTAGAAATAAACCATAACAGAGGTTTTGGCTTGACTTCCAACAAAGATATATTCAATTTATGCCCACACCAACAACAGGCACATCAAACAGAGCCTCACCTAAGAAACAATCCTGATTAACTAATCTCTACTCAATAATGACTTTTCTCTTTTCCAACCCTGGCTCCCCAGATGGCATAGGCTTACGTACGTAATTATAAATTACAAGTGGGTAAAAAGGAATTTCTACTTAAATGTTACTCAGATTGATAGCTGATCTTTGAGCAATATGGGGGCTCAGGTGCTAACCCCAGGCAGTTGAAAGCCTCTGCATAATTACTGACTTTCTCAAAAATTAACTTACATAGCCTGCTACTGATTAGAAGCTTTACCAATAACATAAACAATTAACACATTTTATGTTATTTGTATAGTACATGGTAAAAAAACACAGAAGAACCACCAGAGATTACTTTTTACTGTGATATATAATTTACTGGAGAGAATTTACTAAAAAAGACAAACTGCTCATGTGGAAATAATTAGTATCAGTGTTTTAAGTGAATACTTGCAACACTTGAGCTCATAGCAGTATAGTTAATTTCAAGCACTTAGGATTTAAAATTGCATTTTAACATTAGCTTACATTTCTCCCAACTTTGGTACAGTTTGGTTTCTGCACCTAAGTCTTGACAAATTTTTAATTTTATAATAGACTTGTATATATTTTATGGTAGTAAACGTTAGCTTTTTGCCGCTATAACCAAAATACCCAACAAGAACAATTTAGAGGAGAAAAGGTTTATTTTGCCGTATGGTTTCAAATGTTTCAGTCCATGTTAGCCAACTCCTTTGCCCTGGGCCCAAAGTGAAGCACAACATCATGGTGAAAGGGCTTAGTGGAGGAAAACTACCCAGCTTGTGGCAGTTAGGAAGCAGAGAGGGCAAGAGCTTTCCAGGGACAGCTCATATACAAATCATAGTAGTAAATGATACAATGGACTACTATCTATGTATGTTTCATGCATTCATGACATACACCTAACTTTATCTTATTTTTTAAATTATCTCCAGGCTAAGTTTCTGATTATATCCAGGTTCATCTGTGCATTTTTCAAATTATTGCAAATCCCCAAAAATCAAAATCCACAGGAAGTGGACCGGCACAGTTCAAGTCCATGTTGTTCAAATGTGAAATGTTGATCTCTGCCAGAATTTGTTTCTCTGCCTATACCACAATGGTTACTGGTTCACTACTTACTATAATTCTATGAATAAACAATTTATATATTTATAAAAATTTATATGCTGCTTCAATAAGAAAAACACAGGCAACTGAGAATTATTTTGAGAGTGAAACCATTTTGCCACTGTTAACCAAAGTGAAATTCTACATTGGGAAAAGATCAATGATCATAAATGATTCTGAAATTTGGGGATAATAAATTTACTGGGTAAAATAATTTCAAACTGATGATATAAGATGGATCAAGAAGAAAAGTCCAAGCACACAGAACAGAGTGAAGGCAGGCTTGTCTTTAAAATGTGAAGAGTTTTCTTTAGCTTTCTTATGAAGCAAAAACAGAACAAAAATCAAATAGCAACCTTACATTTCAATTTAAATAAACTAATCACAAGAGAAATAAATGCACATACATTTCTTCCAGTCTTATTACTGAAAATCATATTGAATCTCAATATGATAGAAAAGATTAAGAACTACATGTGAATCTGTAACTCCAAGTGGCACGGTGAACATTAAAATCAGCTGACCAGGAAGTTTCCAATTGTGAGGATTCCACAATCTATGAATGAACAATTTATAAAAAAAAAGAAATTTATATACATGCAGAAATCAGTAACTTTAACCACAATAAAACTGGCACATTATAAGCTCCCTATTTCAGTTCAGGAAGAAGAAGAACAATTTTTCTCATTTTTCTGGGCAGGACCCCTATCTTGGGGCATGAGGTTCACTTGCCAATCTATCAGGTTACTGTCATTTCAAGAAAAGAACTCATACTTAACCAATTCAATAAGCTTGTAAATGACATATTTTTATAGAGTCCATTGACCTGATTCAACACTTTTCATAATTTATTATTAAAATGGATTAATCTTATCTAGAAACAGTTAAGACAAATAGATCATAATACAGACACAATGTTTTTAAGTACATGTGACTTTTTCCTTGTCTCTTTTCTAAATTGCTACTTTTGCAAAAACATATGACTGCCAATCTACTCTCCCTGAAAAGAGCACTGTAGAGTAATAGAACTTCTCAAATTACTTATGAAGAATCAATTTTTAAATTTCCAATTTATCACAGAAGCAAAAATTCTAAAAACAAATTACTAGAAAAAATGAAATTTAATATCAACAGATCCTGGGGAAATAGGACAGTAAAGCAAGTGACAGTAAAGCATGGGATGGCACATGATTATATGGTGACAGCTATAGATCCACTGGACAAGGTTTCATTTTCTCCTGAAGGTATAGTTTACATAGGCCTGTGTGAAGCTGAAAATTTACTGGATAACATTAAAGAGTATTTCAAAAGTTCAGTTCTCAGTTGGTTTATTATTACTATTCAATCAAAAGTCATCCAAATGTCAACATTACAACCATGTCATAAAAAACTGTGTAATTTACTGACATAGTTTCCCTGAATCAAATGTGAAATACTGGGAGCAAATCACAGCACACAGCAGAAACAACACAACAGTAAAGCAGTATCCAGTTTTTCAGAGTACTCTCATCAAAAACATTACATTTAATTTTCCAAAGGACAAGGCCAATAGTTCTGCGTACAGATGAAAGGTAGGCAAACCAACCAAGGTTTCATAGAGCTCTGGTATGAATAGGGGCAAAACACAACTTTTAAAATTAATTCCAAGCAATCCATTCAATCTAGTGTATTGTGTGGATTAATGAGCTATAAGCAATACTAAAAGCAAAATATTTCTGTAGATTACATTTTAAAAAAACAGCATTGAAGTATTCTCCTGAACATTCAAATTTTAAGTTAAAAAAAATGTTTTCAAAAGCACATATTCTCTAAATGGAAGTTCATGTACAAAAAACCCCCAAAGTTATTTGTAACCTAAGTACGTAGAGAATTTTGATTTACAAAATTTTTTTCTGTACGAAGTCTAAATGCAAATCGATATCTTATGAAATAGGAGAGGACTAGGTCACCACATGAAGCAATTACTACTATTCCTCAGTATATGAAAGTGTATTAGGCTCTATATGAATAATTGTTTCAAATGTTCATACTGATCTTTTTCTACTAATGATAAAATGCTTCCAAAATCCTGTTGAAAAGATAATACCAGAGATGGCATGCCATTGTTTTAAAAATATATTCTACCTGAAGCTTAGTCTTCTCTATATTGTTTTTCAAGTTTGTGTTTCGAGATGTTTCAATTATAGAAACTAGAAGTCTGGTGTAATATGTATCAAAAGTAAATCAGGTACATTAGTTGTTCCTCTGTTTCCATAAATTTTGTAACATCCACAGCAACCTTTTCATCTATAGAATAACACAAATTAGAGGTCATTCCTCAGAGACAAGGTTAAAGCATCCAAACTGAGTATCTATGGCTAGCCTCAAAACCCACAGTTGATGTGGTGCAATAAAAATTCAATACGCCCAAGATGAACTTTAACAAATCTCCCAGAATCCTAGTGCTATGCATCAACCTTTTACCTCCTCTAGCATGTTGCAACTCAAAACAATAACCAACCAACCAACCATGGGACTTCATGCTCAGATAGAAGTAAAACCCAGTCAAATTAACTGCAGAGAAAAACAAGTCCCAACACCAGTCATTCAGGGGAAGTTCAAAGCTGCTCCTCCTTTGAATTAGCAAAAAAACAGAGAAAGTGTCAGACAGGAACAATGAAGATTAACAATGCACATTGGAAGCTCATACTCACACGTGCCTGCCCAAGCACCAGGAATATCGTAAGCCCATCTCCTATTTTAGTTCTGGCTTCATATTACAGCTTTAAGAGTAGAGAAAAGCAGTCAGGTCAGTCCTCCCAAAAAGGCATGTTTTGCTGTGAGTCCACTTCTGACAAGGAACTAAGCATCTAGTTCCTTATTTGAGGGCTACTGCAATACCTTCCACTGAACCACATTATGATATTGCTAAACCTTGGTGAGTTCTACAAATAACTCAACTTCACTGAAATGGAGGTAGACAGATTAAATTCTAAAAGGGGGTGATTTGGTAAGGGGTAAGAGCTGCTTCAAAATGAGCAGGAAGCTACCGTCTCAGCTATCTGGTGGGTATCACTGCTAGGTTTAGTAGAGTCAGGCATACATTTGTGTATATACAGATTCACTAGGAATTTCAGCACCCATACTCTTAGTTTTCTTCTCTCTTCCATTTCTTCTTTTTGGGGGCAGGGGTGTTAACAGAAGTATATTAGTCTTTTTGTCCTTTTTTCTTCTACTATGGTGAAATATCTGACGATTATAAAGAAAAGAGTTGGTTTAGCTCAGTGTGGGAGGCTTAAAAGTTCCAACAGCACAGCGCTAGCTCTGGCAAGGGCCACCTTACCTGCATCACCTTATGGTGGATGGCACCAAAATTGTGGAAGCACATGTAGGAGCAGGAGATCGTATTGCAAGAAGCCACAGAATGATCAAGGGGTCAAGTTCAGGTTTTGTAACAACTCACACTTACGAAAACTCCCACTAGATCCTACCTCTTATTATCACCACACCGAGCACTAAGCTTTCAACATATGAACTCTTGGGTTCAAACATACAAACCATAGCAGTGGACACAGAATGACTAACAAAGGGAGAATGTAAATGACAGAACAGTGCAAGAAAGCACATCATTTTGGCCCTCCTCTGTATTATCAATAGTGTATTTTAAACTTTGTCCTTTAAATAATTAACAACATATAGTCTCACATGGTAAGGGTTAAAATATAAGCTGGCGGCTGGGATTGTGGCTCAGTGGTAGAGCGCTTGCCTCGCATGCAGAGGCACTGGGTTCGATCCTCAGCACCACATAAAAATAAATAAAATAAAGATACTGTGTTCATCTACAACTAAAAACAATATTTAAAATATATATATATATATATATAAGCTGGAAAGTTATACAGACTTGACTTGATTCCTCTCTCCAACATCACCACCATTATGACTGTATTTTCCCTGCACTTCAATTTCTTGGGTAAATTGGTAATACTAAGTTTGTTGTGAGGATCAAATGAACATGAATACAAAGCTCAATGTCTGGACTCCCAAAATTAAAAACAAATTCTGACTATCGGTTAAATAATAGAGCTAATATAATTCCAATGAACAAAAAAAGGGAGTTGCTGAGTATCTGATTTAAAAAAAAAAAAAAAAGGCACAAGGATCTTGACCTGCCATGTAACCATCCCCACATCACCTACCACTATTTGTCTCCCCGCAAAATCCAAGTAAAAAACAGGGCTCAACTTCCCTGCTGTTTCAAGGGATGGTGTTAGAACTGTGGGGTAAGATTGACCAGAAAACAGTAAGTCAGAAACAGGACAGTGATGACAAAAAAAAAGTCATATTTATACAAGGCTGAAATATTTCCAATGAATTTTCCTTCCTAGCTCTCCAAGTAAAGGGGCATGCTAAGCTTCTAAGCACTTTATAAGCATGTTCTCACTTAATCCTAATAAACCTACAAAGTACATTTCCCCATTTGACAAAACAGGAAACTGAGGCCCACTGATGCTAAACAGTAACAGTGCACCCAAGTTCAGTTCTACCATTTTTGAGCCTAGCGGGATGTCTACTGAGCATTTACAATAGACAATAAAGCAATCATAATAGCAATGAAGCTGTACCACTAGTATAAGAAATACTATCAAAATAAGTACTCTACAAGCATTCTCTACATAATTTAAAAAACTAATCTCCTTATGTGATTTCTATGCAGAAATTCTACCGGCTAGTGAAAGCATAAAATATATACTTATTGGAAGAATGAAATGCTACTATAAATATTGATTGTGGAAACTGTTAATGCTACATGCAAAAACAAGAGTTTTCAAACAGTTAAAAAGAATTTGTTTGACAATTATTTGAAATGTTGATACAAGCACGGAAGAAAAATTAATAGACAACACAAGTTAGTCACTAAGTTATACCTTCTGCATAAACCATTTTACGTATTTATTTATTTTTTGGTGGTGCTGGGGATTGAACCCAGGGCCTTGTGCATGCAAGGCAAGCACTCTACCAACTGAGCTATATCCCCAGCCCATTTCATTTATTTCTCAAAGAAATTCATCAAAGATAGTTGTCTTATTCTTCCCACATTACAAATAAGGCACTGAGGTTTGAAGAGGTTAAGTGAATCATCCAAAATGACATAGTTTCATGGAGGCAGACTCCACATTCAAAATTATCTGCTCTAAAAACAATTCTCCAAACATCTCTACTAACTTTAGTCCACAGAAAACTACAATAAAAGTTCCAAACCACTGGAAATTGAGTTTCATTAATCATTGAATTTAATTTTACTAATATCATTACTATGTAATTATAAGAAACTTTCAAACAGATTACCTTAGAATTTAACAAAGTATTTTCACAAATCTCATTTGGCTCCAACAACCTTGAGATGTAGGCAGAATATCAATTAGCAATGAGAAACATGAGACTCAGAATGGATAGGTGATTTTCCCCAAGTCACATAAGCTACTAAGTGAGAAAGCTTAGATTTTAATTATATTTTCCACCTCTAAACAGTTTATACCACACACTTTCTCTTCAAACTTGAAATACTGAAGCCTCCACAAAATGACCAGAATCTGTATGAAGAGCCCCAATTTTTCACCAGGCATCTGGCTATCATTCTTTGAGGTAGGTATTATCATCTTTTATTTATCCAATGAAGAAATTAAGGCTTACAGAAGAGAGTTACTTAATATATATCTGATATTTTTAGCTGTTTATTATTACTATACAGCTAAAAATGACAGAGCCAAAATGCAAACTTAGATTTGACTTCCAAGTTTGTATATTTAGCAATTACCTAGAGCTGCCACTTATCCTCAGTTTGGCCCTTCCCCACAATGAGCGATACAGGTCCTAAAATTCCTTCTTTGTGATATGTAATTTATCAGCTATTTATGATAACATTTTGCTTTAATATTCTCTTCTTAGATGACACCAATGCCACATTCATTTAGTCACTTCCTAGCATAATTATTTTATCACGAGGCTGCAGACTAGAATTCTATCCCTACTTTATCCATCCCTAACTAGCTAGGTGACCTTCGGTGGGGACTTCAAATTGGGGCAGGTGACTGTGCAGCTACCTAAAGCAGGAACAGGACTAGGTATAATCTTCTGGGGGTTAAGATTTCTCGAAAACTTGGTAACACATTATTTAAGGTGAATTTTCAGATCATAAATATATCTGTATTTATAATATAAAATCAAAATACAAAATAAAGGAGCAATAGGTCAATAAAATTTCACCTTCCCTGTCACTGTACTAAGTGAAACCTAACATCATAGGTTACAGAAAAAGGGAACTACCAAAAATGTCCTAAACAGTTCCTACTATCTTGTGAGATTTAATATCAATTTCAAGAGTTCTCTAAATTTACAACACTTATTTATAGAATTCTTCTAAGAATGGCAAATCATTTTTACACAGTTCATCAAAATGGACTGTCAATGGAAATAAGCCTTGACACAGAAACATGAAAATAGTTTGGGCTTTAACCAGCACCAAGCCTCCAATTAAAAGTGAATTAATTAAAAAAAAATATTAAAAAATAGTGCAACTTGATCAAGTGGGGTTCATCCCAGGGATGCAAGGTTGGTTCAACATACGGAAATCAATAAACGTAATCCATCACATTAATAGACTTAAAGATAAGAATCATATGATTATATCAACTGATGCAGAGAAAGCATCTGACAAAATACAGCACCCTTTCATGTTCGAAAACACTTGAAAAACTAGAGATAGTAGGAACACCTCAACATTGTAAAAGCTATCTATGCTAAATCCAAGGCCAACATCATCATAAATGGAGAAAAATTGGAAGCATTCCCTCTAAAAATGGGAGCAAGACAGGAATGCCTTCTTTCACCACTGCTATTCAACATAGTCCTTGAAACTTTAGCCAGAGCAATTAGACGAAAAAAATTAAAAGGATACGAATAGGAAAAGAAGAACTCAAACTATCATTATTTGCTGACATGATTCTATACTTAGAGGATCTAAAAAATTGCACCAGAAAACTTCTAGAATAAATGAATTCAGCAAAGTAGCAGGATATAAAATCAATACCCATAAATTAAATGCATTTCTATACATCAGTGATGAATCCTCTGAAAGAGAAATTATGGAAACTACCCCATACACAGTAGCCTCAAAAAAAATAAAATACTTGGGAATCAATCTAAGAAGAGGTGAAAGACCTCTACAATGAAAACTACAGGACACTAAAGAAAGAAACTGAAGAAGACCTTAGAAGATGGAAAGATCTCCCATGCTCTTGAATAGGTAGAACCAATATTGCCAAAATGGACATACTACCCAAAATGCTATACAGATTCAATGTGATTCCAATTAAAATCCCAATGTCATTCCTTATAGAAATAGAAAAAGCAATCATGAGCCGGGCGTGGTGGCTCATGCTTGTAATCCCAGCACTTTGGGAGGCTGAGACAGGAGAATCGTGAGTTCAAAGCCAGCCTCAGCAATGGCGAGGCAGTAAGCAACTCAGTGAGTCCCTGTCTCTACATAAAAAACACAAAATAGTGCTGGGGGATGTGACTCAGTGGTCGAGTGCCCCTGAGTTCAATCCCTGGTACCAAAAAAAAAGAAAAAGCAATCATGAAATTCATTTGGAAAAATAAGAGACCCAGAATAGCCAAAACAATCCTTAGCAAGAAGAGTGAAGCAGGAGGCGTCACAATACTAGACCTGAAACTACATTACAAAGCTAGATTAATAAAAACAGCATGGTACTGGCACCAAAATAGATATGCAAACCAATGGTACAGAAGACACAGAGACAAACCCACACAAATACAGTTTTCTCATACTAGACAAAGGCACCAAAAATACACATTGAGAAAAGATAGCCTCTTTAGTAAATGGTGCTAGGAAAACTAGAAATCCATATGCAGCAAAATGAAACTAAACCCCTGTCACCATGCACAAAACTCTACGCAAAGTGGATCAAGGACCTAGGAATTAGACCAGAGACCCTGCACCTAACAGAGGAAAAAGTAGGCCCAAATATTCATCATGTCAGATTAGGCCTTGACTTCCTTAACAAGACTCCTGAAGCACAAGAAATAAAAGCAAGAATCAATAAATGGGATGGATTTAAACTAAAAAGCTTCTTCTCAGCAAAAGAAACCATCAATGAGGTGAAGAAAGCGTCTACATTTTAGAAGAAAATTTTTGCCACACGCACATCAGATTGAGCACTGATCTCCAGGATATATAGAGAACTCAAAAAACTTAACATCAAAAAAACAAACAACCCAATCAATAAATGGGCTAAGGAGCTGAATAGAAACCTCTCAGAAGAAGATATACAATCAATGAACAAATATATGAAGAAATGTTCAACATCTCTAGCCATCAGAGAAATGCAAATCAAAACTACTCTAAGATTTCATCTCACTCTAGTCAGAATGTCAGTTATCAAGAACACATCCAACAGTACTGTTGGTGATATGGGAGAAAAGGTACACTCATACACTGCTGGTAGGAATGCAAGTTGGTGCAACCAACCTAGAAAGCAGTATGGAGATTCCTTAGAAAACTTGGAATGGAACCACCATTTGACCCAGCTATCCTACTCCTTGGTCTGTACCCTAAAGACTTAAAAACAGCATACTATAGTAATGCAGCCACTTCAATGTTTATAGCAACACAATTTACAATTGCTAAACTGTGGAAGCAACCTAGATGCCCCTCAATAGATGAACAAAGAAACTGTGGTATATATACACAATGGAATATTACTCAGCATTAAAAGAGAACAAAATTGTGGCATTTGCAGGTAAATGGATGGAGCTGGAGAATATCATGCTAAGCGAAGTAAGCCAATCCCCCAAAACCAAAGGCCAAATGGTCTCTCTGATAAGTGGATGCTGATCCACAATGGGGTGGGGAGGAAAGGAGGGCACATGGGAAGAATGGAGGAACTGTGATTGGGCAAATGGGAGGGAGGGGACATGGGGGGGCAGGAAAGATGGTGGAATGAGATGGACATCATTACCCTAGGTACACGTTTGGTAACACAAATGGTGCAATGCTACATTGTGTACAACCATAGAAATGAAAAGTTGTGCTGCATTTGTGTACAATGAATCAAAAAGCATTCTGCTGTTATATGTACCTAATTAGAATAAATTCATTTAAAAAAATAAAAAAGCATCACCTGATTATGAGGAAACATCTGAAAAACTCAGATTGAAGACATTCCTACAAAGTGACTGACCTGTGATCCTAAATCATATCAAGGATTTGAAACTCAAGCGAAAACTGAGGAACACATTTAAAGAATGAATGAAGACATGATTACTGATTATAACGTGATTCTGGTTCTCTCTGCTATGAAGGACATCAGTGGGGCAATAGGTGACTTTACAAGATCTCTAGGTAAAGAATATACAGGAATTTTTTCATGCTGTTCTTGAGATTTTTATATAAGATTGAGAATGTTGCCAAATAAATTGTTTTTTGAAAGTGAATGAATGAATTAATTAGTAGGTAAAAGCAGCAAGGAATTAAAATAACTGTACTGAGTATAAAATAAACTTGACTTTTCAGTAAAGAGAGGAAAGTGAACAGTTATTTAGTAAATGTAAAATGTAAAGAGGACCACGCCTCTATTGCATAGTAATTGAAAAGTTGTAATAAAAGACGCAGGCCTATATAAAACAAAACAAAATTTTTAAAGAGAAAGGTGACAGGTAAGATATCTAAACATTTTACTAAATATAGATTTATCTCAATTTTTTGAACAGTGAAATGTGACCATTATGTGAAGATTTTTTAAAAATGTGTGCCAGTATTACTTAAAAACCACTTATTACTAAACTGTTTTAGGTACAAGATTAGAATGACATAGAATATCCATGAATATATGTTAATATGGTGGCAACAATTATCGGGTAAAATATGGTACACTATTATACATAGTACGTCAATTCTTAACTTTTTACAAACCTTTTGTGAATTTCACAAAAAAAAAAAGGCTACTCAGAAATGTCCATAAAATCTTTCCTGTAATTTAAAAGGCTATGGACCCCCATGAATTCTGTTCTTAGGCCTTCTTGAGAAGAATCCTAGGAATGGAAGGAGCTCTAGATAGCCTCTTAGGAAATTCAGCTTCTATTTGTGACCCTTTACTTTCCTACCCTAATTCAATCATTTAACCTGTCTAGATCAGTTTCCTCATCTGATATAGAGGATATTTTTCTTTTTAAGGGCCGAATAATATTCCATTTCATGTAAACACATTTTGTTTATCCATTTATCTGCTGAGTGATATTTAAGTTATTTCCATCTTTTGGCTACACATGGGTTTTGTTTTTTTACAATAACTATATGCATGGGGTACAATGTGATGTTTTGATGTATGTATATTAATGTGTTATAGAAAGAATTAACCAAGCTACTTAACATGGCATCACCTATTTATTTTTTGTAATGAGAACATTTAAAATCTAATCTTTCAGCAATTATTATGTGACCCATGCTACAACATGAGAATATTATGTTAGGTGAAAGAAATCAGACAAAGGAGGACAAATACTGAATGATTCTCATTAGAACTGCCAAGTTCTTGGAAGTAGAAAGTAGAACAGAGTTTACTAGGGGCTGGGGAAAGAGACTAAAAGGGAAGTTAGTACTTTATGGGTGCAGAGTTTTTGTTTGGGGTTATGAAAAAGTTCTGGAAATGGATAGTGGTGATGGATAAACATCATTATGAATTGTACATCTAAAAATGGTTAAAAGATTAAATTTTATGATATATAAATACTCACAAAACATAGGGAGTAGCCAAAAAAAAAAAAAATTGCCTGACCCAATATCACTGAAATCCTAGCAAAGTCTGCCAGTACCACAGTAAGGTGGAGGGAACTGGAGAATCACCTCCTTAATATTTCTTAATTGCTAGCTGTGACTCAGCACTTTTTCTAGGCTTCAGAGCAATGACAGCTCAGAAGAATTCAAATTAAGAGCTAGACTTGCAGCACGATGCTCATACTCTCCTATCAAAGTCCTCTAGTTGAAGATTTCTCAAGTTGGTTCTCCCTTATCTCTCTCCCTTCAAAGGAAAATAACTGGTTTTTCCACACATAACAGGACAGTACTTTAAAGTGAACAGAAATTCTCCAAGAATAAACATACTCAAGTTTTCTTAAAGCTGTGCTGCAATAAGAGTCTTGTGACATCCCCTTATAAGTATTATAAGGGAGCTGTTGTAATCACTGTTTCCCCATTTTTGGATGGCAGTACTTAACCAACTCTGCTTCCCAGAAAGTATTCTGGGCTATAAAATCAAATTTAGAGGAAGTACATTTGAACTTCACAACAGTATACTGAGTTAATTGTTTCATCTTCTGGAACAAGGCCTCCCTTCCTGAGACCATGAGGCAAATAACAGAATGAATCCAAACTCTGGCCAGATGGGAAGTACGAAAGAGTGGAACATATCACCCTCTGGAATACTGTCATATGGAAGCTCAGGTATCCGAAGCTCATTTAAGATGAAGACTGTTTCTCCTAACACCATTGTATCTGTAGCACCCATCAGAAAGCTGTCTGCAAAGAAGTTTCTGTCTGGCTTGACTGAGAAAGTTATAAGTTTAGAAGATGAAACAAGAAAAAACTGTTTATGTAACTGTAAGTAGCCTTACATTCTAAGATTTCTTCATAGTCCTTCCACACTACTTTGCTCACCCACTGCTAAAAATGATAAAATATAAAATTTAACCAAATTATATCTGGCATGAGCAAATATCTGAGAATTTGGGAACACTGCCTCATTTTAGAAGGATCCTTCGATCATTAAAGAATACAGATCCAAGGGGCTGGGGTTATGGCGCAGTGGTAGCATGCTCGCCTGGCATGTGTGAGGCACTGGGTTCGATCCTCAGCACCACATAAAAATAAAATAAAGATAAAAAAAAAAAAAAGAATACAGATCCAAGATGGTTTATTCTTGTTCAGATAATGTGGTGGAAAATATGATAAGCATAAAACTAATAGAAAATATATTAAACAACAGAACCATTCTTGAAACTTCTGACTTTCATAAACATTCCAATTAAAAGTGTTGGTTGCTCCAATGTGCTTATGTCCTTATTTATACAAGAAAAAAACCACAACTCTTTAAATGTTTTGACTACCAACCATCCTCCAAAGGCCTCTTTAAAGAGAACTAGAACAATCGGAGCCAGAGACAAACAGGATTTCCTACTGCATGATTCCTAAACAACTCAGCCATGTTTTTACTGATATTCATATTAAGAGACCACTGTTCTCAATTTTATTCACAGAAATTATATTCAAACTAATATTTAATTGTTTTCATATTTTCTATAAGCAGTTATAATATGGAAGTAATACTTTAAGTCTTAAGAAATACCAGGAAAAAGAAAAAAAAAAATGGCATAGGGAAGCTTTCCTCATATAAAACTAACATGAACTCTATACATTGGTAATTCTCTGTTACCCTCAAAGACAAGGTTAATTCTGAGTTTTCAGTAAAATATAAGAGGTAAAAAGCAGGAAGGCAGGGGAGAAAATGGCAATATGACTTACGTTTGTGTCCCTTGGACAATAAAGCAGTCAGCAGAAGCAAGCTTATAAACCTCCAGGAGAAGGGAAGACGCAGGGCTGAGGTTGTAATTCGTGGCAAGCTCACAGAGAGATGCCAAGTGGGCGGTACCATTATGAATCAGAAGGTGGGGCTGGTGATGGATGTGGGGAGGGAAAGAGAATGAGCACTCACTCAGTTAGAAGCTGGTGCAGCTGGTGATAACCTCGCTCCAAGGCCAAGCTCACAGGTGTTGCCCCTTCCTCGTTGTGGATGCTGAGAGCTCCACGGCCACCCGGCTTCTGCAACAGGAACCATGTCAACCTCAGCAGTCCCAGCCGCACAGCAAAATGCATCAATGTCTCCCGGGGGCCACCATCTAAATTGGGGAGAACATGAAAATAAATAAGAACATCAAAAGGAAAAGAAAAGAGGACAAGCAAACAAAAGAGAAGTAAACACCACTACCTCCCCAAGTGCCTCAAATTCTGAAGGTAAGCTACAACATACAGCATGAACACCTTTATTGAGGCCAGGTAGAATCAGCCCCAAGACAAGACAAAAGAAAGCTAGAAAAAAGTATGGGAAGCAAAATCTTCAATAGGAGATGCTTCCACAAAAAGAACTGAGCTCTTTCTGTATTTTAACATTTGCTCAACCAATTTCACAGGGAGGTTTATAAAGATGGTTTTACACATGTTCTTTTCCTTTAAAAATATAAATAAATAATAGAAGTAAAAGCAACCACACAAAATGGGACACAAGAGGAATAGCTGTTAGGATTCAGATGAATGTATCATAAAGGGTAAAAGGGTTCTTTTGAAAAGAACACCCAGAAAAGAGCTGGCTAGTTAAACACTAAAAACAGGTTCTACTTGTTAAGTACACACAGGTCTTTTTATTCCCTCACATTAAGGGTACATGAAACTGCTGGCACTGACAGCTTTTTGTTTGTTTGCATATTTAATACAAAAAATAAATGCATCTACAGGCATAGTAAGACAGATAATACACTAATAACTTCAGAAAGAAAAACAAGTGCTTGGGCTTATTTCACTTGAAATGAAGGCTCCTTCTTGGTATAATGAGTCACTATGAAAAAGGTGGAATAAGCAAGGGCTTCAGAGTCAGAAGATTCTGGGTTCAAACCTGGTAGTTACCATTTCTGTGGCCACACATGATTCATTTGCCTCTCTGAGCTTCACTTTCTTAATTCATAAAATAATAGACCATCACTCACAGATGTTATTACAAATGAGAGGAGGCAGGTGAAATGTTAGTCTAATGACTGGCTACAACATGTACTCGTTAAACGTCAGTTCTCCTTTTCCCTGCTCTCTGCCCAGTCCTCCTAGACTTCAAGTCACTTTCTGGGTTCACTAGCAACACACTCTTCCTCAGTCATGCTCTTGACAAGACATAAGGCCACTGCATGACTGCTGTATGTCGCCCCAAGAGGCTGTGTATTATTCAGTGCCAGGGTTGTACCTGCCTTCTTCCTCTTGGCTTAGCTTTCACATCTCATTCTCATGGCTTCCTTTGGGCCTCAACTTCTTCACTAAGCCCTGGGTTCAATCTCAAGTACAGGGAAAAAAAATAAAAAGTTGACGCCCCATTACATGTGCAGGTACAAATTGTAATAATGAACACTTTTGAAGACGTGGCAAGGACAGAAACAATTCACAAAAAATCAAACATGAGCATCTGACTTATGCTTTGCAGTTGCTCACAAGCATTCTGACATTCCTATTAAAAACTGAGAAACTAATAAGGCACTGACCAGGAAATGTGATTGTTTTCAGAGCAGGTTAATTCCAGCCTTAATAGGTGATTGACATCTCCTTAAACTAGCTCCCCCCCCCACCACCATTATTTTTGGTCCCTTATCTATTCCAAGTGAGCTTACACTCTGAGTCATGTTTCAACAATAAGGCCACACACCTGCTCAGAAGCTGGCACCCTGATTCCTACACTAGATCCTCTTCTAGTCTCATTCTAAAGTTTTCAGTAGTAGGTGCCACATCTGCTTTTAGGTAGCCTCATTCTGCAAACAGCAGATTGAAAAAAAGTAATATGCAGTGAGGAACTGCTGCATTCCATTTAGTGGGATATGTAGTTTATAGCAACCTTTTCCCTTCTGTTCTCACATAAACCCCATGAGGTCTCACTATCTTCATTTTGCAAATTAACCCAAGTTCACAGAATAACTTGTCCACAACCAAAATTAGGATTTGAAAATTCTTCTCTGACATGCATTTATACATGTCAGCTTGTTTAAATATTCTCTTCTTTATTTTCCACACATTATTTTATCTTCACATAAGTCATGTGAATGAGGTTTGTAGAAGAGGTGGCCAAGGTACAAAGGAATAAACAAATGAACATATAAATGGAGTTTCCTCTAGTTTGTGTTAAGAGCATAAAATCCCCACTCCTTGGTATTTTCCCAAAAGATCTAGACTCCACATACTACAGCAACACAGCCACTTCCATGTTTATAGCAGCACAATTCACAATAATTACATTATGGAATCAATCCAAATGCCTGTCAATAAATGAAAGGATTAAGAAATTGTGGTGTATACAAACACACACACACACACACACACACACAAATGGAGTTCTACTCAGCCATAAAGAAGAATTAAATTATGTCATTTGCTGGCAAATGGATGGAAATGGAGAATACAATGCTAAATGAAATAAACCAAACTCAGAAACTCAGGTTGAATGTTTTCTCTCACATTAAAATAAAGGTAAGGGGGGTGGGGTGGGGACAGGACATTCTAAAGAACCGATCAAAAATACATTAACAGATGAGCAAAAAGTTAAGAAGAGAAAGGAAAATAGAGTGGAGAGAGGATGGGAGGGAATCTTGAACAGAAATTGATTTCCATGCATGTATGAGTTTGTTGGGATGAACCCAACTACTACGTACAACTATAAAGCTCTAATTAAAAAAAAAAAAAAGCACAGATGCTTTTACCCAAATTAGTATCTCCAACATTGTTTTTGTTCCTCTGTCTGTTTAAACTGCAGATCACAATAACTCATGATTAAATCTCCATTCTCTAGCCTGGGTTTCTATATTTTCTCTTTCATGATTTGTGATCTTTTCCTCCTGTTACTCAACTTTGTTTTCTATCATTAACTGAATTTTCTACAAGTCAACTGAGTTCTTCAACCCAATGTGAATTTAATTACACCCTGGGATTCTGGATCTCCTCGCAGCATTTCTACCAACTCCTTCTCCATCTCTGCCCTTCTGATAGCTTCTTTTGCAGAAATAATTAATTAAAGCTCTTTTATCAACTAATTTCATAAGGGAAGTTTATCCTGGTTAACACAGGGTTAAGGCCTGATTGAATCAGCTGGAAGACTTTAAAAGCAGAGCTATTAAAAAAAAAAAAAGAAGAAGAATAAAATAAAAGCAGGGCTTAGTTTTACCCTGGAGCAAGGACCTTGTCTGTGGAGGACACCTTCAGCCCATGCCTATGCCTCTGCTCAGGATACCTCCTTACCAACCATCCGAGGATGACATGTTTGGCCCACGCTGGTGAATTTGACTTTGTCCAACATCTTCCCCTCCTGCCCTACAAATTGTGGACTTATTTAGCCAGACTCCCCAGCTATTCATGAATCTTTAGATGTTTACTTCCCCTACTGTTCTCCTTCTCTAGTTGAACCGTGACTCTTGAAACCTACACCTGTTCTTCCTTATCTTAACTCCATAATAGGTCTGACTTCTTCAATCATTTAAGACAAATGAGAAGTGTCTTCTAAATTTTGCTTTCGTTTCTTAAAGAAAACCCTACTCACAGTGTTCCATCTGAATACTGACAATACTTTTTTCTTTATCCTGTAATGGCATTTCATTGGGCCCATGTTGGCTGTTATTCTGTTTAAGCATATTTAATTGCAAAGGCCTCTATGAAGGCCTAGCTTTTACAGAATGGGATTCCAAAATCACCATTCTTTCTTACTATTCTCGACTGCCTCATAAATATAGCTGAAGTCTCATATATGCAAGAGTTCTCAAACTGAATGAAAGTAAAACATTCTTAATTCGACAGTGTGACAAAAAGGACTTTTAGAAAAATGAGACTTATAACGCTGTGACAAAACCAAGGATTGAAAGGCAACAAAAAAACAAAACCTTTTACAGCTTACCCCTGGTTGCTACTGGGCACTGCTTCTCTTGGAGTCAATAGTTATTAATTCTTTGCCAAGAAAAAGAATCCATTACCAGTCTTTTTATATTTTATTGTTTTCTTCTTTAGCAGTGATGATAGCTGAAAAAACTGACTACTAGTGCAGCTAAGAAAAACTTTCCATGAAAAGCTATCAAACGCTCTGAAAAGACTGTTTGAACTAAAACACCAAAAGATTAAGGTGGAGGATCTACTAACCAAAATCAGATATACAGAAGTGGGAATGCACAGGCTGTTCTCAGTGCAGTCTTTCTTAAACCTGTAGTCTCTCTGTTCACCCAACTCTCTCTTTGTGGGGAAGATTTCCACCCCCAAAGATGACTATATCTTTTTCATTTACTTATACAATAACATTACTAAATAAGAAGGAAGACTTTCCCCTGGGGTATTTCTCCTTGCTCCCTCTAGATTAAGTCTTCAATGGGCCCACTCTAAGTTACCTGAGAGTTAAGCTGAGTGCCGCTACACAGAGGTCTTCCACTAAGAAACCACTCAACCCACCATTCTCATTAACCACCGAGGCACTGAAGAACTGAGGCAACTAAATGAGACTTGGAAAACTCAGAAAATGAGAACACCCTTGTCCTTCCAATCACCCTGCCTCTACCAAGAAAAATTCATATTATCTGAATTTAAGGCAGATCTGTGGCCAAAAGTAGAGTATAAAGGCTTCTTTATGTAACTGGGGACTGGGGAACACTTGGAAGAATTAAAATGGATAAACTCACTCTTCCTTTAGTTGAAAGTAAAGATTAACTTAAGCAATAAGTCCAGCAAAAAAGTTTCATTCTGCTTTGAAGAGTCTTCCTTTCAGGGCTGTCCTGTCCTTCCAAAGGACATATTACCATCCATTGTCATAGCTTATCAATGTTTTGTCTCTCTAAAAGGTTACTGGATGGTGGTCATGGTATGTTTGAAATGACTAGCCTGGAAACCAGCACACACTATCAAACTACATTTTCCACTGTTTTATAGGTAAGGAAACTGAGTAAGAGTGATTCAGTATTTTCCACAAATTACGACAATGAAGCCAGGATATGAACAGTCTGACTCCAGCACTCATACTCTTTCCATTTTAAAATACCACATCTAAACCAAGGCTTCTTAACTTCATGTTCACAATTAAAGTTCAGAGAGACTGCAAAATTTAGTACATGTCAATGCTTGCAAGAAGACACCTATGTGTATTTTTTTCCGAGGAGAAATCTGAGCTACTTTCAAAGGAGTCACTGACCTGAAAAAAAAGCTAAAATGCACTGCATCTCAACAATTAAAGAGGATTAGCCATAAATCTTTCATGATTCCTTTGTCTGAGTATTAGGTTGGGACACCTACAAACATCCCAGCCTTCAACAGCAAGTAGTCCTCTTATGTAATGAGGTACCCTATTTACCTGTATTCTCCCAGGCACCAAGCTTACTTCATACCTTTTTCTTTTAAATACCTTTTTAAAAGGAACTGATATGCAAGTAACTGATGTGAACAGACTATTCCACTACATTCATACCTCAACAGCAAGCATGATTAACTCTTTAAATGGTGTTACTCTGCCCTAACCACACCTCATTTCTGTAGAATAAAATGCCCCCAAGTAGGAATGTTTGGATCATACATGTTCCTAAGATTCCAATTCACAACTAAGAGAACAATCTAAACTGCAAGGTACATGGAGTACTTGAAATCTGATTCCTGATCCCAGCTGGACTAATAGTTCTACCAAGTTCTTCGTGTACATTTCACCTTGAAAAGTATACAGCCTAACTTGTTTAATTATTTCTGTTATTGAATTATTTTAAATGTATGTAAAATATAATTAACTTTTAGAAGGTGTACAATTCTATGAGTTTTAGCACATTTGTTCTTTTTATTGATTTTTTTTTTTTAGTAATACATAACAGTAGAATCCATTTTGACATAATTATACAAGCATGGAATATATTCTATTCTATTCAGACCCCTGTACCTCTCCTTCCCATTCCTTGTTCCCTTCCTTCTATTAATCTTTCTGCCATTTGTCCATAGTTATTATATTTTTAATTAATTTCCTGTGGATGTACATGATGGTGAGATTCACTGTGGTGTATTCATATAACACAGATTCTAATACCACCACCACCACTAACAAGATACAAAATAACTCCAATGCTCCTAGAGAATTCCCTCATGATACTCCTTTACAGCCAGACCTTTACCCTAGTATCAATTCTGGTAACTACTGACCTCTTCTCAATTACTGTAATGTGCCTTTTCCAGAATGTCATATAAATGGAACCATAAAGTACATAACCTTTGGAAAGTGACTTTTAGTTAGCACAATGCATTTAAAATGCATCCAAATTATTGCACATTATCAATAGTTTGTTCCATTTTTGTTGCTGAGTAGTATTCTGCTGTATGGACATATCACAGTTTGTTCACATATTCACTCAGAGAGGGGGACCTGGGTTATTACCCCTTGGTGATTATGATTAATGCTGCTGTGGGCACATTTGTACACAGACTCTTTAGTGAATGTAAGTCTTCATTTCTGTAGGATAAAATGCCCCCAAGTAGGAATGTTTGGATCATACAGTAAACATACATTTAACTTTATTTTTAAAAAATGCCAAAACTTTTCCAGAGTTGCTGTTCTACTGTGCATTAGCACCAGCAGTTTATGGGATGTACTACATCCTTGCCAGCAGTTGGTATTTTTAATCTTTGTGTGTGTGTGTGTGTGTGTGTGTGTGTGTGTCGTACCGGGGATTGAACTCAGGGGCACTCGACCACTGAGGCACATCCCTGGCCCTATGTTGTGTTTTATGTAGAGACAGGGTCTCACTGAGTTACTTAGCACCTCGCCGTTGCTGAGGCTGGTTTTGAACTCATGATTCTCCTGTCTCAGCCTCCCTAAGTGCTGGGATTATAGGAGTGCACCATCGTGCCTGGCTGGTATTTTTCATCTTAACCATTCTAATAAGTGTATACTGTTACTGTATTATGGTTTTAATCTGTAAATCCTGCAAGTGCTCAAATCTTGTTTATTCTTTGCTGCCACTGCTTAAGCGATTTTATACAACATAAAACCTTAGGAGTACGTGGAAACTACACAAAAAATTAAAGCTGGCCAGTTTCCCCCTATTAAAGACAAGGAAGCTAAGGCCCAGAGAGGAAGAATGACATAGTCCAAGTTTAAGACCTCTGCTTTTTAGTTCTTTTAATCATTGTAATGTGAACAAACTAACTCCTGATCCTATATTAAAAAAGAGAAAACAAAACCATAAAAGTGCCATCAGCTCCACAAATAACTAATACAGTTCTATATAACTTGATACAGATTTGTAAAAGGCAGCCAGATAGTCACTCCCATATTAATACAGAAATGGCAGTATCTATAGGTCTTAGGGCCCACCATTAGGTTTCTAAATAGGTACTCAAGTATTCAGATCTCAAGATATTCTGCTTAGCAAAGCAGAAGTTTCTTAAACAGTATTTTAACTTAAAAGGGGAGATGCCTTCTTCCTTGATTTTTATAGTCTAGGCTTTTCCTTCATATTTTACCTGGAGAAGCCCAAATGAGCAGTATCTAATAGTAGGCCCCTGATACGATTCCACCAGCTCATCACAGGCTTGACTGTTAAATTCCACAGATTTAAGAGACAGTGCTAGCAAATACTTTTTCACGATTCTTTCCTGGAAAGAAGAATCAACTTACCCAACAGGTCTGAGAGAGCAGGAACTAGGCATGCCCTTGCTCAGTCCTATCTGGGCAATTCTCAAGAACTGCTCACCTGTAGAAAGGAGAACTTCTGGTTTGCTTGCTCTATATAGCACAATAATCAAAGATAGGTAGACTCTAAGGGCGGTGTGTGACTGTCCACTCTTCTACAGATGACAAAGAAAGCCTCTGGCAATGCATTCTGGCAGGAGCTCTGAGGTTAGTCTTCCAATATAGTTTTCATGTGTATTAAAGCAAACACTTTGATCTGTCTCTGTGAGACTCCTAATTTTTTCATTGGATTTGCACTCAGCAGGGACAGAGGTTGTTATTTAGGGATTCCAGGTATATATTATATTTCAGTGGAAAAAAATATATTTGTATAATTGTAACATCTAATAGATGTCATCTGCTGTAAGAGTAATTATGTGGGAAACCCCCTGTGTGATTAAGAGGACCTGCATGTACACTAATTGTATCAGTGTTTCTATAAAGCAGAGGCCTTGAAAGAATTTCTATATGGAAAGCCAGTAAATAAAATCAGTAAACATGAAACTACCCTGGTTAAGGAAGTGTGAGGTTTCTCAAAGCTTATTCCACTCTCATGTTCCTGTGGCATACCCCTGAGTCCTCCTTTCCTCCAATTTCGTACAATCTTGAAAACTTCCAAAACCTGGTCTTGGATAACATAACACCAAAAGGTTACTCCGCTACTGTTCTAATGAAGGATAAATCTCTGTCTCTGTTTAAGAAGTGCTGGGCCACTATCCATGCAGGTGCTTTCTCTTGGGTCATTTCACTGGGAGGACAAGATTAATAGCTCAAAGAACCTTGAAAAGATGCCTTCAAGACTACTTTACCACAGCAATTTTAAGGGGGAAGTACTTCAATATAATAACCATGCAAAAGCAGTCCCATTCAAAAACAGAGAAGTTCTGAACTCAAAGTATGTTTGTGGATCGTGTCTCACCATGCAAAGTCTGGTCTGTCCCCAAAACATTCCACTCTGCTGGCAGCTTCAAGTGTCTGAATGCCAGTGCAACCTTCTCATCAAGGGAATTCACATCCCCAGATGGTGGTCCTGACCGGTCAAGAAAACGAGTGAAGTTCAGAGCCTGCTGATTTCCAGCACTGGTCGCCAGAAATTGAGCTGCATCATATGCCTCATCCTGGACAAAACGGAAGTCTTCTTCTGCCACCACAAACACAGGAAGGCCCTCTTTGGAAGCACACAGCAGCACCTTCACTGTCTCACAACAGTCATGACCTAAAGAAAGCAAAGATGACCAAGAAAACAGTATTAGACTCCTCTGATGAAAGAAGAACATGCGTGAGTCCGTCTTATTAGTTTTTTTTTTTTAAATGATACGCAAATTTTTCTCTTTCTAAAAGAAATCTCTCTTTCCTCTGATCTCTAACAGTACTTTTTCAAATTTCTCAAAACTGTTTTCAGAGCTGAGATGTAGATCCATGGTAGAGCACTTGCCTAGTATGCCTGATTCCCTCTGTTCATTCCCAGCACCATTTAAAACACACACACACAAAGAGGCAGCAGCAGAAAATGGAGATGAGGTGGCAAGAGAGGAGGAAAAGAGGAAGTACTGAGGATTGAAATGGAGGAAACTGTTATATGCATTTTATGACTATGTCAAAATGAATCCCACTATTAAGTATAACTATTAAGAAAGGACGAACTACATTTTCAGCTTTTAAAAAAAATTTTTAAATTTTTTTTAGTTGTTGATGAATCTTTATTTTATTCATGTATTATTTATATGTGGTGCTGAGGATTGAACCCAGTGCCTCACGCATGCTAGGCAAGCGCTCTACCACTGAGCTACAGCCCTAGCCCCCATTTTCAGCTTTTTAAATTGTTACTTGCAAACATGAATGAATTTCCCCTAACAGCAAACAACTGGGTATGCCAGTTTTCACCATGACTACAACATCATATTAGGCATATAGCAGGCTGTTAAAATTTAAACAACTACTGCTGTTCAATTTTAACAAATTAAAGAATAAAACCTCTAGGAATCTGTAAGGTCTAGCATATGATGAAAAAAAGTCAAATACCTACTAAGCTGAATTAGATTTGAAAAGACAATCAGGAAAATTATCATTCACAGGAATATGGAAGGAATTTTACAGATTTCCCAGCATTTGTTTCACTATGACTGCAATGTAATAAACAATGAAGCACTTTGAACAGTGAAAATCTACGTGATTTTACTTCAGCTTTATTAGCAAACCAAGGCTTAAAAAGTGAATAATATTTTTACTGTTCTCAGATAAACACTTTTTCCTGTGGTGAGAACTTCAACGCAATCACCTGGTTCCATAACAAAGGTGTAATGCTGTGGACAGAAGCCTAGTTCAAGAGAAGCAAACATGCTATAGACTCTATGGTATCAACTGTACAGACAGGAAGCTGTGACTTTAGACAACAATCTGTATGCTACCCCAAAGAGCTCAGCTTGAGCCAAATTATCAAAATTTGACAACACAATGTTTCTGTAGGTAAGGCATTCTTGAAGAATGAGACTTTCTTCTAGATCTAGCCACTCAAATATTTTCAATATGCAGAATGTATTCAAGTAAACACACTGTTTTTTCTCAACTTTCTCTCACTGATCTCAACTACCACAACTATGTTGCTCCAACCATTACCACTCTTCTCTCATTATCTTTCTGATCAGGAAAAAAAAAACAATTGGGTTAATATTTTTGTTGCTTGAGTTATGCCACCTTGTTCCCTGATTTACCACAGGCACCTGTGCATCCTTAAGTTCCCTAAATCCCTAACACATGTACAGACTGCTGTTTCTGCAGCATAGCAATGCAGAGGAGAGAAAAAAAATCCCTCTCTGTGGTCCATGATCTGAGTTTCCATAACATGGGCACAGGCCAATATAGATTTCAGACTCAGACCAAATAAACTAAGCTTTCTGCTATCTTTGAAAGAGAACAATGTTTTTTTCCATTGTCATTTATAATGATAGGTTATGATTTTTCCACATACTTCACCCTTGTGACAAGAAGAAAATCTCTCACTGCTGTGTAATTTTAGGGTGGTAACAGGTATGTGCTAAGAATCTACTACATACCAGGTATCTGACAAGTAATTTTTTCTACATGACAATTTTACAAGGTATATATTGTTTTCACTTTCTTTTCTCTCTTTCTTTGTACTGAGGATTGAACCCAGGGACATTTTACCACCGAGCTACATCCTCGGTTCTTTTTATTTTGAGATAAGATCTTGCTAAGATGCCAAGGCTGGCCTTAAATTTATGATCCTCCTGCTCCGGCCTCCCTGGTCACTGGGATTATAGGTATGCACCACTTCGCCTGGATTTCTTCACTTTCTTCACTTTATAGATGAGAAAATGGACACTAAGGAACTTACACATGGTTATACAGATATTAAGAAGTAAAATTCATTATTCAAAGTCAAGGCTGATGCCAAAGGACATGCCCTTTCACATCATGATGCAAAGGTTTTGTGTCATTTTCCATCAACAGAAGAAGGGAAGTAACAACTAAATTCCTTCCTGAAAGGAGACTGACACTTGGACAGATAGGCCACTATGTCTATTAAACAAGAATAACAGGTTCACAAGTTAAAGATCAGTTTTCACACAAACATGTAATTCCAGAGTATATTCCCAATGCCTTCCAAGTTGAATCCTTTCTGTGAAGGATATAAAAAGCTGAAGCATCTCCTGTCCAATATGTGTGCTCCTGTGCATACACATGTACATATGTGCATACGCACCTCAATTCAATATATACAGAGAATTTATATAGTAAGTGAAATTAGAGGAAAACTTAATCTTTCTTTAAAAGGCAGTCAGCCTAATTACAAAGACATCAATGTCAGCAGAAACTAGCCAACTGATCCAGGTAATAGGTTCATGTATTTCATTGTCAGACAATGTTTCTTTTAAAATGTTCTATAATATCTGGCTCAGTTCTGTGCAACAATTAGTAGCTGTATAGCCACAAAGTTCAGGCATCCTGATTAGAAGGGAAGATGAGTAAGACAAAAGTCTCAATTTGCTGGTGCTTTATAATTCACAGGAGAGACTCAAACAGGTACAGATAACTGCAATGTAAGTTAAAACCGGATGCACTCTGTAAGAAACATGCAGTGCAACTAGAGGATGAGGAAGGAATACATTTCACCAAGGAAGTGGCAGTTAAGAAGGACCTTTCACAGGCACACTGTCCCCAAGTCTCTCAACCCAGGAATTCCTCTCTGTAAACCTTAGAACTAAGGTGTTTTATTCTTTTTTTTCTTATTATTCATTTAATAAGCACTTATGTAATACTTGCATCAGCCAGATACTATTCTCAGTGCTTTACAAATAACATCTCACAATAACCAGTAGGTGTTATTATATTTATTTGCCAAAAAACATGAAGCAACTTGCCCAAGGTTATAAATAGCTGTTACATGGCAGAATTAAATTTTGAATCCAAAGTTGTACTGTGCAGAGAGGAGTGAGGGGAGGGGATGTGGAGATGGGAAGAACAGTGAATGAGATGGACGTTATTATCCTATATACATGTATAATTACACTATAGGTGTGACTGCACCATGTGCAGCCACAGGAATGAGAAGTTATGCTACATATGTGTACAATGTGTCAAAATGCATTCTACTGTCATGTATAACTAATTAGAACAAATTAAAAATTGAAATTTTGAATCCAAGTTTCACTACTCTAGAATCTGTATCTACACCCCAAATTTATGTATACAAAAGATGGCCTAAAGAGTGAAACAAGGGCTGGGATTGTAGCTCAGTGGTAGAGCGCTTGCCTCACATGCGTGAGGCACTGGGTTCGATCCTCAGCACCACATACAAATAAATAAAATAAAGATATTGTGTCCATCTACAACCAAAAAAAAAAAAAAAAGAGTGAAACAAAACCTAGGCACAGTGTCCCATATCTTTAACACCAGCTACATAGGAGTCTGAGGCAGGAGGATTTCAAGTTCAAGGTCGGACCTGGCAACATATCGAGACCCTGTCTCAAATATAAATGGGGCTTATATAACTCAGTGGTAGAATGAGGAAGGA
>CM053401.1:126313789-126382904 GCA_028644305.1 Xerus rutilus | reverse complement strand
AGACAGATGGAAGACGAATGGGAAGAGAAAGAAAGAGAGAAAGGAAGGAAGGAAATAAAGGCACCATGGAAGAATCGGAGAGAAAGGAATAAAAACACATTCAAATCTTGGCTACAACTCATCTATATTCGGTTGTAGCCATTTCTCTGGGCCTCAATTCCTTCATTATAGCATGAGGGAGCTATAAATCTACAGGTGCCAACCCTTCTCCAACTGCAAAAGCCTATGGGTCAGGCCAGGCAGAAGGTAAAGAGGGAGAAAGGTCGAGAAGGAAACAGTTTTAAAAATGTAAAAATATCCCAGCTATCCCACTCCTCTGTCTCTACTCAAGGACTTAAAAACAGCATACTACATTGATATAGCCATATCATTGTTTATAGTAGCACAATTCACAATAGTTAAACTATGGAAACAACCTAGATGCCCTTCAACAGATGGACAAAGAAACTGTGGTATATATACACAATGGAATATTACTCAGCATTAAAAAAGAATAAAATCATGGTATTTGCAGGTAAATGAATGGAGTTGGAGAATATCATGCTAAGCAAAATAAGCCAATCCCCCCAAACCAGGGGCCAAATGTTTTCTCTGATAAGCAGATGCTGATCCATAATTGGGGAGGAGGGGCAAGGGAAGAATGAAGGAACTTTGGCTTGGGCCCGGGGGAGTGAGGGGAGAGGAAGGGAGGAGAAGGACGGTGGAATGAGACAGACATTATTTACTCTATATACATGCATGACTATACTACCAGTGTGACTCTGTACCAGTACTTACACAGCCAGAGGAATGATAAGTTGTGCTCCATTTGTGTACAATGTGTCAATACGCTTCAAAATTATTTTCTTTCTTATTTGCTGTGTGGCCTGAGGTAAATGACAACCTAACACTATCAAATTAGGCCTCTTAGCCTTATGAGGAAAGAGCTAAAATTTGGAAGGGCCCTCCCAAATTCTTTAATACTGTCATCCAAAACAACACATATAGTCTCACTTCAATCCAAATTGGAAGGGGAGATGGGTAGTGATATGTATTTCAGACAGAAGAATTACTTTAGAGACAAAAATGGTGTGATTAATTACAGCACTGCCTCACTGTTTCAGAATTAAACAAATTTATAAATTTCCTGACAGGAAATTCTGAGGTAGACAGGAAAATCACTAACTTCGCAATACCACAATAATGCTGTAAATAACTTAGGATCCAAATTGAATTCTGCCTTCAATACTTACAGTTGCTATGTCTCAGAGGAGATATTACGAGAAACTAAAATAATAATATGCACTGGCCTGACCCATGAAAACAGTCCTTATTCTTTCTTACCAATCTCCTTCCCCAAGCCTATGCAAAGACTGAAAACCTGAATTAGAAAGAGTCACAATGTCACTAGAAGTAAACATTTATCAGTCTATAAAATCACCTTCTTGGCCAAGTAAGCTTGTGCATGCCTATAATCCCAGATACTCAGAAAGTTAAGGAGGGACAATGGCAAATTCAAGGCCAGCCTAGGCAACTCAGTGAGACTCTCACAATAAAACTTACAAAGGGCTGGGCATATAGATCAGTGGTACAGCACTTGTCTAGCATGTGAGAAACCTTGGACTTAATCGCCAGCATCTCCCTCCCTTCCTCTGTCTCCCCGCCTCCCCCCTACACATACACAATCACCTTCTGTATGTGCACACACAGCAAAAAGTGATGGTGAAACAACAGCATCTTGTTCAAGGTTATTAAGAGCAGACTTATCTGCATAGAAATCCATCTGGGACTACTAAAGTAACTACTGACCTAGGAAGGATGGAAGTGTCCTCCAAAAGCTCACGGGTGAGACAATGTAAGAAAATTTAGAGGGTTATGAAAGCTTTAACCCAAACAGTGAATTAAACTCCTGATAGGATTAATTGAGTGGGTAACTAAAGGTAGGCAGGGTGTGGCTGGAGGAGATGGGTCATTGGAGGTGTACCCTTGGGGTATACATTTTGTATCTGGTGAGTAAAGTCTCTCTCCCTCTCTGCTTTCTGATCATCCTATGAGCCACTTCCCTCCAACACACTCTTTTGCCATGTTGTTCTGCTGGATTGAGACATCTGAAACCGTGGGACCCCAAATAAATTTTCCTTTCTCTAAAATTGTCCTTGTCAGGTCTTTTAGTCACAGCAGCAAAAAAAGCTAACTGAAACAATGAGGTAGGGGCAAATAAGGGGAGAGAAACAAAGTGGTCTAGGGGTCGAGTGTGTGCCTGTGTGGTACATGGCAGTTCAAATATGCTTATCTCTTACTGCTGCTTTGGCAGAATTTGTTAGCAGGTCAAAGTGTTTAAGTGAACTACTGTCAACTCTACTCATATGTAACTAAACTGAAACTGTATACAAGAAAAGGCAGAATGTTAGGCCATGAAAAGACCATGAAACAGATGTCATCAAATTGTTAGCCTAGTATTTTCCTGTCAGACATGAACTTAACAATCTAAAGGAGAAATTATGAATCACTATAAGTTAAATATGCCATAAATCTGGAGTTTGTTTGGCATATTATAGGCTTATTTTTTAAAAGAAAAATTGTAGGTTAAAAGAAGAGCAGAAAACTGAGTGTTTCATGGATAACTGCTCATTGAAGAGTAACTGGAAGTGTTACTACTGATCAAGAACAAACTACCTCAACCTAACGTTGCACAAGGTTGACAGGCTACTATTTTATTACGATGTTTTCTTATTAGGCTCAAGAGGCTCTAAAGACTGGTTTTTAATTCCTACAAACTTTCAGATAAAGCATCTAGGGAAAGAAATCAGATTTTTTTTAATACTAAAAGTTTTATAATGTGGACCTAAGAAAATTAAAATCACTACATATGCACACATAAAACTTTTTACTACTGTAAATTAGTTCTAGAGGCATGATTATTTGTCGGCGATCATTAGTCTTATGACTACCTTTTTACATGATGAACACAGGGTATTAACAGTGTCTATAGCTACACTATAAAGACATGAAATGGAAAACTCTTATCTAATTTGATATAGTACATACAATTAACTTCTTTCATAAAAACAAACTGCAGTAGGGAAGAAGAATAGCAAGATTTTGACTAGTTCTATGGCGTTTTTCCTTCCACTTGATTCCCTAATAATGAGGAAAATAAAAATCACAGCATTTTTCTTTCATTTTTTTAATGGGAAGTTCAGAAAATTTTATTGATCTTGTGAAGGAAGTGGCCCTGAAGGAATTAAGAGAAGTAATGAAGAAAGATAAAATGTTAAAGACCCAAACATTAATGGTTTTAACTTAAATTTCATGACCCAATTTTTATTTTCATCTTTTAAAAGGCTTTCTAAAGTTATCCCACTATCAGGCCCAATTCATTTATAACAAAAATATAAAACAGATTGTGAGGTGGAAGAAATCTGTTCCCAGCTGAGTGAACTGAAAGGGGTCCTGAAGAATACTGGCAATTAGCTAAAGAGTCAAAAAAATACTAGGTTTGAACCCCAGACAAGCTTGGTTATTCCGAGAAAGCTACTCAAACCTGAAACCTATTCCTTTATACCTAAAATGAGAATACCACCAACCCAAGGATTGTTACAAATACGAGAAGTGGCCATGCACAAAGCACTGGACATAAAGCAGGGATCTAAAACTAGTATTACTATTAGCTATTAAAATGTTCCTGTTTAGGCAACTCAAGGAAAACGAATCCCCAAAACTACATAATGAGCTTCTCCAGTCAGCATGGCCCAATAAAGCTTTGGAGCCAATTGTTGCCTTCGGCACAACAGTAGAACTCAAAAAAAATAAAGGAAAGGAGAAGAATAAACAAAAATAAAAAAAGCACGTAGGTGAGAAGAAGCAATTTAAAGCAAAGGTCCTCTTAGAATAATTTAATCCATGCCTTTTCTAAGTTCCTAAGTCAGAGGTGTGTGTTCTCGAGGTTGGGAGAGCTTTCCTGCAGGCTTCTTATCACTGTAAGGAGCATCTGCATCCATGGAAACAAAACACTGCTATAGACAAACAAAACTAAAGCATGACCCAAGAATTACTTCATTTCCTATTAAGCTAAAAGTGGAACATATCCCATCCGGGCCTTCTCTTTGAGGATGAAACAATTGGGACTTTGTTTTACCAGTTATCCAAAAGGAACCCTAAAAATGCTTGCTGGGCCAGGCAAGCCCAGTCTCACACAGATGTCATCTTCTAAGAAATTAGTAGTCAGTGGTGGAAAATATAACAATAATGTCTTTACTACCCAGTTTGGCATCAAAATATTTAAAAATCTGGTCTTTTTCTATCTTTTAAGTAGATATAACAGGGTTAAAGGAATGTTCATTCTTTAGACCCACTCACTTCTAGGAACTACATTATATGAAAAAGTATGCTAGTTTTTGGCGCTGTTTGCAGATGTACACATTTGGTATATTTTTAAAATGACACTGTATACACAAGAGTATTTAAACAGGGGGAAAAACAGCAAGCACAGGAAGGAATTGCATCATGTGCATTTTGGAAAAGGAAGGAACTAATTAATGCTAAAAAATGTGATCTTTTATATTCTAGTCTATATACCTCTAAGGCAGTATTTCTCAAACTTTTTTCCATTGTTATCCCTCCAAGAAGCCTTTTTAGACATTTTTCTCTACTTCCCACCTCATGAAATTTTAATACCATTGATATCCCACATATCTGTATTATGTCTATCTCTGTTTTATATGTAAAGGGTAAGATTATATTTCTGTAGCCCGAAGTCAATTTACACTCCCTGGGCGATATCAATCCTGTTGTAATGCATGCCCCAGGATTAAAGTGCCACGTTCACAGTTCCAAGGTAATAAATGTGTCATTTCCTCATAACATTATAAGTAGGACGTAGAAAACAGGTATCTTTCCCCTTTAAGTAGTTAGTTCTTGGGGGATTTTTTGGCTGTTTTTTTGTTTTGTTTTGTTTTGCAGTACAAGCACTACATGTATTGACAAACTTGAAGATAGCAATTTTTCTTAAATTTAATTATTTCATTTAAATGCGTTTCGAGTCATAGTACATAAACAGAGCTCACAATTTCAGTATTTTAAAATATAAACTCAGAGCTGTCTAGCAACCTTAGAGTAGGAGTACTTCAGAATAGGGAGACTGTTATAGAATGTCCAGTTAAAAAAAATAAATGATTGCTTTGATAGTAGAGAAGGAATCAGAATTCTCTGACTAGGCCAATTAAAAATTTACAACTTCTTTTCAAATATGTTGTCTAATTTGGTAATCTCTGTACATTTGCTACTAGAAAAAGGGTGTTGGTTCACATGAAATAAAAGTTGCATAATGCTATAACTATAGGCCCACTTGTTGAGACCTGAGTTGCAATTTTTCATTAAATCCAGAAGACTTCTGATTGTGGTAATTTTTTTTTTCCTTTTCATGACAAATTTCTTTGTATAGTACCTTCCCTTATGAAAGAGAAAGAAAAATATGGAAGTGCTAACTCTAATTTTGGGATCAATGAAGGTTTTAAGTTTTTCTGTCAAACAAGAAAGCTTGCTGTGAATTTTAAAAGTAATTAACAAACAAGGTGAAAAAATATTTCATTTTATAAAACATTCTATACCAGCATCTTTCACAAAACAGTGTGGAGAATCTACTCAATATCCTGCTCCATTTTGCATTCTGAAATCAATGCTTTGTCTAAATTCATTTTCACCAATAAAAGCGAACACAACAAAATAGTACTCTATATCTCCCTAAGAATTATTATCTTCTAAGGATGCTCATAATTCTTTACATTATTTACCAATCTTATATTGGCTTTAAAACAAAACCCTAGCTTCATCTTGAGAGGAAAATCATTGATCAGCTAAAGTGTGATTTAGGGTTGGATTTGTTTTCTATGAGGAGGCAATAATGGGGTGTTTTATATTTTCTTTAATTACAAAGTTAACACCTTTCATTATTAGAGATGTTTCTCCATTTCAAGCTGTATTTCATAGCAAATTATATTCTTGATTCAGCCAACTCATATTTTGGGTATGATATTTTATTATAAAATTTTTTCTGTGTCAAATGTTAATTAATGCAACACATTTATTTTCAATAAAGGTATTATTTTCAGTGTTCAAAATTTATTAAAAATCACTATATACCATATAAGTAGCATGCTCACTGTAAAACATTCAAACAATTCAAAGGCAGATAAAGTAGGAAGTCAAAATCTCTACCCTAGCCACCTGTCCCTCAAAATGTTACTACTCTTACCATATATTTTTTGGGGATAGGGGGGTTATATCACATCTAGAGCCATCTATGGTAGGTAAGCAAGAAAAGGTGACTTTAAAAACACTTTTACTGGGGCTGGAGCTGTAGCTCAGTGGCAGAGCACTTGCCTGGCATGTGTGAGGCACTGGGTTTAATCCTTAGCACCACATAAAAATAAACAAATAAAATAAAGGCATTCTGTCCATCTACAACTACAAAAAAAATTAAATAAAAAACAAAAAACCTTTACCACTTCTCTACAGTCTCTCTTCAATGGGAGGTTCTTATTAGAAAACATTCCAAGAAGTGAGAAAATAGAAATTGGGGATGTAATTGCAATATCTAAAGCCAAAGTTTTGTTTTAGGAGACAACTTAGAATGTCTAATATTTCAACCTGTTTTCAGAAAATATTTGAAAAATAGTTACAGATCAACATCAAGAATCAGCTGTCTTTTGAAGGTCAATCAATCACCTGGTTTTAGTAAAACGTAAAACATTTCAAAACACTAACAGTAAACACTAACAGTAAAACATAACAGAGAATTCAAAAATCAGAGCCAACAATGCAGATGAAGCATGATGTTAAAAACAAGAACAAGGCATAAAGTTTTTTCTCTTCATACACAGTCAGCCCAGATAACTAGAAATCTCAAGACTAGTCCTAGTCCTTGCAAGAATGATACAGAGGGGTATCTCGATCAGAAGCAGTTGCAGCAAGAAGACCACGTATATTTATCTAGTAACTGGAATGCACACACTATTGTACAGACTTTCTGTGAATAATCTTAATTAATCTGACACTACCCTCAGCATACAAGAAACCTAAGGCTATCAATACAGATTCACTGATGCAAAGAAATCATCAAAGTTAGCTTTGAAAAGAGGACACAGACTTCTACTCCAAGCTAAGTATTTAACTTAAGAAGCATTTCTGGCCCAAAATTAAGGAGAAGGGGAGTGTATCTATGTACATTCACCTTTTCTATAAAGATCAGCTTCAGAGAACTACAATGATTTCAACATAACAGAAATGCTATTCCATCAAGCAGTAGGGATTCCTAGAAGAAGCCTTCTTAGCATGTACCACTGAATGAAACAAAATTCTTGCCCTCATAAACCTAACACCTTAGTGGGAGCAGGAAGAAAATAAAATAAATACACTAAATATATTATGTGTTAAAAATAGACTGCAATGAAAAAACATAAAACAGAAAAAGGAGACAGGGAATGCTGAGAGGAGGAAGTTGTATATTGTTATAAGGTGGACAAGAAAGGCTTCAATGAGACATGATGTTTGAGCAAGGACCTGAGGCAAAGGAAGGCACAAGTTTAAGAAGTCCACAAAAGCAGATTTAACGCAGTTTGTCTAGGCTAAAAAATTAATTACATGATTAAACAAGAAATTAAAAACTAAAGCCATCCATGGTGATGCACACCTGTAATCCCAGCTACTCAGAGGCTAATGCAGGAAGCCTGCAAGCTCAGCAGGGTAATTTAGACCCTGTCTCAAAATAAAAAGGGCTGGGGATGAGCTCCTGGGTTTAATCCCCAGAAAAAGGAACAAAGAAAAGAAAAAACAAATGGGAAGAAGGAAAGAGACATACATAATGGAGGAAAAACTAAGTTAACCCCCAAAATGCACCTCTCTCTATCCTTCCACAATAAATTACCAAATTAATCCAAATGTCAATAGCTGAAAAAGAAAACAGAAAACTCTCATACATGATGACTAGTGAAGAAGGATCCAGCTGGTAATCTTCTTTGCTTAAATAGTTTGCTTCTAGTACACCAACTAGGGATCTCACTGATATCCTTGCAAATCAAATATCAAATATCAATCAAAGGCTCACATGCTAAAGTGTTACTTTGATGTTCTCTGGCCTTCCACAAGTAGAGTCTTTCAGGGACTCTATCTTTTCTTCACCTCTCTTGTGATTAAGCTACCTGATTGAATGTGGGTAGGTAGTAGAATATTCAGGGAATGGGGGGCAGGGCTGGCACGCATAACAGAAAATATGGGAAGTGGGTAAGAGGAAAGCTGATCAGTAGAAAATGAAGGAGATGGCAGATACTACAGGCCTGAAGTGAATGGGTCAGGAATGATTTCTGCTGACTCAGACAAAAACAGAGGTAAGTAGAGTATACAACACTCATTTTGGTTGGCTTGGATTGGCAGGGCAGTGGCACTCACAGTCAACAGGTTCAAATGACACTCACAGAGGGGTGTGGCTGGGGAAAGGGGGTACTAAGACATATAAAGAGGTATCAGAACCAAAGTCAAGGAAAGAAATGGAAACTAAAGTTCAGAAAGTTATCACGGAGGTAATGTTACAAGCATCTAGAATAAATTTAGCGCACCAGCTGTCACATAAGTTCAGTTTGGTTTATATTTCCAAGAAAAGTAATTGCCTGCCACTCTTACTAATTTAAGGACCCTGTTAATGAAGATTCCAGGCACATCTCTCTCCACCAAGGGACTGGACTCTGTTGGGGTTTATGACTATCATGACTAAAACCCAGGATTATATCCCCGTCCTACTCGCCCTTTTTCTCTTATATCTACTTATATTCTTCTAGATTCTAATCAATATGTACACACACATATACACATATAAAGAAACACACACCCTCAACTTTAAAGTTTTTCTAATTCAGAAAGAATTAGTTTATAAAAATTATCTCCACTCCTTTCTGAGTAAGAGCCCAGTCACAGACTGATTCTACCTAGTTAAGGAACTATTTCTCCCTATTGCCAACATGTAATAAATTTTTAGCAATGGTGATAATGCAGAAGGTCTGCTAGAAGCAGACTTCAAGTTCCTGATATAACATTTCCAATACAATGCACATCATAGAAAACAAGATGATTGGAACTCTAAATTATAAGGATACCTAATATTCTTCAGGAAAAAAACAAATCAGTATCTATTCTGACCACTATTTTTTCTTACCCCTAAAACCCAGGTGCAGTGGCACACACCTGTAATCCCAGCACTTTGGGAGGCTGAAACAGGAGAATCACAAGTTCAAAGCTAGCCTCAGCAACAGCGAGGCACTAAGCAACTCAGTGAGACCCTGTCTCTACATAAAACACAAAATAGGGCTGGGGGTGTGGCTCAGCGGTCAAGTACCCCTTAATTCAATCCCTGGTGCCTCCCAAAAAAAAGTTTGGGAGAAGCATTCCTAGGGACTGTCTAGAATCTTATATCCCATATTTTTCAAAGTAATTTTTGCCAAGTGAGAAGATAAATATAATTTTCAATAGTCATAATCTTACTTCCTAAATGTGTTATAATTTTCAGAATTTGGTAGGTATCAGACATAAGGATAATTTATATGAAATGTCACTGGAATGCAAAACAGGCAACCTGATCCAATACTGGTAAAAACAGATTAAAAGTGCTTCATAAACAAATTAACCTTACAACACCTATAGTAATAAAGTGGAACTCATAAAAAAGATTGACAGTCTAATCATATTCTCTAAATGGTAAGTTAAGCTGTTGGCATTTTTAGAGGTTCCTTCTAATGATGCACTCTTCTGAATTATGATGAAAACTGCTTAACTATTAACTTTAAAGCAAGGTCAACTGAGGGCAGAAGCTCATCTTCAAATACAAATCAATATGCCTTCAAAGGCTAGAACAGGCCAAGAGATAAGCATTACTATATCATCTCTTTCTATTAGAAGTAGCATTATCCTAATGACTTCATAAGACTTTTTATTAAGTAAACATCTTTTAATTCTGTTAAATTTAAAAATATGATAGTGATTAAGCTTTTATTTCACAATGAGCTATCATTTATGAATTTGGGGCAAATTTGGCTACATGAACATTTTTGTAGGTTTTTCCATCCTAGATATGAGAAATGCATAACTACTTGTGGTTTGGTTTTTTTTTTTTCATGGTTTCACCATGAAATTCAGAATGAAAATTTGTATGCCCATCAGAGCAATCATGTGAGAATTTATAACTTCCACTATGTGTTCTAGTATTTCCCAAATTTCAACATTACAATAAATTAATATTTTTGCTGATCTTGATTTTTATTTTTCACTTTATAACAACACTTTATTTTTATTTCATTTATTTCTAATTCGGTTCACACTTTTTGAGAACAAACAAGATTAACAAAATATAGTACCTATGTATTTAAAAATCTGACAATAGTTGTGTCACTCTGGTTCACTCTAAATTTATTCTATACTAAACAATATAGAATAAAAGTGTTCAAAGACTAGTAAAAGCTAAAAATGATCCCATTCAAATACTTACCAGGAGCGATGGTCTCCAAAGTATCAGAACTGACCTTCCGGGTACTTGCACAGTGATAGAGGGTAGAACCCGAAAATATCAAGTAAAAAACTACATCATCTTCAACTTTGTCCTCTTCAGCAAGCAGTACTGTAACAACACAATCACCCTAGGAAAGGAAAAGATATAGCAAATTTGCATTAGCAAGGCTCCTCTTGAGAGCCTATCTTTATAAAATATTGTAGTTAAGGAAAAATTAAATATATAATCTCAACTGTAAAATTGTTCCCCAATTCTGGTAATTTATAAAAACAAACACATACTAAGCATTTACTTGTCAGGCAATATTTAGGCATTAGGAATATAAAATGAGCCTGAAAATAAGATCTCTGACCTCTTTCAGCTTACATTTTAGTGGAGGTGATTAGATAAACATATAAACTAATAATAGTGTATTTACTTGATATATAAATTCAAGGGGAGATAAAAAAATTAGACAAAGAAGATGGAGTGGTATTTACATCCTCACAGTCAGAATGCTTTTGGCCCCTGTTTTCTAGTTGCAATAATAATTCTCTAAATTCTACATCCCAAGAATCATCACAACATCTACCCATTCTCCAACTGAAAATACTAGCACACAAAGAGCATATGCCTGGACTCCAGGTAAATCTGCACTGAAGTCCTACCTGCAAAGACTTTACTTAGATCCACTAAACCTCACTTCCCTTGACTACACAGAGATGATCCTTCTCTCCTTATAGCTAATGTATGAAAACTTTTGGAAGAGATTCAGCTCTCATCTTAATCTAACAGGATGAAAGGTCACTTTGCTATTCCTTTCTCCTGACTATCTGGCATCCAAGCTCTTTTTCATTCATCCCTCCATGAAGGCTCTGTAATCAGATAAAATCCCATGCCAATAACTTTGCCCACGCCTGCACAACTATTTAAAAGGCAAGGTACTTTTGTCCTTTAGTTAGATTCTTTTAGCAGTTTTTATAGACAGATTTTTAAACCTGAGGCCAGTGGCTAAATGCAATATATTCTATGAAACACAGTTCTAATTACTATTCTCTCAATTATAAACATTACATAGTTTGTGTTGTAACCACAAGCTAAAAAAATTTTAAAGCATCAAGGTTTAACGCACTGTAATTTAATATTATGAAAATCTTCATAATGAACTATGGGAGGAAAAATAATTTAGAGAAAACTAGTCATTTTAACATCAAAATTAGAGGAAAGACTTTTCATTACTTAAAACACTTTTTACTTCCCATTTTAACAACAATGAAGTCCATAAGAGAAATATGCCACCCTGTGGTCACATCTTATTAAGCCTCAGAAAAATCTATAAAGTCAAACATAGGATCAAGTCTATTAACAGATGTGCTCCAGTAGGTCAATTCTGAAAAGAGAGTTCAAAGTATTTCCCAAAGTCCTGAGATTTCTTAAGGAGTTCAAATCTGTAGAATGCAACATGTAAGACGTCAGAATAAACCACAATCACAAATAAGCTATAACTTACTTTGCCTTAAATTTAGTTATGGACATGATTACTAAGCTGGAGAGTTCCAAAAGTACCCTCACACAAAGAATAATACAGTCAGTAAAACAGAATTTTCACTAACTTAGATCAATTGTCAGAATTATGCTTTCTCTTACATGTAAGTTCCTCTCTTGGAAACAACTGTGAAAAGCCTAAGCTGGTAAACTGCTTAATGTCCTTTGGCATGATACAACCAATTAAAATGTTTACAGCACATGAGAAGAGTTAATTTCTCAAGGTATGGAAATACTATTATATGCTGCAAAAATGCAAACCAAAGTTCCAAAGTTTTATTCTTTTCCACATAGGTTAGAAACAATGATCCAGGGGCCATATACTGCCTCCCATTTGTTTTTGTAGGGTTCACAAGTTGAGGAAGGTTTCACATTTTAAATGGTCCACAAAAAAATTCAAATGAAAACCTTTAACATGAAAATTATACAAAATTTGAATTTTAGTGTTTATAAATTAAGTTTCACTGGAACCAGGTCATGCCTATTCATTTGTACATTGGCTATGGCTACTTTTGCATTATAATGGGCCACAGCAGTTGAGTATATTTAACCAACTGGATCTTTAAGGGGGGAGGGGATTTACTTAGATTTCTAATTGTAATTTTTTTTTTCCCTTAGATTTCTCACTTGGAATTCTAAAATTTTATATTCCTTTTCTAGTTGGAGGATTCTCTCTCCACATCTTTCTGGGGGATTTACTGTGCCCTTACTAGTGATGTCTGGAGCCTGCCTTTTTCTGATAATAGAATAGATAGCTAATACAGGTAGTGAAAGTCCTTATAACAAAGCTTTCAATATCAACCTTTTTTTCACTCCCAAGACAAAGTAAATAAGTTTTAAATTGTTTTCATAGCTTTTTATGCTAGGGGCTGGGGTTATGGTGCAGCGGTAGCGTGCTCGCCTAGCACGCGGGAGGCACTGGGTTCGATCCTCAGCACCACATAAAAATAAAATAAAGATATCCTGTTCACCTACAACTAAAAAATAAATATTAAAAAAAAAATCTATGCTATGCTTCATTCACTTCGAGGCCACTTGAAGTTTAAATTCCAAAGGCACTTGGAAATCAAGTTTTCCTTGAAGGAGCATTCTCTGCACTCTGATACAGTCAGGGAGAACAAAAAACAAACTTCACATTTCAACTACATATCCCTGTTATACTGCAGCAAGTAGTACCGGGTACTTAGTATTACTTGAAATGACCTATAGAGAGATTAAGCAAGTGGAAAGGTGACAAAAAATAAAAATTAAAAACATCTCAATAAGAATTTCTGTCAAAGTGGCTGCTTAATTTCCAATCTCCTTGAGGAATGTCCTGATGAATTACTCTGCTGATCAAGGAAAGAGCCAACCTACAGAATAAACAGACCAATCAGTCTGGTTGCAGAGTTAACAAGCGTGTTGTGTAACTACAAGAGATGAACTTATTATTAACTAGCACAATTTTCAAGAAAGTCTCAATTACAATCTTAGTTTTATACAACCATAGAAAGAGAACACATTCATGTCACCATTTCTCCAATCTGAACTCAAGAAACAAGAGTGTAGCTCTTACAAAGATATTTTCCATTTTTCTTCATTAATGAGAAATGTATCCTTGAGTATGACAATTTTTCATGTTAGTTTTCCTGATAGATGACACAAGAGCTAATGGAGAACATACCCTATAGCATGCATTATTTTGTAAGTACAGGTAATTCCCCAAAAGTAAATGCATTGTGATTCAACATGTCACCAAATTGACCATTCTGTTACCTATAAAAACTGCTTTTTAGGCAGTTTAAGTTTAAGAACAACTGCTCAGAGGAGAGAGAAGATGGCAGAGTAGAAGAGGGTGCTTTCCTTGCTGCTCCATGGTGTGAGACCAAGGCAGCAGATACACAGCTTCTCAGTGAGGTGGCTGAAAGAGGGAGTTCACTGGGATTTGATACCAGACAATCAGAGCAGCTTGGGGACTCAGAAGGTTGGATACAATAAAATAAAGAAGAAAGCCCACAACCATCGCTAGCTGCCAGAGCCAACACATCATGGGTAAAGGAGAGGAGGAAGACTAGAAGAAACCACATCTCAGGTGGTGCCACAGATTGTCTTAGGTGTGGAGAAATCTGAGATTAAAAACACTGCCTGACTGATCCAGAAGCTGACTACACAATAGACTGGTGCACGAAAGACTTCTCATGTTTCCCAAGTGTCCACTGAGAACCCAGGTAGGGGCTGTCTTGAGGCGACTACACTGCCTCAGCCAGTGGTAACAGAACTGGGAACTGGGAACTGGGAATCGGGATCCAGGAAATCTGACCTGAGCCTGATTCACAGTCCTGGACTACACCTGCTGCATGACCTACACTGTGCCTAACAAACCAAAAGAAAAGGAGGCACATGGAGCACACCACCCAGGGGAATGTGGGTCAGACAGGTCGGAGAAAGCCAGGTTCCCTCTGGCCTCTCCAGCCTGAGCCTGGCTGGCTCACAGAACCAGCTGAGGTGGGGAGGGTGTGAAGGGTGTGGCTATACTCCTGGACTAAGCCTGGGAAGCCAGTAAAGGCTGACTCCTTGAGCAGCAGCCACCACCTCAAGAGCGGAACCCTGGGGAGACTCCCGGGGTTCAGTCTCCCAGCACAGACTGGCAGCTGCTGGGCCCTCTAGGTACCATGATTTAGTATCTTCAGACTGGTTGCCACTCAGTGAAGATCCTGGGGCCTGACTAGACCTAAGCGGCACCTTCAGAAACTCCACCTACAGAACTCCTCTCACAAAACTCTGCAGTGACTCCATCCTGGGAGTGGAGCTGACAGTACTTCCCAGCCCACTCTACCTTATAATGCCCAAAAGGGAAGCTGAGAATTTATGAACTCCAACTGGCAACATGGTGAGCAAAATAAAAAAAAAAGCATGACAGCCCATGGCCGCTACCTTTGTGCTCAGAATATACCTCAAGAAGAAATGGAAAGAAAGGCACGTGGACATAGTGAACATATATTCTCAGTGAGGATTTTGACAGCTGAAATGGAAAGAATACCTTATTTTCACTAAGAATCAATCTCTCTCTCTCTCTCTGGTTTGTATGCTGAATGGTTCCTGGACATTTACAAATGTTTCTTTTTTCATTTCTAGTATTTCTTGAAGGTAGTTATTTTCCTTGCTCTGTTTTTTGAGGGTTAGGGTTTTTTATTAGTATATTTTGGTTTTTTTTTTTAATTTGTCTGTTTCCCTTGTTTTTATTTCTCTTTTTTCTTTTGCAAACAGCCAAATTCTATCATGCTCGTTCACTTTTCCTTTAAGGTTTTACTTCTATTTTCTCTCCTCCTCCCTCCTTACCATCATGTCCTATATTTCTTGTGCATTCTCTCTAGTTCACCTTTTGAAATTGCAAATTCTTTTATAGCTACCTATACTTCTTCCCTCTTAATGAACTCTATTCTTAACATCTTTTAGCACTAATTGGTTCATATAATGCCTACCCCCTTCGCTAATGCCGTAGCAATTATTAATGCTGTGGAAGTCATAGATGGTATCTGTTCCTTCGTTTTATGCCACAGATAATACATAACTTATTGTTCTTCCTAATGGCAATTGCTGACCATACCATTTCTGTTTCTTGTGCTAATTAACACTGTAAAAGTCACAGTAGGAACTAAGTATTTAATTTAATGCTGTATATTGTCTGCATTGGTTATTTATATTATTTGTCTCTCCCTAATCTGTGAAGTACTGAAAACCTACAGGGACACTGTAAATTCGCAGAGTAGAATCCAGACCTATACAGATAGATGAGTAGACACACAAACAATATGAAAAGGTAAAGGAATAACCATCCCAAACAACCAGAAATGCCTCAAGAACATTCTCCATTTACAGTACAGTGGAGGAAATGTCAGAGAAGAAACTGAGAAAGTTCACAGTTAAACTGATCTACAAGGTAAAAGACTATAGAAGGAGTGAAATCAGAGAAGTGAAAGATCACTTCAATAAAAAAAAAAAGTTCTAAAAAAGAACCAAACAGAAATATTCAATATAAAGCAATCAATAAACCAAATTAAAGATTCAATGGAAAGCATCACCAGCAGACTAGACAACTTGAAAGATAGTTTCAGGCAACGAAAACAATATAATCTTTTTCTTTTTTTAGTTTTAGACAGACACAATAACTTTATTTTTTTTATTTTTATGTGGTGCTGAGGATCAAACCCACATACTAGGCAAGTGCTCTACCCCTGAGCCACAACTGCAGCCTCAAAATATATAATCTTGAAAATAAAGTTGATCATGGAGAAAGATGTTAAGAGATCATGAACAGAATTTTCAAGAAATATGGGATAACATTAAAAGGCCAAATCTAAGGTTCATAGGGATAGAAGAAGGTTCTGAATTACAAACTAATGGAACGTACAATCTTTCCAATAAAATATCAGAAAATCTTCCAAAGCATAAGAATGAAATGTAAAATCAAATACAGGAGGCATACAGGACTCCAAATATACGAAATTGCAACAGATCCACTCCAAAGCACATTATTATGAAAATGCCTAAAATAAGAATAAGGATAGAATTTTTAAAAGCTGCTATAAAGAAAATGACTTGTTACATTTAGAGGTAAACCAATCCAGATCTCAGCTGATTTCTCAACCCAGACCCTGAAAGGTCATGGAATAATATGCCAAGCTATGAAAGAAAATGGATGCCAGGCAAGAATACTATATGAGGCAAAATTAAGCTTCAGAATTGAAAAAATAAAAACCTTCCACAATAAACAAAAGTTAAAAGAATTTAAAACTGGAAAGCCTGCACTATAAAATATACTCAACAAAATATTTAATGTAGAAAAAATTAAAATCAGCAGAGAAACTACACTAGAATAGTCAATCAAAGGAGAATCTAATTCAACTTAAAAACTAGAAATAAAATGACAGGGAATATAAATCATCTCTCAATAATAACTCAATACAAATAATCTAAACAATAATCAAAAGACACAGACTGGAAAATTGGATTAAAAAGAAAGACCCAACCACATGCTGTCTCCAAGGGGCAGGCATAAACATCCACAGACTGAAGGTAAAAGGATGGAGAAAAAACATCATTACATGGAATTCATAAACTACCAGGGGTCACTACTCTCATATCAGATAAACTGAACTTCAAGCCAAAGTTAATCTGAAAAGACAAAGAAGGTCATTTCATATTGCTTATAGGAAACATACAACAAGAAGAAATAACAACTGTAAATATTTATGCCCCAAACAACCGAGCATCTATGTACATCAAACAAACCCTTCTCAATACCAAGAATCAAATAGACCATAACACAATAATACAGGGTGACTTTAACGTACCTCTCTCATCACTGGATGTATATTCCAAACAAAAACTAAATAAAGAAGCTACAGAACTAAAAATACAACTCATAATGTAGACAACTGAACAATTGATATATGTAGAATATTTCATCCATCAATGACTAAATGCACTTTCTTCTCAGCAGGACATGGAGCATTTTCTAAAACAGACCATATCTTAGGCCACAAAGTACCTCTTAAAAAATACAAAAAATATAGAGATAATACCTTGCATTCTATCAGATTATGATGGAATGAAATTAGAAATCAACAATAAGATAAAAAATACAAACTAACAACTGGAGGCTACATAATACACTACTGAATGATAAATGGATAGCAGAAGAAATCAGAGGTGAGACAAAAAAAACTTAGAGGTAAATGAGAATAGTGATACGACATCAAAATCTCTGGGACACTACGAAGGCTATTCTAAAAGGGAAGTTCACTGCATTGAGATCACAAATTAAAAGAATAAAAAGACATCAAATAAATAATGTAACATTACATCTCCAGGTTCAATAAAAAGAACAAACCAACACCAACTGTAAGACAGGAAATAATTAAAATCAGAGCCGAAAACAATGAAATGAGATTTTAAAATCAATTCAAAATAATCCATGAAACAAAAGTTGGTTCTTCAAAAGAATAAACAAAATTGATACACTCTTAGCCAAGCTAACCAAAAGAAAGAAGGAAAAACTCAAGTTACTAAATCCATGATGAAAAAGGAAATATCACCACAGACACTACTGAAATATAGAGCATTACCAGAAACTATTCTGAAAATTTATACTCCAATAAGCTAGAAAACCTTGAAGACTTTGACAAATTTCTAGAGGCATATCATATACCCAAAGTGAACCAGAAGGGTCTAGAAAATTTAAGCAGATCAATTTCAAGTAATGAAATTGGAGATGCCATCAAAAGCTTATCAACAAAGAAAAGCCCAGGACCAGACAGATTCTCAGCCAAGTTCTACTAGTCCTTTAATGAAGAATTAACACCAATCCTCTCAAATTATCCCATGAAATAGAAAAGGAGGGAATCCTTCCCAAACACATTCTATGAAGCCTATATCACCCTTGATACCAAACCAAAGACACATCAAGGAAAGAAAACATTAAACCAATATTCTTGATGAACATAGATGCAAAAATTCTTAAAATACTGGCAAATCACATACAAAAACACATTTAAAAGATAGTGCACAGCCAGTGGCGCACACCTGTAATCCTAGCACTTTGCAAGGCAGAGGCAGGAGAATTGTGAATTCAAAGTCAGCCTCAGCAACAGCAAGGCACTAAGTAACTCAGTGAAATCCTGTCTCTAAATAAAACAGAAAATAGGGCTGGGGATGTAGCTCAGTCATCAAGTACCCCTGAGTTCAATCCTCAGAACGAAAAAAAAAGATAGTGCACCATGAACAAGTTAGTTTCACCCCAGGGTTGCAAAGTTGGTTCGCTGTATGGAAATCAACAAATGTAATTCATCATATAAACAGACTTAAAGACAAGAATCATATGATTATCTCAATAGATGCAAAAAAAGCATTTGACAAAATATAACATTAATTCCTGTTTAATACTAGGGAAAAAAGCAGGGATACAAGGAACATACCTCACTCAACATTGTAAAAGCTATATACAATAAACCCAAGGCCAACGTCATTCTAAGTCGAGAAAAAACTGAGAGCATGCCTCTAAAATCAGGAACAAGACAGGCATGCCCACTTTCACCACTCTGTTCAACATAGTCCTTGAAACTCTAGCCAGATAAGGCAAAATAAAGAAATAAAAAGGATAAGAATATGTAAGGAAGAGCTCAAACTGTTAGCTGATGACATGGTCCTATATTTAAAAGACCCCAAAAACTCCACCAGTAAACTTCTAGAACTCAAAAAATTCAGCAAAGTAGCAGGATACAAGAGTAACATCCATAAATCAACTGCATTCTTATACACCAATGATGAATCAGCAGAAACAGAAATTAGTAAAACTAGCCCATTCACAATAGCCTCCAGGAAAACAAAATACTTGTGAATCAATCTAATGAAAGAGGTGAAGAGCTTCTACAATGAAAACTACAGAACACTAAAGAGTTAAAAGAAGACCATACAAGATGAAAAGATCTCCCATGTTCTTGGATAGGCAGAATTAATATTGTCAAAATGGCCATACTTCCAAAAGCACTATACAGATTTAATGCAATTCCTATTAAAATTTCAGTCACATTCTTCATAAAAATAGAAATGCCAATCAAATTCATTTGGAAAAATAAGAGGTCCAGATTAGCCAAAGCAATCTTTAGCAAGAAAGTAAAGCAGGAGGCATCACTATACTACAGAGTTATACTAACAAAAAAGGCATGGTATTGGCACAAAAACAGGCATGAAGACCATCTATGCATATGTCTTCCTAGCATACATGTCTTGCCAATTCGGTCTACAGTAACACGAGACTGCCAGCTTTGAAATCAATCATTTGGGAGTATCTACACCAATGAAACTGGCAAACACTATGAATTGGGGCTTTTAAACAGAACACTGCTAAGAACAGGCCAGCAAAAGGCAGGAAGAAGTGGGATAATTTCCACAGGAAAGACAAAGGTATACCATGGCAGACCCATTTAAGAGATTTCGCTACTTTTAAGAAGAGAAGACCTCAGGCAAGTACAAAGTGCCTCAGGTTACGGGTAACAGTGCTGTCATAGTTATGCTTGGAGCAGTTCAGCAACAGCACTACCTTAGTCAATTTGTTTTCTAACTTTTAAAATTTAGTTTTTGTAACTTGTTAACACACTATGGTGGGTAAGAAGATGGGCTCTGATTCAAGCTTGCCTGGACCTGAATCACAGCATGGCACATCACTTTTTGTTCAACTAGCTGTGTTATTTAAGATCTCTGTGTCATAAGGCAGAACAGCAAGCATGCTTACCTCACCATCTTACTGCAAGAACAAAAATGACTGATAAAAAGAAAGCATCTATGGCTGAAGATAATTTTCAGTAACAGACTATTATAGGGTTGAACATTCCTGATCTGAAGATCCAAAACACTCTAAAATCTAAAACCTTCTGGGCATCACACAAGTGTTCAAAAATTTTAAGTGCTGGAGCATTTCAGATTATTGGATCATGAACACTTCACTGGTGAAGTCTATGCAAATATTCCAAATTTTTTTAAAAATTCAAATTCTGAAAAACATTTTGTCCCAAGTCATTTGTTAAGGGATACTCAACAGCTGTTATACACCAGAATGTAAACTCCATGAGACCATGTTTGATTCAATGAGATATCACCTTTGTCTAGAATAATAAGTAGCACTTGTCTCATGTGTGTATATATGTCTATACACATATATGCACATATATATGCACATATACATATATATATGCACATATACATAGGTGTATACGTAATGAATGTCTGTGTATAAAGAAAAGGAAACACTAAACTTTTGACAGCAGTTATTCCTAGATGGCAGATAGGGGCAATTTCTTTTCTTTTTTCTTTTTTTATATTTTTTAGTTGAACATGGACACAATACCTTTATTTTTCTCATTTATTTTATGTGGTGCTGAGGATCAAACCCAGTGCCTCATGTGGGCAAGGCAAGCGCCACTGAGCCACAACCCTAGCTCTGAATAAAGTGATTTTAAAAAGTTACTACCATCATCAATAATGAGGTAAACTAAGATCACATTTCTCATACATCACTTAAGCTGCACTACTAATGAAAACACAATCTCAATCCAGTAAAAAACTCAACCCAAATCAAGGGGCCTTCCTATATAAAAGGTAACTTGTAATCTTCCAAAATATCACTAGTGAAAGTTAAAGACTGAGGCACTGTTTCAGACTAAAAAGACTTCCCAACTAAATGCAATGCATGACCCCAAACTGGATACTGAAATGATTAAAACAAACTGCTATTAAGGACATGTTTGGGACAACTGGCAAAATTTGAATGAGGTTTACAGATTTAACATCATACCAAAGTTAAAATTTCTTGTTTCAGTAATTATTTTGTGGTTACAGAAAAGAATATTCTTGTTCTTAGGAAATAAGAATTAAATATTTGGAGTAAAGGTAGGTCTACAACCTACTCTGAATGATTCAGGGAAAAATGGTAAGAAAACAGTCATGCAAATGTGACAAAATTTTAACAGCAAATCTACATTTAAGGTATATAGGATTTCTTTACAACTTTTCTATATTTTTAAATTATTTCAAAGAAAATGTTTTCCAAAACACACTTGCTCAAATAATTTATAATACAATTAAGCTAAAAAGAAAAAATAAGTAACATTCCTGAGACTAATTTTTATATCCTTCAAGAATATGTATTTATATAAAGGCATGCTTGCAATGTTCCTCAATTATGAAATAACAAAAATCACTTTAAAAAATATTTTTTAGTTGTCAATGGACCTTTATGTTACTTATTTATATGTGGTGCTGGGAACTGAACCCAGTGCGTTAAGCATGCTAGGCAAGCGCTCTACCACTGAGCCACATCCCAGCCCCCAAAAATCACTTTTCATTTGAGATTCTTTTTTTTTTTTTTGGTACTGGGGATTGAACTCAGGGGCACTCAACCACTGAGCCACATCTCCAGACCTATTTTGTGTTTTATGTAGATATAGGGTCTCACTGAGGTGCTTAGCGCCTCGCCATTGCTGAGGCTGGCTTTGAACTCACGATTCTCCTGTCTCAGCCTCTCTAAGTGCTGAGATTACAGGCTTGAGCCACCGCGCCCGGCTTCATTTAAGATTCTTAAAGGAGTTTTATGAACCTTCGAAATCAATTTCCTAGTTTGCCAAAATGACAAAATTTAACCTACCATACATAAAAGTGGAACCAAAAAAATAAGAATAATAAGAAAATACTAGAGCATTATTCCAAAGTCAGACTTTTCCATTAGAGCAGAAAAAAAGAAAAGAAAAAAGAAGAAAAATAACTCCACTAACTTTCACTCATGCAACACATTTCTTTCAACATAATAGTACAGGCAACTGATAATATTTTGTCCAATCATTTTTTAAAACAATCCAAGACTGATAACTAGTGATAGCTTTTCCATAGGCTAAAATGCAAAGTCTTATCCCTTGGAAACTGATGGTAACAAGTGTCCAATGTCACTAAAGGCTCACACTGCAGAGGCACACCCAATAACAATGGGCAAAGCTAATACAGATTCTGGCTACAAAGAACACCATCCCCCACTAAAAGAAATCAAGGTTCTTCAGAGTGGTGGCTGGTTCCAGACCTGGGTCAGGGAATATACAGATGGGCTTGAAATATCTTGTTTTAATAGAAAATAAGAAAATGTTATTAAAAAAAAAAGTTGGAGCAATGTCTAAAGGACACAAAAGCCAAACTAAAGTGGCTTCCTTTAGACAAATTAGGGACTATTTGGAGACCAAACAACTAAGAAGAGTAATGAATAATAAATAATTTTTTAAAAATAGGAAGTCCTGGGCCTATAATAATGGTAAAGATAGAGAAACTGAATAGAGAAGAAGGGACAACTTCACATATAGTCACATGTGAGGGCTGACTAGTAAAAGTGGAGAGATGGGTAGAGTGGTAAAACTATCATTTTTGCAACTGTAATAGTAAAGATAGATTATCACAAAAATCGTCACTGAATGCTCATTCTAGGGGAAAATTCTGATGAGAAATAAGATATTTACATTGCCCTAAAGTTTCTCCCCAAAGACTGTCCATTTGTTCCAAGAGAAAAAAAAATGTATTTATCCAGTGAAGAAATCTGCCAATACCTAGACCAGGTAATCAAAATAAACATCTCAATAAAGATATCAAGAGGACACTATGTGCCTCTGCATGTGCTAATCCTAAGAAGGACAAAATACTACTTATATAGTACTCTAACCAGGAACACAAAACCTTAGTCTCACCAAAAGGAACATCAGACCATAAGAAACATTCTATTTAACAAAATAAGAAGACATTGACTATATTTTTCAAAAACTGTCAATGCTATAAAGGATAAAGAAAGACTGTGAACATATTCCAGATTAAAGGTGGCTAAAAGGACATGACAACCAAAAGCAATATCTAACCCTGCCACGATTAAAAGAGAATATCCCTGGGGCTGGAGTCATGGCTCAGCGGTAGAGCGCTTGCCTAGCATGTGCAAGGCACTGGGTTCAATCCTCAGCACCACATAAAAATAAAGGTATTATGTACACCTATAACTAAAATAAAAATATTTTAAAAAAAAAGAGAATATCCCTACTTTTATAAAATACACATATTTTAAGAATAAAGAGCGAAGATGTATGTAAAAAATTTTGAGAAAAACTATCTATAAGCAGAGTGCAAATGATAAAAGCAAACAGAGTAAAATGTTAATAGGTGTTATCCCATGCAAAGGATATATGGGTATTCTTGATGCTGTTTTTATAAAAATTTTATACAAATTATTATTAAATGATTTTAATACTTTTGAAACTATTCCTAAAAAAGTTTCAGAAACATAAAACTAAGAAACTTTTTTTGTAAAACTCAAAAGGCTTTAAAAGGAATCAAGACTGGGCACAGTGGTGCACACCTATAATACCAGCAATCTGGGAGGCTGAGGCAGGAGGATCTCAAGTTCAAAGCCAGCCTCAGCAACTTAATAAGACCTTAAGCAACTTGGCAAGACCCTGTCTCAAAGCAAAAAATAAAAAGGGCTGGGGATATGGTTCAGTGATTAAACACCCCTGGATTTAATCCCTAGTACCAAAAAAAAAAAAAAGAATTAAAGACTGAGGATGCTGTAAACTCTATCACTGTAGATGCGTACAAAGATCCACCATTAGCAGCAAACTCTGAAAGTTCCCTTGACACTCAGTTCCACACTAAGAGCATAAAACCAGTCCTTACCCTCACAAAAGTGTCCCTTACCTGATGATATAGAAAAAATAACACAACACAGCAGACATTTTAATCAATAAACCCGTGTCACATAAACAGTATACACTACAGGAGTGTGTTGAAAGGAGAAAGGAAGATGAGTCAACACTGACAGCTGCCATTTTCTGAACACCTGATTCAAGTCAGGCTGAACGAGGTGCTTTCCAAAGGCAGTGAGATATCTTTATTCCCATTTTCAAGCTTAAAAAAGTGCAGCTCAGAGAATTTTTAATATCTTCCATAAAAACTAAGCTAAAAAGGGTCAAGTTGAGATTCAAATCCAAGTAGAATTTCAAAGTCTGTATTCTTTCCACTATTTCTGACTCTGAAGTTAGGCCCAGAAGACAGAGTAACATGGAAGAAAAAGAGATGTGTAAAGAAGTAATTACCAATAAAAGAAACATTAAGTAGCAAACAGAGTAAAGGAGCAAAAAGAGTTTAAAGGAAGAGGGTGCTAAGGAACAGGAAGAGAGAAGTTATATGAAGATAGTGGTAACGGAAATGCAGTATGAGGTATGCTTATGCTTAAGGTAAACTCAAACACAAGCACAACAGTTGCCTGGACTCTCACAGATGTGAGACAAAGTCAAATAGGGATGTTCGCCTGTGCGCTTACTCGCTGTGCTGGTGTTTCTCATCATCACGTGGAGCTTATGGAAAGCAAGGACTATACCTTTTTAGGCACTTCGCCAATGCCTATCTAATATTAAAAGTTGTTCAACCAAGTGCATAAAGATGTCAGAGATCAGCTTAGGTTGAATATAAATGGCAAGTCAAAAGATTCATATTTAAACCTGTGTAGACAAGAGAAGATACAGGCTTGTGTGGTATCCATGTATTGGCTGAAAATGGGAGGGGGAGTGTGTGGCACATTAAAAACAGCTAATATTCTAGAACAATTTCTCTCACAGCATGAGAAGGAAAAGAATAATAGGAGCAAAGACACCATTTCAGGAAAATATAAAAACACAGTATGAGGAAGGAAAACAAGCTTTAACTATTATAATATCAAGATGACCTAAAACAAAGAAATATGAGGAAGGCAATCCATTAAGTAACAATTTGATCAAACACTATAACTGAATGGATGGGGGCAGGAAAACAATAAACCTAAAGCAACATTAACAGGAAAAAAGGGGTCTGCCTTGTTAAGAGAAAAACAGGATCTGTGAGAAAGAGAATGATGAGCTTTAAAGCTTAAGTTTCACATGTATCAGCAGGATGGATAACTAGATATTATATCTCCAACAAGGAGAGAGTGGGACAGGCTGTCAGGGAGGCTCCCAAGGGCTGGCAAGGGAGACCTGAAGGCCAACCTATACTAGATTTAAATATAAAGCCTTGGCCACAGATGAGTTCTCCATGGTAACAGAGAACAAGGGCTAGACTCTGTTCTTGCAGGGGAGTCCAGAAAGAAAAATGTGATCTGGAGCCCAAGACCAAACAAGGAAAAAGGCTAGTCCAACAGAAAAAATCAGAAAACTAAGATCAACAAAGCCAAAAGAGGCAAGAATATAAAGAACCTATAGCATTAAATGGAATGATTTTTAAATAATACTCAGAATAGGCAATGGAAGAGTGCTCAAGACAGAATTAGGAATTGTTTTAATTGTTCTCCAGCCTTACCTGTGCCTTTTCATCATATACCATTCATCTATCTCTTCCAGTGTCTCAAATGCAGAAACAGGTCCTGTGGATCCAGAGGAACTCAAGCTCAACTGCTACCTAGGAAGATTTTAAGGCTGTGGAGCCACAGCTGAGTCCTCCACAGCCCCAAACTTAAAATTCTTACTTCCATTTTGAGTCTTTCAGAAAACTCATTTGCTAAACTCAATTAAATAATCACCTCCTAGATTCATGATAAAGCCAATTCCCTATCAACTAAAATATTTGATCATTCTCTTTATTTTAACCACTCTGTTGTTAATAATGCCTTTCGTAGCAACAAGGCTTTTGGTGATGATTTAATGTAGGAAAGACAGACTATTAATCTGTACTAATTAGGTAGAAAGCTAGTCTGCATTGTTAAAAGATTTTCAAATGAATTATTCCTAAAATATATATAATATATATGTATATACGTGTGTGTGTGTGTGTAACTACCATTCATTAGTATTGGGATTACTTTTAAAAACAGGAGCATATATGAAACATTAATAGTAATATTAAATAAATTTTGAAATGCCTAATTTTTTCCTGTAAACATTCCCTTTTATATACTTTGTTATTTCAGTATTTCTATTCCAGTCCATCCAGTAGATGTGAATTAGCAGAATCTTATTTAATGGCCAAATACTAATGGATTTGTTACCTTCCCTTCTGTTCTCATTACTACAATCTTAAGTCATTCATCCATTCATGCCAAACAAGAACACAGTGCCTTACATTGAATGTATTGTCTTTGCTATCAACCAAATATTAGAATTACCAAAGTAAATACTACCAGGCCTCTGCCCTGCAGGAATAATAGATATGCATATAGACTGAATGGCATGTGATAAATGCTGTGTTGGCGCACGCACGCACGCACGCCCCCGCATGTGCACACACATACACACAGCTCTTCTAGGTAAAAAACTCTAGAGTTTGGATGCCCATGAAAAGATACAATCAGAAAATCTTCTGTGGAAAAATGCCTATGCCCAATGTTGCTCAAGACTCAAGGCAAATCATCTCAGGCAGGGACATACACCCTGAAAGAAGCCATCTGAGTGCAGCTAGAGGAACAAAAACTGCATCTAGTTCATCCTTAAACACTCGAATCTCATTAAAGGACCCGACATATAGCAAGTGTTCAATGTTTTTTGAGCTGAACCAAAAATATTTTTTTAAAACATAAAACTTAAAGAAGAATGCTAAGTTTGTCTGGCTTATTACTTCCTTCCTTCACTTAAATACTGGAGAGTGCTAAGGCAAGACACACTGAGGCTATAAGGACAGTTTTTGCCCCCTTGAGGCTCACAGTCTCTTCAGGAAGAAGAGAGAGAAAGCCATAGCTGCAATTATATAAGAGCAGTGTAAATGCCGGGTGCAGTGATGCACGTCCGTAATCCCAGCTACTCAGTAGGCTGAGGCAGAATGCCGGGTGCAGTGATGCACGTCCGTAATCCCAGCTACTCAGTAGGCTGAGGCAGAATGATCCCAAGTTCAAAGCAACACTGGCAACACTGTTGCCAGTCTGGGCAACAGTGCTGAGAATGCAGTTCAATGACAGAGTATTTCCTAGCATGCATGTACAAGGTCTTGGGTTGTATCCCCAGCACTGCCCACCCCAGGAAAGGAAACAGCATTGCAGCAAAGCAAGGATTAGGGACTACAGGAATCAGGCACACCTGACACTGCCTCAGCAAAGTTAGGGCAAGGAGATTTTCCATAGAGTCATCTCAAACAGATCAATGGAAAGAGCTAGAGGAATACAAATTTTTACCCAGTTCCAAATTCTGTCTGAAGGACATATCTGGAATGAATGAACGAGGGTTACATGTGTGCGGAGATGAAAGAGGCTACAAACTAAATTCAAAATCATTCAGGAAATGGCTGTCATACCGAAGAGGTTTTAAGTCCTGGATATAATGGAGCTTATAAAATCTTATACAACACTAACACACACACACACCCCAAAATATCAAGCTTCTTGTATTTCTATCTCTGTGAGCATCCTAGGGTGCTGTTCCTTGGCTTTCCTTACAATGGAATTCTAAAGTAGAACATCATAAAATGTAATTATAGGACACATGATGTGCATTTATGCTGCCTAATGTACTGGACTGCTTCAAGAAAATGAAAGGGAATTTTAAAAGGTACAGTCATGGCAAGGCAGCACCTCGCACTCCCAGTCTCTTTAAAATAAAAATTAATATAACTTTATGAAGATGTTGCCATCAGGCTAGGAAAGAAAAGGACTACCAGAAGAAAAACCCAAATCACTGAACATAACTGTGCAATTCTGCTGTTTTCTTGACTATCTTTTACAGTACTGGTTTGGTTCTCAGGATAACCTAGTTTATACTTGCAATTAGCACATTACACAGAGAGCAAGCAACAGAGAATATAAGCATATCTACATACACAAAAATCTTCAATGTTACTTAGCATTCACTATTTCTTAAATGCAACAAGCTATTCTGGAACAGATCATGTGCTGCCACACATGGTAGGGAAGATTAAAAACGCAGGTTCCAGATTAAGATCAGTATCAGGCACAACAGCTATCAATTTGATAAGTAAATACTTTAAACTCATTTTATCTGTCAACAAAATGAATCATTCATTTACTTATCACCTAAATGTGTTAGGGACTATGAAGAACTAGAAAAGGGCTGGGATTATAGCTCAGCAGTACAGCTTGCCTCGCACATGTGAGGCTCTGGGTTCAATCCTCAGCACCACATAAAAATAAATAAATAAAATAAAAATAAAACAGAACTAGAAGAGAAAAATGAAATAAATTAGCACCCTGCCCTCAAGTAGTTTTTATATTTTAGCAGGTAAGAAATCAAATCACAAAAAGTAACCGTAGAGGGAAAGCTCCATTAAAACAAAACAAAACAAAAAAAGACAATAGTAGATAGGATAAGTGTAAGGAAGGGGTGAAAGGATGTTTTCATACAGGGAGAGCTCCTCTCAGAAGTCATATTTGAGCTGAATGAATTAAGGGGAAAAAGTGTTCAAGGACAAGGGAAGGCAAGTACAGATTCAGCATGTTCAAGTAACAACAAAGAAGGTAGTTCAGCAGAAGCAAGTGAATAATGTGAATAACTGACTTGGGGGTGAGGATGAAGTGTGGATTTATTTTTAGTGTGATGCTAAACCACGTGTGTGTGTGTGTGTGTGTGTGTGTGTGTGTGTGTGTTTTAAGTGTGATGCTAAACTTTTGGGGGGGAAAGTGACTTTTTTTGTTAAAAAAAAAATGAAAAATTTCAAAGAGTTAGTATGGTTCCTCTGTGGGGGACTGACCACAGCAAGGAAATTACAGAAACAGGAAGATGACTTAGGAAGCTAGCCAAAGTAGTTTAGACAAAGCACAAGAGTAGACTAAACTGACAGGGAACAGTACCACCATCTCCCTTAGAAGGCTTGGAAAAATCGCCCCTCCCCTTACGTAAGAAATCTATGTCAGGTATCTGAGGAACAGAAAGGATCTATCTCTGTTTCTCCCAGCTCATTCCTGCTTGACAAGCTTGGAGTTCAACCAATAAAAACCATTTCTAAAGATAATAAGATACCAACTGGACAACGCAAAATGCTATAGACTAATGAAGGAGGTGCCTCCACCCTCCAAAATAACTAAGGAATGCTCTCCTCCCAGGAGCCATGGCCACTCTCCTGCCACTTCCTCCTGGACAAACCTTAGATGTATACTCAAAAAGTTTATCTGAAAGTAAATGCCCTTCTATACTCAGAGAGTACTAGAAGTCTGAAACTCTCAGTGAATGGGAGTAGGCTGCTACCACACCCTGTTCCCACTTGCTGTTGCTTTGGGGACATGAGTTCTAGAGGAAGTAGGTTGATGACACCTGTTTCCAGAAGCTTGCATTCTTGGCCACAAGATCACCACCTGTCATTGGACTTTGATGAAATCCAAACTGATTCACCAGAAGAATGCCAGGCCCTCTATCCTAGGGTAGAGGGAAAGTCAGACGTTAGGTGACTTTTTCTTTGTTCACTGTAGTTTCTGGACCCAAGGAAGGAGTAGATAGCTTTTTGTATCATGTGGCATCACACGTTTACTTTTTAATCCTAAGGACTCACTGAAACATACAGTCTTGTTCTACATATACCCAGGCTACACACACACACACACACACACACAAAAGAGCAAGGTCTCCACCATGTAGGGGATAGTATTTAACTAATATAGCAGTTGGCAAATTTTATCTGTAAAGATCCAGATGATGAATACCTTAGTTTCTGTGGAATATATATATGGTCACTCTTGAAACTACTCTATTCTGCTTTTTGTAGTCCAAAAGTAGCCATAGACATAAAGAAATAAGTATAGCTATATTACAATAAAACCTTATTTCCAAAAATAGGGAGTGGACCAGTGGCTCACAGGTTGTAGTGTGCAAGCCTCTGGCCTAATAATAAAGTTTTTTGAGGGGAGGACAGGAAGCAGTACTGGGGATTGACCTTAGGGCCTCGTGCATGCTGGGCAAGTGCTGTACAACTAAGCTACAGCCCAAAGTTTCAACATACTATACTGCTTGGATCAGATAAAACTCTGATCCCTCTCTCTTGAAAGAAACACAGACACCCTGCCCTCCTGTAAAAAAAAAAGAAAAGAAAAAATTGTATATATATTCCAGAGGTTCACACACTAGCCTACCTGACAAAAGACATCAACAAAAAACAGATTGAGACCCATGATTCCAGTAGGAGAAATTCAAGCAAACTCATACATACGGTCACATAAGAAATGCCACAAACAAAAGCATTTCAAAAGTGCTATGGCATAACAAAAGAAAGAACAGGAAAAAATAAAATCAGCCAGGGTAAAATTAGGAAGGCTACCCAGAGGATAAAACTTAAGGTGAATCTCAAAAATACATGTAGGAGCTGAGTAGGGAAACAAAGGATAAGTCTGTGCAAAGGAGGTGAAAGGATATGAAAGGCTTAGAAATGCACAAATACAGCATACTCAAGGATTTATGTACCATGGCTTGACCAAGGGGAATGCATAAGCAAAAGACAGGACCAGAACAAGAACTTCTGCCTTTATACTCTAGACCAAGGGAAGCCATGAAAGGACTAACATTGTCTGTCCTGTGTATCTCTATACATAGTTGGTGAAGAACAAATAAACTAAACGGTTTTATATAACATTAATCTTCACTATTTTTCAAATATCTCTATCAATCAAGGTATTCCTTGATTATACCAAATGAAGGAAGAACTCTCTTACCCTAACTTTTATCTTGGTCTGCTTTTTTCCCCATGGCATCTTTTACTCTCTGGCACACAGATTTATTCATGTGTATAAATATATTTAATATATTATACATATATGAGCATATATGAACTCACCCAGCTCTTCCTATTCTGTAAGCTTCCTGAGGGCAGCGACCATATTTGTTTCTTTCCATGCTATATCAGTGCCTAAAAGGGTGTCTGATTGTTTTTTAAGCACTCAATAAATGCTGGCTGAATGAATGAATGAACTGTAGTCTCTTTCTGTAAACAGTCTGCTTCTCACACCTCAATGAATCTTAGATGACTAGATGAGACATCAAAAGATCTATAATCTAATGCTGAGTATAACAAATTTTTAGCTCAGATATTCTTAAAAAGTCACTCAAGCCCTGTGCTTATAATCCCAGTGACCCAGAAGGCTGAGGCAGGAGGATTATGAGTTCAGCAACTTAACAAGGCACAAAGCAACTCAGTGAGACCCTGTCTCTAAATAAAATACAAAAAAAACCCAGCTGGGCAATCCCAAAAAACTAAAGGCCGAATGTTCTCTCTGATAAGTGGATGCTGATCCGGAAAGGGGGGGGGGGCACACAGGAAGAATGGAGGAACTTTGGAGAAAGAGGGGAGAAGATATGGAGGCAGGAAAGATGGTGGAATGAGATGGACACCATTACCCTAGGTACATGTTTGATTGCATATTCAGTGCAATGCTACATCATGTACAACCAGAGAAATGAAAAAAAGTTGTGCTGCATTTGTGTACAATGAAATCAAAATTCATTCTTCTGTCATATATACCTAATCAGAATAAATTAATTAATTTTTTTAAAAAAGGGCTGGGGATGTGGCTCAGTGCCCTTGAGCTCAATCCCTAGTACAAAAAAAATTTTAAAAAAAGTCATTTAACACATAACTAAGAGTCAAAAGTACTATCAACAAGAAGAGAACATAATAGAAGGATGCTTTTTAGTTAACCTATGGGCTTTACCCATCTCTCAGAGATGAAAAATGCTCAGATACTCTCCCTGCCCCTTGGAATGTAAGGCCCACTCTAAACTGGCAGGCAAAGCCCTTTTTATACAGTTTTTCTTAGAAAATGCCTCGAAGTACCTCATGCAACATAAATAAGAATCAACTGAAAAACTTATTTTCAGCACAAACTAAAATTGTTCCAGATACAGACTTAGGTTGATTTCACTGTTAGACAATATTAAACACTTTTATTTGATGTTTAAAGTTACTTTTTATTTCAACAAGCTAATGTTTTACCAGTAAAAGATACTGACCAATGAAATCTAGGACCTGCATTTTTATTTTCAATCCTGCATATATACGTTCTAGCCTACAGCATCCCTCTCCTCAATACTAACATATAACAGTACTATTTTAAATACTAATAATAAAAATGCAAATTCATATACTTCTGGCACTATAACTTTGCAACACTATAGGCAAATTCTAACATTTCCAGGAACCATTTATTTGGTCCATTAAGATAATGCCAGCAGATGGCGCTCAACTGAGTGCTCTATAGAGTAGTTAGAAAATCTTCTCCCTAACAAGGAAGAACTTTTTCAGATGGAAAAGAAATCAAATTACAAAAAGTTTGGAAATCATGTAATGTATGGTCCCCTCAATAAGAAATTCCCTTTAAAAAAAGAGAGTTCTTTAAAGTTCTGAGAGTATATAATATATAAGCTCTTCTAGTTTCAGTATACAACTCTGCCTCAGTTTAGCAAAGCTAAATTGGCTTTGGAGAATGTTGGCTTTCCTGGTGGCTTCAAAAAAAAATCCAGTCTCTCCCTCTCACCACGGTTTCACAACTCTCTAGAACTGCTAGAATAATTAATTTAACATTTAAAGAGACACTCAACCTTTTGTGACAGGACCAGATACTTGGTTGAAAGGCAGACAACACCTGATTTTTATTAATTTTTGTTGAAATTTTTAATGAAAGGTTGAAAGTTATTAGATAACATTAACCTCTCTTGACTCCTCATTCCTCTCTTCTTCCTTGTCTCCCCTCCCAGAGAGCAGATGGTAGAAGCTTATACTCTGATATTTGGTCACTGACTGAAAAGGAGACATATTCTGTCATTAAGCACTGTATTGCCCTAATTTCTATTCCCATCCATCTCTCATAGTACTTATCAGCTTGCTTGATTATTTATCATCCTTGGTTCTCTTGGTTTTCCTCTAAAATCATCAATAAAGTTGGGTGGGGCTGTAGGCTTCTAGGACAAAGAATAGAAGAGTTTGCAAAACCTTTATCAAGTCACTCCCCTGAAATTCTTGGATGGTCAAGAGGATGAAATTCTAACTCTTGAGCATGTCCCTTCTATTTGTAATGTACCAGGACACTCCACAACCTAGTCTAGTCCCTACTTAACCTCCCCAGCTTCATCTCCCTCATAAAGCCCAAACCCTACGCTACAATCGCACCAAACAGTTGACCATTTAAGGACAGCATTTTGGTTTTGGGGGTTTGGGGGGGGTGGTCTGGGAATTGAATGCAGGCAGCAGTGCTTTACCACTAGACTATATTTCCAGCCCTTTTTATTTTGAGACAGGGTCTTGGTAAGTTACCAAGGCTAGCCTCAAACTTGCAATCCTCTTGCCTCAGCCTCTCAAGTAGCTGAGATTAAAAGTGGGTACCAGCCACTTCAATGTTTGTAGCAGCTCAATTCACAATAGCTAAACTGTGGAACCAACCTAGATGCCCTTCAATAGATGACTGGATAAAGAAACTGTGGTATATATACACAATGGAATATTATTTAGCAATGAGAGAGAATAAAATTATGGCATTTGCAGGCAAATGGATGGAGTTGGAGAATATCATGCTAAGTGAAGTAAGCCAATCTCAGAAAACCAAATGCCAGATGTACTCGTTGATAAGTGGATGCTGATCCATAATGTGGGGAAGGACATGGGAACAATGGTGGATCTCTGTTCACAGGGGTGTAAGGGGGGAGGGGGCATGGGGACAGCAAAGGTGGTGGAATATGATGGTCACAATAACCCTAACTTTATGTATGACTGCATATATGTTGTGATTCTATACAACTTATAACTAGAGAATTGATATGTTATCCTCTATCTATGTACAATGAATCAATTTGCACTGTTAACATGTAAGCCTAAATAAAACAAATTTAAAAAAAAAAAAGTGAGTACCACTGCACCCAGCAAGAACATATATTTAGGCCTCACTTTTATTAACTGTCTCTTTACTTGGCCATGCTTCCTTATTTACCTGTTATGCTGATGGTTAAAGCAGGACAGCAAAGCATCAAACAACACAACTCTCTCTATCCTGAGTAGAAATCTGGGTTCCTCCCTCAGGTGAAAAGTCTACTTACCTGACTTAAAATATATTATGCCTGACCCACTGCATGTAGATCAAGGTCCCTGCAATTCCTTGAGCCCATCAGGTTTGGGCAATGGGCAATGCTTAAGTAGGAACCCAGCAAGCCACATATAATCACCTCTGTTCAGGTATCATTTCTATGTCACAATACAACAAACTGTTACTAATATGGGGAAAAAAAGATACTCAAAGTTGGAAACTGGGAAAACCACCAACTACATCAAAATTGGGAAAGTAAGTTGAAAATACAAAACAAGGATGCATTGCTTGGTGGAGTTGATCTAATACTGGAAGAAAACCACAGGCTTTGAAATCACATGAATCTGATTTTTTTTGAAAAGTACCCCAAATCCTTTTTGGGACCTGCTAGACTATAAACTCTGTGAGGGTAAAATTTTTATGTATTATACAAAGTCACATATTTGAAATGCATAAAACAAAAATGACTCTTTCATCACATGGTTACAATGTACCAACACTGTTTTAAATGTTTTACACAGGGCTGGGGGCCTAGCTCAGTGGTAGAGAGCTTGCCTAGCATAAGTGAGGCCCTAGGTTCAATAAGTACTACTGCAAAAATAAGTAAATTTAAAAATAATAAAACAACGTTTGTTTTACGAAGATTAAGGTCAGCATTTAGTCCCCTCACACATATATAAAGTAAGTATTAGCACTGTAACAAGGTATGCCAAGTACCTAGCATACAGTATATTCCCTTCCATTCAAGTAAATTAGTCTATATTTCAGAAGCTCCTTCTTTATACCTCTCTTTATAATCTCTTTTAGTAAAATATACCATTTTTCAAATACAGCCAAATAAGGTCTGACAAATTTTAATATTTTTGGTTTTATTTAATTATGGCTAAAAAAAATTTTTAACTAGATGGCAAACTGGCTCTATGAAATTCTTCTGAAAAACAGTCAAAAGGGAATACAGAAACAGTAAATGAAACTTATTGCATTAGTTTTAAGAGAAAATATAAAGTGTTTTCTTAAAGCTGGTTACTCTTTCTACTTTATAACAAACAGCTATATGGGCATTAAGCAATACATAGTACTTAAAAAGGTAGTAAAGAAGGCAAGTCTACCATTTCAGATAATAACAATTTTCTTATCTAAGATGAAAAGAAAAAAGTCTTAAATAAATAATGTAGGTTTTGAAGTTTTCCTTTAAAAGTATCAAAATTTTTTAAGATTTGTGAAAATCGATCTAAGGTACATTATACATTTCCAGGTTTTCTTAAGGACAGGAATACCAACTGAACAACTGAACAAATACATTTCTGCCACCTTCTACAACATACACATGCACATACCTACATTAGGGCAACTGAAAAATCAATACAACCACAATCAATACTCAAGATAAGAACTGGGGCTGAAATCTCAGCACACTATTTCTCAAAATACCCATCTTTGTCCTATAGTCAAGGAAAGGAAGCACTTTTAATTCTGAGACTTAGTAAGATGTAGACAACACATAATCATACCCACAGATGTGGCAAGAATAAATTATATTTCACAGAGATCTGGAAAATGGGCATTTGTGGAGAAAAGACACTCACTTGCTACAAGAAATACTTACAGTAATGGTTTCTTAATATTACGCTGCCTACGATCCTTAACCATACAGAATAGAACAAACTAGGAAGTGTCAGCAAAACCTAATAAGCTTTACTCAAATCAGAATTCATGAATGCCAGAGGTGACTAAGGATTCTGTGTTCGAAACAATAGGTTGACATTAATCCTAGTCTTTAACAAATTCAAGATGATGGCAGGAATGGTAGGAAACGAGTCCACAACTAGATTGGTGGGTCTTATGAACCAAAAAAGGAATGTTCCATCGCCTGAGCAGTAAGATAAAACTCACATTTCCTTCTGTGGACAAAACAAAGAGAGACAGCTGAGAATGCCACTCTAGCCGCCAGATGCTCTGTACATCACATGGGGTCAGCAGTTAATCCAGAGTTTTGTGAAGGGCTCCAAGGAAGGATAAGAGCCAATAACTCTTTCTTGGTTTAAAAGAGTAAACAAACAAAATTCTGAGAGTATAAGTGGGTGCCTTTTATACTTAAGGGTAAGTACCCTAAATTATGCTCCCACATAAAAGGATACAAAGGAAACAACCAGAATCTGGAGCAGAAATGTGTACAAATGATAAAAAGTACTAAAAATGTGTATCACCACCAGCCCATTAATACATAAATAAATTTGTGTACCTTTTGGAAAAAATCAACTTCTATGCCCCTGCTGATATAAATACATTCTCAACATTCTATATAAATGGAGATAATAATGGACTTCTGAAGTACAAGTTCAGTGGGCTAACTTCATGAATTTAGCTAACAGTCTCATCTTAGGTGGTACAGCAAATTTCAAAGAGGGTGAAAAAAATATTTAACCTTATAATAAGCATACTAGAACATTAAAATGTAAGTTTTTCCATCACAACTTCCCCTTGAGTAAAATAAGAAAATAATTCCTAATTTATAGATTTATCAGACCAGTAAAACAAGATTAGTACAGTAAGAAGCACACACAAAGAATTCAAAGTAAATAACCCATACACAATACAAAAATATTAGACTATTGTGACTAAAATTCAATTTTTCAACATAGTGCCAGTCTGAGGGTTTCACTAGGAGAGTCTCCTGAAGTCCTCATTCCAAATGTCAAAGCAAAGAGGCATTCTGTCACTAGTTTCAGGTCACAACGTACTCCCATGTGGTTTCATTTCTGGAGTGATGAGTCAAAGAAGTCTTCCCTTTGGGGTCATAAACCTTACCCACAAACAAGGAAAGACCTCATCTTTGGCTAATCAGACATTTCTAAGCATCCACACATGAGGCAAAGCACTTACTGAAGATGAAATTTAGTTCTACTTGGGAATGCTTAATTAAAAACATTTAAGTGCCTATTATGTGCAAGATACTATGATATAAACTTAAGTAAAAATAAGAGCAATAAAATAATTCAAATACAAAGTCTGTTTTAGTCAGGTTTTTCGTTGCTATAACCAAAAGACCTGACCAGAACAATTTTAAAGGAGAAAAGGGTTATTTTGGGACTCAGGGTTTCAGTCCATAGACAGCAAGCTCTACTTCTCTGGGTTCGAGGTGAGGCAGAACATCATGGTGGAAGGGTATGGTGGAAAAAAGCAGCTTAGGAGGGACATCACACCAGGAAGCAGAGAAAGAGCTCTGCTCAATAGGGACAAAACATAAACCCAAAGGCACGCCCCCAGGGACCCACTTCCTTAGCCACACCCTACAGTTGCCACCAAATTAATTCCTACCAAGAGATTAATGCACTGATTAGGTTAATCCTCTCATAACCCAATCATTAGACCTCTAAACTTTCTTGCACTGTTTCACACAGAGATGGGGGGGGGGACTCATATCTAAACCATAACAAAGTCCCTGCCCTCAAGATATACATCACAGAGACACATGTGGCAAATAAGCCCTTTGCAATGAAGGGACTGAATTTTTAATTGTACTTCATTTTAATTAAACAGCCATGTGTAGCTAGTGATCAGCATACTGAATGTAGCAGCTCTACATAATCTTATCACCAGGTATCTTCCAATGTAAGCTATCCATCCCTGTCAAGCCAGGTTCCTTGGCACCCCTGATAACACTATGCCTACATCTAACTCAAAAGACTGTGCATCCTCTTCTGGCTCTGTTCTTCCATCTCTCCACAGCCTATCTGGCTAGGCTGGCAGAGCACTATCCTTCCTGAAGACTTCCCAACCATGTGTGCCAATGTCTCATTCTTCTGCCTTCTATGAGCTTCACTACCTACACAGTTTGTCTAGCACTTGAACAGGTATTTCTGGCATTGTCATTAACTACTTGTCTGAGCCCCCACCTCCCCAATGAAAGAATCTTTCTCCTTACTATCTTTTTAATTTCTTTAATTCACCTAATTGGTACTTCATAAAGACTTGTTCTGAATGAACTAAAGGTACAGAACATCACATTTCAATCTTCATTAGACAGCAAGTCTAATTTTTCTACCGGAAAGCTTAGAAAACACATTATTATAAAAATCATCTTGTAAACATGCTCTGCAGTCTCTGACCTACATACTTTTGTCTGTTCTGAAACTGCCAAGGAGAAGTAAGAAAATACTACTAACAGCCAGGCATGGTAATGCACACTTTATAATCCCAGTGGCTCTGGAGGCTGAGGCAGAAGGATCCCTCCCTAGTTCAAAGCCAGCCTCAGCAACATGGTGAGGCCCTAAGTAACTTAGCAAGACCCTCTCAAAATAAAATATAAAAAAGGGCTGAGATGTGGCTCCATGGTTAAAAGCCTCTGGGTTCAATCCCCAGTACAAAAAAGAAAAGAAAATACTACTTACAAATGTAAAGTACATTAACTTGATAGCAAGTTTCTGGAAACTAATTAAGATGTCCAAAAAAATTCCTTCTGCAATTCTTGCTCTGTTAAACCATTAAAAGCTACATTGAGGAACACTTGACTTCCTTATTTTTGCTGGCACTAGTGACAAAGCACTGTTATTTAAATACAGGTCTTAGATTTGGCTGGACAGGGCCACCAGTCCACAAAATATTGGAGCAGACCCATGAGAAATGTATTGTTAAGCCAAGGTAGATAATCCATTTAAGAGATCAGAAGCCTGATAAAGTGATTTGTAGGCACAAACTGCAAACAAACAGCCAAATGAGAATCACAGGTTATTTCAACTACAGCTATAGAAAAACATTTCCCAAGAAGAATGATAAAACTGTACAATTACTAAACTGGTCCCCTTCTCTACAATGAGGTAACTGGGAACATTAAGCTCAAGCAACCAAAGTTCTATAGCTCTTTTAAAACACTGACTTATGCAAACTATTCAGGAACAATTTTTTAACTGATTGAAGTTTTACAGCCTCCTCCCTCTGAGCACAGTATCTGCACTGGCACACTTATTTTCTAGTATTGTTTGGGCCCTGAGGTCTGTTTTAATTAGCATGAGCAGACCACATTATCTACCACACAAAGTTTAAGTCTTGCCTGAGGCTGGAATCATTAAATCCAGAGTGGACAAGAATCCAGTGTGGTAGTGAGAAATAATTCTAAGTTTTTCAAGATCTAAACGCAAGTGCAAGAGATATGCCCTTCTCATTTCCCTTCTTAAATGTGGTTTTTAGCCATTCACAACATCTGAACCCTACCTCCACTGCAGCTGCTAGTAGCCCCCTGTCAATTCTCATTTCTCTAAATGTACAGTGAAAATATTCACCAAACCTTTTGTTTGTTGTTACGATTAAAACAAGCAATGTGTATTAAAGTGCTGGCTACAGTACATTACCAAAAATAGGTTCTCAGCCAATACCAGTATCTTCTTATACTTTTTCATTCTCTTGGAAAACAGGGAACGATAACACCATTAAAAAATGGTGTTATTGGGCTGGGATTGTAGCTCAGTGGTAGAGCGCTTGCCTCGCATGCGTGAGGCCCTGGGTTCGATCCTCAGCACCACATACAAAGCAATAAAATAAAGACATCGTGTCCATCTACAACTAAAAAAAATTTTAAAAAAAAATGATGTTATTGTTATCTAACAGCAACAGTTAAAAATCATTAGAAATGGTTTTGTTTTGTGCTTTTTAAATAATGAAAGATATCTAGTGCCAGAATTTTTTTCTTATGATATTTCTCTATTATCAGGATGTTTTTGCCTCCTTCCAGAAGCTGTTACATGCAAAAACAGTTGGTACTAAGAGAAAAAAAGAAGAGAGGAAGAGGAACATAATAAGCCAGATCTGCTGGGGTTCTGGAAATTTGTTTTGTAATTAAAATGGCTCTTCCCCTTGAAAATCTAATAAACATGGGTTTTATCCCAAACATATGGCAGGTAATGATTATTAACCTATATATTACACTGGAGCACGTCCTAGAACAAAATTTCTATCTTGCATCTGAGTATCTTATCAAATTAAATATTTTTAAAGTACTTTTTAAAGTATTGACTTCGCAGGGGGAAAATGTCCTTGCTTTTCTTGAGGGAGACAAATATGTTCATGTAGACAAAAAATTATTTAAAGACATAAAAAAGCAAGTTTATAATTGAAGGATCTGAGAAATGCACCCCAAATGTTCCCTCTTTCAATGTGTTCTTATGGTCATTTTGGTTAGTGGATCATCAGCATCCAATATTAACTATCAGGGTCAGTGTTAAGCCCACCAATCTCCTCTAGAGTTAGAGCTGCACATGACATTAACCACAAGGTATCCATAGACCACTGCAACACTTTGGAAACCAATGAAGATTATTATTCTAATACAGAAAAAGCATCAAAGAACTGCAGGAGCTGCACTTTTATGTGAGAAATGCCTTCCTGTTCCAGGACCTTGACCTGACTCTCAAGGGTCCAGGGCAAACAATTCACCATCCTCTTGAGGAACCTCTAAGTATAAAGATGAAATATCCAACCACATATTTTATTGAGGTAACTATTGCTGACTTCCCTAAGTCAAAAATTACAATACATATTTTATTCTATTTCTCCTACTTAAGAATAATTTCAAATAATAATTAAACTCCTCTATGTTTCTATAGCTTACAGAGACATTTTAATCCTTACCTGTCCAGTCCAACAAGGAGCTCAATGCTCTCTTTTCAAACATTACTACCTTCTTCATCTTGCTACATTTTTTTTCTCTTAGGCAATTTATTCCATACTTACACTATAACTTCTCTGCACATGTAGTCGGAGTCTTAAATTCAAACCAACTCATTAGTTTTGTCTTGGCCTACCTCCTGCATACTGTGCAGATTAATTATCTGCAAATTCTGCCACCTAACCTTATAATCATAGCCCCTGTGGAACTATAAACCAATCCTTCAATCTCCTTGTTGCTCACTTTCCCCAATCTTCCAGAAAATTGGGCTTACCCATCCCCAAAATACGGCGATGCCTATGACTTATCAAATTTTTCATCCAGACTGACCTCTCACAAAGTCCATTCCCACATGTAGAGCTGACTGTAGGACATTCACTTGGTGCAAAATGGTGCTAGGATAGAAGTGACTCTCCTCAGTGTAGAGAATATGGGATTCATCCAAATCTCTAATTCCTGGGAACTACTATCTCCTTATACCTTTAGCCTGACATAAAAGACATCAAAGACCCTTTCCTCCTCCTAAGGACTAAAGATGATAATGATTCAGGACTCAAGATACAGGCACAATTTCCAGCAATACATTACAATACATATTTTATTCTATTTCTCCTATTTAAGAATAATTTCAAATAATAATTAAACTCCTCTATGTTTCTATAGCTTACAGAGAGTATCTATAGCTTACAGAGACATTTCCAGCATATTTTTCAACTAAGTGTTTCACAGAATGCATCTCTGAAATACAATTCTATGAAAAACACTGTTATGGTCTGGATCTTCATATCCATCAAAGGCCAGTCTCCAGCCTGTGGCACTAATGGAAAGCAGAAGAACTTTAGCAGGTGGGCCCTAGTGAAAATAAGTTAGGTCATTAAGGGTATGCCTTTGAATGGGATGCTGGGACCTGGCCGCTTCCTCTCTTTGCTTCCCAGTTGTTTCCCTGGTGAACAGCATTCTTGGGACACACACTCTCTGCCATGATGGTCTGGCTTGCCACGGGCCCAAAGTACAGGGGCAAGAAACCATGAATAAATCTTTCCTCCTTTTAAGTTGTCTATCTCAGGTATTTCCTCACAGTGCCAGAAAGTTGAGTGACAACACATATTCAGCTATACTTTATAGGGACACTGTAGGATTTCCTTCTGATTATAAGGAAGGTTACATATACACAATGAAAACATGGTTATCAACAACATTTTCTTGTTAGCAACATCTTCAATCACAAAGGTGACATCACTGACTGAAATTCTGGGCACACACAGGGTAAATTAATAAATGAAAGCTGAGAAACAAGTGAGCAACTTGAAAGGGAACTGCTCTAACCAAAAGAAGTGAATTTCACTAAAATGCTATTAGCTTTATCCTGTTTTTCATTCACTCACCATATGAATGTTTATTGAGTGCTCACTATATCCATATTAAATACAGTTGTGATAGTTCAGTTGGGAATTACATTTGTTTATAAACCATGTATAGCTACAAAGGTAGAAACAATGTTTTGTTCAAACCTCAAGCAATTTATTACTCATAATGAGTTCTCTGCTGACATTAGCCCTTTTACCTATATTCAAAGACGTACTTTACAGAGAATAAGAGTGTCCCATTTTAGGAAAATCCAATATGTAAAAGGTGCTTCCAAACTAGACATAACATTAGAGGGGCAAAGTGAACACTCACATCATCTTCTTAAAATATCCAATTCCTCTCAAACAGATAAATTTATGTACTCAACACCACCTTAACCAGGGGACCAAAGTCAACAACTCCAATAATCTGACAAGAATATGTTAAGTGTCAGGGCTAGGGTTGTAGGTCAGTAGTAGAGCACTTGCCTAGCACATGTGAGGCACTGGGTACAATCCTCAGCACCACATAAAAATAAATGAATAAAATAAAGGTATTTTAAAAAAAGAATGGAGGCTAGAATGTGGCTCAGTGGTAGAGTGCTTGCCTAGCATGCATGAGGCACTGGGTTCGATTCTCAGCACGACATATAAATAAATGAATAAAATAAAGGTCCATTGACAACTAAAAAATATTAAAAAAAAAAAAGAATGGTAAGTGACCTCAGGTTATACACCAAGGAGGGCATAATTTATGTAGTACTCCTGCCAAAATCAGAGAAAAACATCACTCAAACCCAAACTCCTACAAAATAGCTAGGTTATGTTCTTCACAAGTGTCTATATCATGACGGACAAAAACAGGAACTATAATGATTAAAAGGTCTAAAGAGAGGAATTGTTACTGATTAAGAAACTAGAGACATAAATACAATGTGTAATTCTGGATTAAATTTTGGATTGGGGAGGATGGAAAACATGTTTTATAAAGGATATTACTGGGATAGAGAAATTCAGAAATAGGCTTCCACAAGAATATGACATCAATGTTACAATTCCTGTTTTTGTTAACTGTACTGTGATTATGGAAGAGGCCCTAGTTCTTAGAAAACAAAGTTGAAACACAAGGAATGGAGTATAACATATACAACTTTCAAATAACTCAAAAACATTAAAAATAATATAGATAATGATAAGCAAATGTGACTAAATGTTAATGAGATGATTAGAGGTGAAATTATGTTCTTCTTACCTTTTATCTGTCAGCGTAAACTTATTTCAAATAAAAGGCTAGATTTTAAAAACAGGTGACATGGAAGATTAAATCTGAGTTACTTATAAGAAAGAAGTCTAAACTGATATTAAGATTTTCATGTTTTATGGAACCGCTGTGACCATATAATAAGACAGTTTGGAAAATGGATTTGGGAGGTACAACTGCAAAGAGCATCCCCCTTGCCATTTATTACCTGAGCCATCTTGAGCTTATGTTTCCTCATAAATAACAACACAGTTTCCTCTACCTTCACAACTTTACTATGAAACCCAAATGCCATAAGGTATGTAAATGAGCTTTTTAAACTATTAGATACTATTCAAACATGAGCTGTTATTACAGAGTTGTCATCCAGAAAGATTATAGAGATGCAAATGAGGTTTACATACCATTAGGTAAAGTATTCGGAGAAATCCAGATAGTGAAATGGACCAATAGCAAATTGTAAAAATATGGTGAGCTTTTCCTCCCCCCAAACGTACTTTAAGTCAAGGAAAATTATAAAAACAAAGCCATTTTTTAAAATCAAACTCAGATAAGTAAGAGCCACATCCACTAAAAAATATTTCTCAATTCAAGAATATCTACTTATATCTAAAACATAGATCTTAAAATTACTAAAAAGATCTAAAATTATTTTTCCTCAAGAATCCAGGCAGCCCAGCAGATACACACTAGGATAAATGGTATCTCTAAGAGGTCTCACTTAACTCCAAACTGCTAGGGCCACTAAAGCTTCCAGAACATACAGCAAATGTACAGAAAAGTGGGCCCAAGGGACAGTCAATTGTGAAATTCTGTAAGATAAAATTTTTCCCTCATCTCCTAAGTCTCCAACTTCATTCTGGAGAAGAAAACAGGCCCAGCTTCCCTTTGTCCTCACGAAATCATTATTCTTTCTGTCCCTCAAACACATCAAGCTGGCACTCACTTTAGAGCTTTTGAATTTTATTCCCTTGAGCTGGAATAATGCCAACATCTTCACAAGGCTGTATCCTCCCAGTCACTCAGGTTTCACCTTGTATGGCATGTCCCTCCCCTCAGAGGCCCTCCCTCACCATCCACCTAAAACAATATTAGCCCCCAACCACCATCACATTCCCTGGTTTTATTTATTTTCATAGAGCTTTTCTTCCTGATACATTTTCTTATATATAAGTTGTCTGGCTCTCCACACTGTAATCCAAGCACCATAAGAGACGGGACCATTTGTTTTGTTCATGGCTAATCTTTAGCATCTAGAACCGGGCTTGGCATAAAGAAAACACCTGAATGTAAGAATAAATTCCCCAGCTCCGGCCCAAAATTCACATCTAATCCTTATGCATGAATGAGATTAATTGACTTAGGAATAAAATATTAAAAGCTCAAAAGCAACTAAGGTTTTTGGAATTCCTCCTCTCCTGACTCAACTTTGCCTTCTTTCCCAGTGTCCACTATTCTAATTCCATCTACTCTTTTATCTTAAAGAGTTTATTTATTCTCACAGTAAAAGGTACCAATTTTTTAGAAATGATGTGCACTATCTCTATGTTAAACCCAACTTCCTTGCCCCACAGTTCCAAGCCCAAATCTCCTGCTATAAAGAGGACACTCATGCGTCCTATGTCTAAAGAACAAGTTCATTTCTGCCTCCCTATACCTGACAATGGCATCAGCTGTCACTCACATTCAAAATTCTCTGTCAACTGTCAGTCTTTCTTCTCTTTTGCTCCCCATTTCTAATAAAATGTTCAGTCCTTCTTTTATTTTAAATTATTTCTTGCATCTGACACTCTCTCTCCATTTTAACTCTCACTAACCTACATACACCATCATATAGCAAAGGGTATTACTAAACTTTTCAGAGTTTTTACCACCACCAACCAATGGAACCTAAACTGCAATTCTTATAAATCCATCTGGCAAAAATCAATATTTCTGTGGAGGCTGTTAGAAATACCTGAACTACTAATGTAACTACGTTGCCTAACACAAAGGTTGTACTCAAGGAATAAGAACTGATAGACAAGGAACAAAGGCATAGTCACATCGCACTCCTGGTTGTCAAAAGTTCTAAGCCAGCCAGGTGCTGTGACACATGCCTTTAATCCCAGCGGCTGGGAAGGCTGAGGCAGGAGGACTGCAAGTTCAAAGCCAGTCTCAGCAACTTAGCAAGGCACTTAGCAACTCAGTGAGACCTTATCTCTAATAAAATATTTTTTTAAAAAGGCTGGGGATGTGGCTCAGTGCTTAAATGCCCCTGGGTTCCATCCTTAGTACCCATCCCCCAAAAAAGTTCTAAGACATAGCACTGTGAACATTTCACCAAAAATAATTCATTAAAGGAGTTTCATTTAAACATTCAACAGTATGTACTTCCACCTGCACAGTGTGGAAACTTTCTGACATTTTTAACAAATGCAACTTACTCTGGATGCATCTGTATTTAAAGACTGATTAAAATAGTTATTTGGAATCCAGCCGGTTTTTTCTTAACTTATACATAGAAGTTCTCAGGATTATGTGTTTTCCATACTTAGTAGCAGTTTTCTCTCTCCTACTGATGATGCTCACTCCTAGCTGATCCCAAATATGAACTAAAAGAAAAACTCAACATAAACTTGCCATTCCTTTGCTCATTATTTCTTTTGTTAGGTGCAGAGAACTGTATCCCCAGTTCAACAAACTGCCTTATGACCACTATTTTTCTTCACCAAAACAGCATAAATCACTATGATTTGACTCAATTGAGAATGCAATACATTATCACTTTCCTTTTCTAAAAAAAAAGGATAACAAACTACCCTTTTAAGTATTACTAATAATAAGTATATTTGAAATATGAAGCTTGAAGTATTCTTCAGTAAAGTCTGTCCAGTTCACTTAAACACGTAATCATATATGAAGCACTAACTTTATTATGAATAATCCTCAAAGCTGAGCCTTGCTTCCCTAGCAGAATGAAACTTATATAAGCTTAACAAGGTTTACACTGGTTTCTGTGACTAATTTTAGAAAACACAGGCTCAAATCACAATTTTATGATCAGTGAGCTGTGCCCTTTATCACAACACATTCAGACCTCATCTCTACGATGGAATGGCTGAAGCAGACAATATCTAAGGTCTTCATTAACTCTACAGTTCTCAGACGCCAAGGCGGCAAGATCAGAAGGCTTCTAACTGATCTTTCTGCCTCTACTCTCTTCTTCCCCAATTATCCTTCACACTACCACCAATAAATTTTCTCAAACTATTACAGTATTAGTTTCCTGCTATTGTTACAAAAAGCACCACCAAGTCAGTGGCTTTAAAGAACATACATATACAGTGTACAATTCTGAAGGTCAGCAAGCTAAAATGAATTTCGCTGGGCTAAAAACCAGGTTACTGGCAGAGCTATGTTCCTTCTGAAGTTTCAAGGGGGAGAAAGTGTTATCTGCTTTTTCCAGTTTCCCGAGGCTACAATCCTGGGCTTGTGGTCCCTTTCTCCGCCTTCAAAGTCAGCAGTGTGGCATCTTCTGATCTCTGAAACTGACCCCGACTCTCTTCACATCCTCTTTCACTATAAGAACCTCAATGATTACAATGGGTCACCAGGATAACCTCTCATCTTAAGATCAATAATTTAATCAATGAGAAGATCATTTTACAGTAGAAGGTAAATATATTCACAGTTTCTGGGAATTAAAATGTGGACTATAAAATCCCTAGATGAAAACACAGGAATAAATCTTTGTGAACTTGTTTTCAGCAAAGAATTCTTAAATAGGATACCAAAAGTACAAGTGATAAATAATAAATTGTGTATTATCAAAATGGAAAATTTTTGTACTTCAAAGAACATCATCAAGAAAGTGAAATGACAACCCGCAGAACAGCACCTTTTGCAAATCACAAACCAGGTAAGAAACTTGAACCCAGACTAGACAAAGAATCCTTACAACTCAATAATAAAAGATAAATAACCCAATTTTTAAATGGGCAAGGGATCTGAATAGACATTTCTTTAAAGATATATAAATGATCAGCAAGCACATGAAAAAAGTGATCAAAATCATTAGCCATTTCAGTGATGCAAATCAAAACTACAATAATTTATCACTTAACAGCCCACCAAGAGGGCTACAATCAAAAAGTCAGACAATAAAAATGTTGGCAAAGATAGAAATTGAAAGCACTGCTGGTGGGAATGTCACCATGGAAAGAAGCTTGGCAATTTCTCCATATATTAAACATAGTTATCAAATGATTACGCAATTTTACTCTTAGTGTGTATACCCAAGAAAAATAAAAACGTACTCCTACACAAAAATTGCTGTTCACAGCAACACTATTCATAACAGTAAAAAGTGGAAACAACTCAAATGCCCCAAAACTGATGAATGGATAAATAAAGTGTGGTATAGGTATACAACAGATTATTCATCAGTAAAAAAAAGTACCAATACAAGCTCTAAAATAGATAAACTTTGAAAGCATGGTGTTTAAGAAGGCAGTCACAAAAGGCCACATATAGCATGATTCCAGATATATGAAATTTGTAGAGCAGATAAATCAATAAAGATAATAAGTAAATAAGTGGTTGCCAAGGGCTGGGAGGAGTGGGAAGTGGATTGTTAATGAGTATGACCTTTCTTTTGTGTTGATTTAAAAAGTCCAAAAGTTAGATAATGATCACAACTGCAAAAATGGAAATGCAGACTGAGCATCTCTAATCCAAAATGCTTTTCCAAAACACAACACTTTTTGAGCACCAACACGAAGTCACAAGTAGAAAACTCCATGCCTGAAAATGTCACACAAAATTATTAAATATTAATTTTAGGCTGTGTTCCAAGATGTACATAGAACAAATTCATTTCAAGTTTAGACTTGGGTCCTATGCCCAAGATATCTCATTACACATATGCAAATATTTCAAAATGAGAAAAAAATTCAAAACATGAAACACTTTTGGTCCCAAACATTTCAAGCAAGGGATACTATATCTGTATATAAAAACCAAAGAATTGTACTTTTCAAAGGGAGAATATATGACATGTGTGAATCAACAAAGCTGCTTTAGAAAAATTTAAGGTACTCAGTTCACATGCAAACCAACTAAATGATGAACCCCAAGAAATCTGGAAAGACAATGAGTACATAAAATATTTTCTAAGAGTATGTATTTTTCTTTATATGTTAAAATTAGCATAAAATCAACTATGCTAAGAATTATATGAATGACCCATGTTGAAAAGAGAAATGACTATTGTAAACAGCATAATTAAAAATAATTAAATAGATAACGAACAGCAGCTTTAAAATATATACCATTCCTTGGGGTCAAAAAAACAAAATCCCCTCAGCTTTGTCTTTCTTTGGAACTGAGCTTCAGCGCTCTCTTAATAGATATCTCCCATGATTCCCCAATGGAAATTCAGCTGGGCAAGAGATTCTACTGTCCGCCCTATCACCACTCATCTAACACCACCCTTACCGTCTCCCATTCCCCTACATCTGCCTTTTGTCCTAAACAAATTGAGGGGATGTTTCAAACAACTAAATAGTCCTGATTCTTCAAGGTCTGACTCAAATCCTATCACAAACTTTTCTCACTCTCTCCAGAACATAGCAACCCAACATCCACTGGCCTCTCACAACTCTGTCCATAGCTCTAGGTGGCTCCTCCCCAACAAGCATCTTTCCAGCACCCCAATGTACTGAATGCACTTCCACTCCTTGTCTAGCCTCAATCTGTTAATTTATCCATTTCATCCTATAATTAATTCCCTCTCTTCAAGGAGAATGATGGGTCAGCTTTCACCCACAGTCCTAAGGTAAACAACACTCTTCCCAATGACAGGGTGCCACCTAGCTGCAACACAAGGTAACTCACAATGCAGTGGAAAAATCTCCATTTAATTTTTACAGAAACGCACAGCAGTAAAAGAATGAAGCCACAGTACAGTACCATTTGCAGTGTAATTTGTTTCATAGGTACATCTTACTGCCCTGACTAGATTACCTCACAAGTCTTACGGGTATTATTTGTTCTCAGCTCAGTTCCATACAGGTATTGGTCAATTTAGTATTTACTAAATCAAGCTCAATTCCTGATGCATAAAAAAATTCCTTGATAATCTATCACATGAGAGTATGAGTTTATTATAACTAATAAACAACATAGCTAAGTGCAAAATAAAAAGAAATCATGTTTACTCACATATAATGGAGCTTGTTGTGGATTAAGTTTCATGACCCAGGACACTGAAATAGAAATTGAAGAATTAAATGAGAATCAAATTGAAAGTGGTCCCCCAAAATTTAAAAACCACCCACAGCTCTACGAGTACAATCCTATGCGTGAGGTTACTACATATCCAAGCTTTCCTTGGAGGTTTGGGAAGAAAGGGACTCAAGGATTACAGAATTCCTTATATTCTAGACCCTTTTCAAGTGGGAAGAATGATTTTCTGATTGAAGAACAAAGACAAAGGCTTCACTGTCATAGAAAACCACTGATCGGATACTCAAAGCATTTATCAAAGCAAACCCATCATAAGTTCAGTTGTGATTTTGTATCACAACTTCACCAAATTCACAAAATGCTGCTCTACCCAAGATATCCCCTAGTCCCACTAGAGAGTTTGTGGGAAAAACAAAGGAAGTGGCGAAAGACCGCTAGTGCTCTCTTGCTCACTGTCATCTTCTCAGAGAAGATGCTGCTTGCCTTTAACAGCTAAAAACTCACCTTCCTCAAAATTAACAGCTGAATTCCTTAATTATTTGTCATTAAATGAATTCTCACAAAAATCTTATGAAGAACTTTACAGAAAATTTCCAATATGGTATAATACATTGCTTAATAATAAGAATAGCATGTATGATTTCAGAATGATAAACACCCTGAATGTGAATATAAGCTGATCTTCAGGGCACTCTTTCCTTCTAGTATGCCTAGAGAAATCTACACTGAAAACCAACTTTAAAAAATGTAGCAGCAACTAACTCTTTTAGTGGAAAATTTTAAGTATATTTCAGATTCAAATAACAAACACTGATGAAAAAAATTGGGAGGTTTGAGCAATTGCTCAGTGTATTAAATATCCATTTAATTTAAAATTAACTCACTGTGCTCTCTGGCCTTTTTATCAGCTTTTCCGGTCCTGTTCAGACTTGTTGAAATTCAGGATATAAAGAATCTATAAATTTATAAACTAATGTGTCTTAAATAACTTAGGAAATGTTCCTGCCATTGCAGGCAGAATAAATATCAGTGAAACTGGTATAGAAATTAACACTTTGGTAACCCTTAAGGGTTAGAGAAATCTATGGCTACAAACTAGTGACTTATCAGCCCTCTTAAGCTTTATGATTTGCCAAGGAAAACTTAAGATACTGTGTAAGGACCACAACACCAACTATCCGAGGGGCTCCCACTGCATATAGATATGAACTGAGAGATGAGAGAACTCAGAGGGCTCTAATGAAGGGCTGATGTCATCTGAACTGTTTGAATTATGTGTTTAACCAAACGTATTTCAAAGCCATAACCCATAACAAGTTGCTCTGATGCAAGGATTAAAGAGGGATGGCAAAGTGTCTGTTCTCTCACACTGGTCAAAAAGCCAGGTCATTGTGTTGTTGGCAATACAGGCTGCAGGAAAGAATATATCTGTCAAAAGTAATCAAAGTAATGACCAGAAGGCTCCAGAAACAGACTGGTAAACTCAGATAGCTTTTAGGCTTCTTCAATGATGACACATGAGGGAAAAGAAGAGAACTAACCTTCATTGGGCTTTATATTTGATATTGTATTCATTTTCCATAAAAAAGATATCATTTTTCTCATTTCACTGGTGGGGGAAAAAGAGTATTTCAAAAATTAAACATATTTAGCACCAAGGGCAAAAAGTAAATGGGAGAGCCTAAATTCAAAAAGTAAATGGGAGAGCCTAAATTCACGCCTAATTACTGTGTGATATCAACACGTTTTTTTCTCCACATTGCCAATTCTGATCAAACCTTCTCCCCAAAAAAGCTAATGAAATGTACTCTGTCCATCCAATGGTTTCACAACAGAATGTTAGGAGAAAACCCTACAATTTCTTCCTTACCTAGAAACCAATGAATGACTTAGCAAATTCACAAGTCCAACAGGGCTCTTTTCATGTTACAACCAATACATAAGAAATACTGACAATAAAGGTTGCCTACCATTTGAAAGACTAAGAAAAAATATCAAAATGAAAAGACTATATGATGTGGTATTAAGTATAATCACCAAATTCACCACTCAGCAGTAAAACCAGCTAGAGTTCTGAGGAGTTTTAAATGTGAGGGGTGTGAAATAAACAGAAGCATAATAATTTTTATTCTTCCCACATTTTTCACTTTAGAATATTGAAAGAAAAATTTTCACAGTTCAGTGTCATATGAAAGTGACAAAATCACTATGTCAAAACAGTAATCACCCCATTTTAATGTAACTGCCTCAATTATATAAATTGATGTTCTCCCCTAACACCCATGCATAAATCTTTAATGGTGCTTTAGAGAAGCAAAGGTTGTGGGTACAAGTCTTCCTGCACTTTGATATAACTACTGTCAGTCTTTTCCTCATAGGGTACAGTGAAGACACCACCGTAAGAATGTACCAAAGATGGGTATACAATTCTTACAAAGATAAACAATAGCACAAGTTTTAGAATTTTTGAAATTCATGCTGTCCAAAAAGGAGTATGCAGAAACTCAGTCACCACACAGGACTACAAAGGAACTCAGGCATGAAGTGATATGGCAGTGTAACTAATTTGGAAAGAAAGGGAAACAGAAAGTACCTCCACCAACCAATGTGCCTGAGCAAATGAGGAAGACTACACCTAAATGAAAAACTGGTGTCCATGGCAGTGGTCAACAATCACTGTAGAAGACAAGGTGGTAAATATTTTAGGTTCTGCAGATTGTCTTTGTTACAATATATTTAAAAAAATAAATATAGCTGCATTCCAATAAAACATTACTTACAAAAAGAGGCAACAGGCTGGAGTCAGCCAGTTGGTGACATCAGACCAACCCTTAGTCAAAAACTAACAAAATACCTCTTAACAAGCTCAAGGAGTGTGTCCAAATTCAAAAGCTTTGTGTGTCTCAGATGCTGTCAGCTAAAAAATACACCTCAATACAGGAAAATTATAGGGTGCTGTACAACATTTTCTAGACAAGAATCAGATTAATCCAGATTCACGGTATGACTTTGAGCAAGTCACTTAACATGTCTGAAATTCAGCCTCCTTATTTACAGAAACAGCCTAATTATTCCTGTTTACACTATAGTGTTGGTAGAAGAATCAAAAACACAATCCAGGTCCAGCACTTCAGCATATTGCCAAGCACAGAGAAGCTGCAGCTTCTTTCTCTTGCAGTTTCTGGGTGTCAACAGAAATAAACCGTAAAAGATATCTAAAAACCATAAATGGCTAAATGAAAGCCTTCAGGTACCCAGGGATATCTTTCTGACATGTTGGTGGCTAAATTGCAATTCTAAAATAACAACACAACCACAAAAAAGAATGTGGAGTAACAAATACTGAATTCTTAAGTGTATGTATCTCTGGGCAGTGCAGGGAATTTTCATTCCTAAATTATCTGTTTCTTAACCATAACTATTCAAACAATGAACAGATATTACTTTTGCAAATCAGTAGGAAAACATATATAGTGCAACTGTTTTAAGTTCCTTGTCACTCAACATACCACAACTAATATGGATATGACTAAAGACCTAGTTTCCTAAAAGTGCAAAACTGAAATCAAATAGACTACAGAGTCCTTTAACAGGTGCTTCACCTATAATGAAATGTCTCTTAAAAGCTGGGCAAGAGGGCCAACATCATATAAGGTATTTAAACTATTAACTTTCTAGTGCCTATTAGCTTAGTGATAGCTCATTTCTAAGGATTAGCTGTCCCAGTTGGACAAACTTATCAATTCAATTGACATGTTTTTCATCATTCACAATAGGGAAGCTTCCAAATACACACACACAGGTGTGCAAATCACCCGCCACATCTGCCCCAGTCCCAACAGGAAGGGTATAGCTGTTTGGGTCTCATCCAAGTATAAACAGAAGATTTTTACCTTCCAAGTATTTCCATAGCAGAATATGCTTCAAATAAATTCCCCTGGCTAGAGACTTTGCTAAGACTGGGTTACACAGTCAATTCTTTGAAACCTACACAAATTTACAGTGAGGATTAACCCATGTTAATGACAATGCATGCTCTAGATTCTTGTAACAAGAGTCAATTTTCAGTTCTTCCTTCAGGAAAATAACAGAATCCAAAGAGTCTTTCCTTCAATCCTAAGAAATAGGTGCTGAAGGCTATAACCATGTTATATACTGGTTGAGGAAGTTGGGGAGGCTGGGAGTGGGAGAGGGTCACTCTGCAGGAAAGAGAAAGAAGCAGGGTACACAGAGTAAATAGACATTTCCTGTTGAAGATGCCCAGTTCTGCATAAAAAAATATAAAATACCACATGTACCAAATATATTTTCTGAATGAGGTACTAAAGAAGTCTGACAGCACTCATGAACGCTTTTCTTCTCCTACAGGAGCTACACTAATCAATAATTGTGCAGTTAGCCTTAAATTGTGATTCTTAAATCTTGGTGTATTTGAGTATCAGTTGAAGGTCTTGTTAAATAATGCAGATTCTTGCCTCCACCATCATGGAGACCAAATCAGACTAGATCTGGTGATGTTTTTGCTCTGGCCTATGCTTTGGGAAACAATTATATTAAGGCCCACATCATGTTTGATTGTCATTTGGCAGATAGCATTGTTCAGCCCAACTATCACATGACACAAGACTTACTACCACCAAGAAAAAAGCAAAGCTCTCATCTCCTCTCACAGGGGAGCCACAGCATGTAGAGAGGACAGAAAGGAAATAAATAGCCCAACAGAGTAATAATACTCAACAGGAAAACAAATGAACATGGTAAATTAAAACAAAAATCAAAACAGCAACAAAACACTAACACCTACATTATCTAATTTATTCTTTAATCAATGCTAGATTATCCAATGGGCAGAACGATTATGAACTTAGGGAAAACACATACACACAAAGTAAATATCATGAAATTTTAAGTTAGAATTCTTTCAATATAAAAATAATTTTTAAAAATTAAATTTAAAAAATAAAAACTGACTTTCTTATATCTACCTTATAGTTTACTTATATATAGCATAGTGTTTGCAGTGGTTGTTGCCTCTTTTTCTTATGTTTGTAAAATTCAATGTCTGGCACATAAAGAGTAAATAATGGTTGATAATTTTCTCATTTTTCTGAGCCCCCCAAAACTAGTTATGCAATGTCAGAGAGAAATCATATATGACTCCTGCTAATTTAATAAGGGACTTATAAATGTAAATAGATTAAATTAAGAGTATGATGAGAACAATAATAAAAAGGTTAATACTGATCAGTAAGGAGCAATAAATTCTCTAGCAGGTGGGAACTCAGACACAGATTACTGGAGGAGGCAAACTATGAGGCAAGTTCACCAACTGGACATAGGAGGAGCACAGATAGAGTCAAAAGAACAGCAAGCAAAAGACATGACAGCACAATAAACTTTGGCAATACAGACGAATGAAAAGTGCAAGCAGAAGATAACAGGGATGGAGTCAAGAGAGGCACCTATGTCAATGCACATATCTCAAAGCTGAATGGCCTTAGAAACCAAGGAAGAGAGAGGGAAGAAAATAAAACCACCATCATGACATGGCTCTACAATAAAGAAATCATAGCCATTTAAGAGCAATGGCATCAATAAATTTCTGCCTTCTCCACCATCACCACTACCCTTTTTAAGCTCCACTCAAATTTGTTATTTACAATTGCAGTTTGAAAGATTCACAAAAAGTAGCGCTGGTTGATGTTTGTACACATCATAAAACGTAAACTTAAGCCCAGACACAGCCCAGAATCTGTTGTGAGTCACAACCAATCCAGACCCTTACCACAGCTCCCCTGAGGTACAGCAAACCACAGCTGGCTTCCAGATGAATCTGCTTAGAGCCCTCATCCCAATCCCAACCAAATCCCATCAGTCACAAAACCTTATAATCAAAAGGGGTCTCAGCATCAGTCCAGATCATCTTTCTTCCCCAGGGAAGAATCACTGCCAGCTTACTTGCCTCTGCTTGTAGACTTGGGTGCCAGAGCCTTATCACCCTGAGAAAATCTATCGACGCTCCACTGGCACCTCTGACTCAACCTTCCCCAAATGTTATTTTTATTTATTTACTTTTTTCTGTTTCACCCTCTCTGCCTACACTGAAATAAGCAATCTTTTAAAAAGATTCTTCTGCGGTACCAATCCCTTCTCTTTAGGGAGTTATATGGCATGGTAACTTGCAATAACTCAAGTAAGGAAAAGTATAAAACTAAAATGTAATTGGCTTGGAGGACATATCTGATCCATCTTTAGTTTTCCTAGAACTTCCAACAGCTGGAGCACTGCATAAGCTTGAATACTGCAACCACACACACACATGGCCAAAACTAAGCTCACTACACTGCCTCTATTAAAAAGACTAAATAAATTTATTTTACACCAACCACCAATAAGCCACTTTGATGAAGGCACTAAAAAAAGAAAACAATTGCAAAGTCCTCATCTAGATTGGAAAAAACCTTCTATTAAGAATTTTTTAAACAAGCCCTGAAAGAAGAATGTAAGGATGAAAATGAGGCTACCAATATAATTCAGAGATGGAGACAAACAGACTTAGATTTGAATTGTAACTCTGGTACTGGTATTTACTGGTTACTGTTATCTTGGACAAGTGGCTTAACTGCCCAGGTTTATTTTCCTCATCTCTAAAATGAGGACAAATAAGAAAAGATGTAAGATTTTTAACACACTCATAGGCAATAAAATAATAAATTAAGTTCCTGTTCCTAATACCTGGTATGAATCACCTGAAAACCATTTCAGCACTAACCTCACATCAACTCCCACACCTTTCACGCCCTCCTAATCACTTGTGCTGATCCTTAATTCTAAACAAAAAGATATTGCTGAGGGAATATCTAGAGATCCCAACATATTAGTGCTCTATTATATACGCTTTTTATCTTTGCTGAGCCCTCAAAAGCCACCCACACTCTTCTCACTATCCCTCTAGTGCCTTTGAATTATGTTCAAAGGTCCCACATTACCTCTGTGATCTTCTTTATATTCCTCTTTCCTTCACCCCACACCTTCCATCCAGGCTCTGTGCACACCATCCATGTGCATCATGCTCTCAGTCCAGTCCTCATGTCTTTGCACATGTGAATGCTTCCTACCCTTGGTGATTTTGATTATAGGATTACTGCTGATAATTTAACCCACACAATCAGCACTAACACACTGTCTGGTATTTTTTCTTTGCATCAATGCCATGCAAGCCACAACATCTGGAAGAGTGCTGAGCCCCCCAAAAAATACTAAAGGAAAACATGTTTGGTATGAACATCAGAGACAGAGAAATTAATTAGATTTCTGCACAACAGTTTATGGAAAGGGATCAATAGGTATAACTATGAGAATCAACCTACCAAAATCAAAATACCTAATCTAAGGTTAGTCTTGTCCCAAAAGGTTCATCGAGCAGCTCATTAAAGACAGTATGGATCCTGCCAAGTGTTAAGGAATCTAGCCTTAAGCAATTTGTTTAATCTGCCAGAGAGGTAACAGGGAGCAGATGCAGATTAGCATCATCTAGATGGACAACCTCAAAGCAAAGAGGAGGGCAAAGGGTTACTTAACACTATACTTAGGTTCTCACATGATGGCTGGTACCTCTGGGAAGAGGAACATGCACATGCTATTTCAATTCTCCTTTGGTGCTAACACAGGCCTGTGGTTTCCTGCAAAAATGGTTTCTGGTGTTTTGCAAAGATCTATATGGAGAAGAAAACTCCCAATGGCTATTCCACAGGTAAGAATTTTGCCACCAGCTGTATCCTGTTATCCAAAGGAAACGGAACTACATAGCTGCCTGGAGGTCCAGACAAGAAAGAGCAAGACCATAAATTCAATAAGTGCTGACACTCTTATCCCTATGGTAATAAGAATAAACTTTAAATTTAGAAAAATTCATACACAGCTGGGCTGTATGTAAATTAACTTCTGCAGGGGTTAAAATAGATATCCGGTAAAAAGACTGCCAAATTCAAGCCTTTCTACTTCCTCCATTCTCTATCATCCAAAAAGCAAGCTGCCCGGTGGGCTAAACCAATTATAAACCACCTGGAAAGACTAAATACAGTCAAGTGGGCTCTACAAATGCAACAGACATTACTGAGCTGGATGATCTTACCTGGACAAATACCAGGACCTGCAGTGGCTATTCTATTAGAAATGATTTCACAGGGACACACAGCCCACCTTTTTGAACACATAACATGACCAAAGTTATATCAAATGAATTCCACAAGTGGCCAGCAAAAGGGGTGAGAAACAAGATGCTGCAAGCAGTCAATGTTGGCCTTTACTTTATGAAAATGGTTCTCATGTCTTAAGGATAAATACTGCTTTCAATGTTATTCAACAAGAAGTCTTTAACATTTGAGAAAATGTTGAAAAACAAGATAAGTGGCAATTTGAGGAGGGACCATCTCAAAATTGGAAGGAAAGTTTTAAACAATAAAAACTTCAAATACAAGAAAATTGTAAATGTCCTAATTAGATGAAGACACTACAAGGACACAGAAAACTCCAGTGCTTTCAGTAGTTCCCTATTAAAGATTTTTTTTTAATATGTTAGTAATTGCTTGAATGAAAAACTTTACTTCCAATGGGCAATTTCTATCCATACAGTATCCTTAACCTGAGCAATCCCTTGAAGAGTCATTCTGGTTCTTTATAACATACACTGAACACAAAATACTTTTTTTAAAGATTAAATTTAGCCAGGCATGATGGTACATGCCTGTAAATCCAGTGGCTTGGGAGGCTGAGACAGGAAGATCATAAGCTTCATTCCAGCCTCAGCAACTTAGCTAGGCCCCAAGCAACTTACTGAGACTCAGTCTCAAAAAAAAACAAAAAGGGCAGGAGATGTAGCTCAGTAGTAAAGCACTCCTGGGCTAAATCTCCAGTACCAAAAAGAAAAAGGAAAATTTATTTTAGCTGGAAATGCACTAGGATCAGCTACCTAAATGCACATAAAAATCACCATCCCCACTTCTAAAAATCAAGATGCCATATCAGTATGGAACTTGTGATAGTATTAGTGCTTTTTATAGAAAATTTGCTTAAATACAAAAAATTTATGAATGTTCTCAAATGACAACTGGTTTTTTTCTTAATACTTGTTGCATTTTTTTTTGTAGTTGTAGGTGGACAGCATGCCTTTGTTCTTTTTTTGGCGGAAGTGGGGGCGGAATACTGGGAATTGAACCCAGGGGCACTTAACCAGAGTTACATCTCCAGCCCTTTTTTATATTTTATTTAGAGACAGGGTCTGGCTGAGTTACCTAGGGCCTCACTAAGTTTCTGAGGCAGGCTCTGAACTCGCAATCCTCCTGCCTCAGCCTCCCAAGTTGCTGGGATAACAGGCATGCACCATTGTGCTCGGCCCTTTATTTTGTTTATTTTATGTGGTGCTAAGGATCAAACTCAGTGCCTCACACATACTAAGCAAGCACTCTGCCACTGAGCTACAGCCCCAGGCCCACAGAAGTGCTTCTCAACCTTTCACAACATGGGAGAAAGGTATCCCTCACAAATCTCCAAGCAACATGTAGGGGAGTACTAAATGAAACTGAATCTACACTCATAACAGTCCACAGAAGAAGAGGAAGAAGTACCTATGCATTTTTTGTTTGTCTGTCTGTTTTGGCACTAGGGACTGCACCCTGGGGTACTTTGCCACTGAACCACATCCTTAGCCCTTTTTATTTTTTATTTGGAGACAAGGTCTTACTAAGTTGCTTAGGGCCTCACTAAGTTACTGAAGCTGGCCTTGAACTTGTGATCCTCCCACCTCAGCCTCCTGTGTCACTGGGATTACAGGTATGTGCCACCATGGCCGGCACCTATGCATTTTTCACACGGTAATTTAAAAAAACTGAGGCTAATTAGATATTAATAAAGATAATTCACTTTCAATGCATACATACTGGTTCATAAAACAAACATAACTGTTTAACATTGCTAAGATAAAGAACTGGTACGGTTAGATCTCTGAGTTCAAAGTCATTTTCTAGGTTAAAAAGGCAAAGCATGTTTTGCAAATTCTCATAACTTCATTAATTCACAGAAAATTATTTAAGAATGATTTAAGGCACAGCTTTTCATCAAATTATTAAAAAGTTATCAGGTTAAACTCAGATAATATTACAGTGCTGGATTTAGTAATAACACATTTAAGAAGAATTTCAGTGGTTATCCCTGAATTTCAAATTTTCTAAACTCCTCTTAAAGAAACTCTTAAAGGACTAGACATGTTAACAATTTACCATACAATACATGAATGGAAAATGAATCTCCCCACTGAACTAAAATTTAAAAGTTATAAAAAATGCAAACCTAGTCCTTTAAAATATTTTAGCATTTCTAGCTATGTGTGAACATAAATGTCCCTTATATAGTAGAAACACAAAATCATAAATTGTTATTTCTAATAAATGTAGAAATACATCATATCACTATGTACATGAAACTTCAAATATATAATATATGTGGTAAATACACAAAAATATAGCTACAGAAAAAAGCCAGGCATCTACTGCACAATATCCTTTCTTTTAAAAAAATCCAAAATGAAAACATATTGTTGTTCCATAAAATCAATACTATCACAGTATTAATTATTGGTCCCAAGTGATAACAATTTGATCATAATGAGCACACAGGGAGCACAACTGGCTACTTCACCTAAAATCCTTTCCAATCAAAAAGTAAATTAATTTAGGGGAAAAAAAAGAGTGTAGATTTTGGAACATATTGTCCTATATATAAAACCAATGTTTTGTAGGTTTCTCTAACTGGGTCCAGAGTTGAGAGAGTGAGAAGTAGATAGCTTATATATGTGTTCAAAGAGCCCAGGCCATGGCAAAGCAGCTCGGTATAGAAGGGGTAGGGAAGATATGAAGAATGAAAATCAGCATAGTACAGTGATGCAGCCACAGCACTGTTTATAGCAGCTCAACTCACAACAGCTAAACTATGGAACCAACCTCGGTGTCCAACAGAGGACATTTTCTTTATCAATAGATAAAGAAAATGTGGTATATATACACAATGGAATATCATTCAGCTTTAAAGAAGAATGAAATTATGGCATTTGCCAGTAAATGAATGAAGCTGGAGAATATCAAGCTAAGCGAAATAAGCTAAACCCAAAATACCAAAGGCGAATGTTATCTCTAATATGCAGGTGCTAATTCACAATGTGTGTGTGTGGGGGGGGGGGGCTAGGGAAGAATAGAAGTGCTTTGAATTAGATAGAGGGGAGCGAAGGGAAGAGAGGCCGGATGAGGGTAGAAGAATGAATCAGACATTATTACTCTATGTATATTATATGACTACATGGCAGTGTGATTCTACATCATGAACAACCAAAAGAATGAGAAATTATACTCCATTTATGTATGATGTGTCAAAATGCATTCTGTCATGTCCAACAAATTAGAACAAATTTTAAAAAAGAAAAAAATGCAAACACTAGCCATTTGAAACACAACAAGGGGAAATAATTCAACAACTATTTGAGTGCATACTCTAAACAGAGTGTAGATAGAACTAACTATAAATAGTTCAAATAAACTCTGCAGATAGTGCTGTGAAACCTTGGCTTTCTCATTCTCCACATAAATAGGCCCCAAACAGCTCCCCACTGTAGCAAACAGTTGGTTCTGGACTAGATTAGTCATGGTCAGATGCAGACAGAATTCAGGCTGATCTAAAAGACCAATGAACTTAGGCTGCTCCAAAAACCTGGACACATCCAAAACACAGAATCAACGAAACATCCCATGTCAAGTGAAGAAATGACAGACTGCTTTGGTCATGGTAAGAGGGCACAGGAGAGGAAGAAGCTGAAGCACAATCCTGTGCTAACTGAAGGCTCTCTTCCTCTGTATTAAACAGGGTTAATAATCACTTCCCTCAGAGAGTCTGAGATGCCATTTGTGCAGCAGTTTAGTACAGTGGTGACCCACTGTATTCTGAAGACTGTCTTTCACTGACACCAAGCAAACCTGACATGGGATAACTAACAAGAAAAAAACGGTCACAGTAAACAAATTAAATCCTTACTTCTTACTGGTTGTAACAGCAGAATCTTTTGACATAACAGCCTACATAACCATTAGTTTGAGAGTTTAAAGTTAGAAACTCAATTGTCTTTAGGCAAGTTAGAGTGAAAAACGTGTTTTAACTATCAGAGTTAGGAACAGTTGTCTGTGGCTAGTTCTCCATCAGCAGGAAGTAGCAAGGGTTACAAACCAAAAGCCAGTAAATTTTCAGTCTCTACCCGATGAAGTTAAAGCTCTCAAGTCAATTCTCTTCAGTTTAAAAATTATATTCCTGGGGCTGGGATTGTAGCTCAGCGGTAGAGCGCTTGCCTTGCATGCGTGAGGCCCTGGGTTCGATCCTCAGCACCACGTACAAAGCAATAAAATAAAGACATTGTGTCCATCTACAACTAAAAAATATATATATTAAAAAAAATAAAAATAAAAATTATATTCCTGATTCCACTTTCCATCTCTCTGCTCTATTATTCCCCAAATGTGGGCAGAACAACTTTCTAAAACAAAAACACCCCAAGTACCCATCACAGGAAGAACCTAACCAAAGATGAAAGGTGAAGATTGACTGCTGGTTCTCCTTACTCTGTGGCTTCTCCCTCCCCAACTTGACACATAAAGTTTCTATGGAAGGACTTGGCATTTTCAAGCTCACATGTTTGTACAGAAATAGGAACACTGTAAATATTTAGAGAACAGAATGAAAGGATTATCATCTAGCTCCAATTATACCAACTGATCTCATCATCCTGTTAACATGCTTCTTCCTGGCATCTGAAATCCATTTCTTAAACTCAATCAGGAGCATTTTAAAAAATATTCCTCCCTCTCTCATCCCCTCTCTCTCAAATATAACTGAAATACACCTGGTGGTAAACACATGTGCTCACTGGCTTTTAATTTTAAATTCATACTTATCTAAAATGGACCTCTTTGACAGATAAATTTCACTTCACCTCGTTTCATTCAGTCTTCTCATTTGTTCTTCTAAAAGTAAGCAATTTAATTCCATAGTTTTAACAGCTTATATCATACAAATTAGGAAGAAACATCACCCCATTATTATTGTTGGAACTTGTAAAGTTTACTTACTCTGTTCCAGGTACCACAGTATTCCTGACATTAATTCATTTTACAAATAAAGAGATTCATGATTAAAACATTAACCCATGTGAGGTCACAGAGGTGGTAAATAATGATGGCTAGAGTGTGAACCCAGACCTGCCATCAAAATCCATGCTCTTAACCTATATGCTATTAATACACCACACCTACACATACAGAAACATCCAGTGCCACAGGTATATAAACAAATGAGGCAAGGTGATTTTTATGGGCTGGGAACTAAATATACTAAAGAAATTTGCTGAGTGTGATGGTGCATGCCTAGAATTCCAGTGACTGAGGAGGGTCAGGCAGGAGGATTGAAAGTTACAGGTCAGCCTGGACAACTTAGTGAGACCCTGTCTCAAAATAAAAAACAAAAAGAGCTGGGGATGTAGCTCAATAGTAGAGCACACCTGGGTTCAATACCCAGTATGATTAATAAGTAAATAAATAGAAATTCTTCTCACTCAAATAGAAGTGCTTGTTGGAGAAGGAAATTTTCACTAATTAAAAGAATAAAGTGAGAAGAGGAAGGCAGTGACATGTGCCTGTTTAAAGCTTCTTTGCAGACTAACTCATATCTATTTTATCTTTTCAAAGCTCATCACTGTGGGCCAATTTATAGATGTGCCCTATTCTGTTTAGCAACAGTGGTAGGTAATGAACTACAGAAAAGTCAGCTGCTAATTACTCAACAAATAAAGCAACTCAACAGGCCAACATGTTCTTACCTACATTCAAATGGAAATGTTTACAAGCCTCATAATTAGCTGGAAATGGACTTTCTCCTGCACAATATAAGTTTACATCAACCAGGTGAAATCTGTTGTCTCAAAAATTTAATTGCTGTTATATAAGCAACAGAAACTTCTAAGAATGTTTTCCCTAAAATTATTCTACAAAAATATGATGAAAAAAAACTGTCAAGCTTCAAAACCAATACCCAAACTCAAGAAAATGAACAGGTAGTCTTTCCCAGTCTAACTGCAGTGAAAGAGAATGGTGATGTTTCTGTCAGTACTTTACTGAATTTCACCAACTTTAAGAACGAATAAGGAGTATACTATCCTACCATTTCAATACTGAAAAGCACACTGGCTCTTCAAACATAATTATCAGCCCAGACATCTGCTATTAAAGTGAAAAGACGATTCAAAACAAAGCAGGGCTGGGGTTGTAGCTCAGTGGTATGCTTGCCTAGAAAGTGTAAGGCAATGAGTTGGATTCTCAGCAATCCGTATAAACAAATAAAATAAAGGTCCATTGACAACTACAAAAAATATTTTTAAAAATATTTTTTTAAAAAGCAAGAATGCACTCACCCACTGAATGCTTCCCCACTCAGTCCAAAATAAAAAAGAATACCACAGAATTGAGAGCCTTAAAAACAGTTCAAAATCTCCAAGATAATCCTTTGTGCATTCAGATGTGGGTTAACAATCTCAGGTCTGCAGCTTTAATAAAAGCAACCAAAATCTCCACTAGGGATCTGTATTAGCTGGACTTAATAACCCCAAGGTAAGATCTGCCTTTCAACAGCTCTAATCAAATCATAACTATAAGCAAGGAAATCATTTTTTAACTCTTACAAACGAATCGATCTATTCGTTTTGCTTTTAAAAACTTGAAACTTTGAGTTAGGCTTCCTAAAAAATACACTATTAAAAGTTAACTGGTGGTAACAATGAATAAGCTCAAGGTTTGGAAAATATTATCTAACTGATACGTATTTCTAGAAGGGACTGGAGATAGCTCACAAATTCTGAGACAAGAAAGTAAGGAAAAAAAGCGGAGGGGACCCATATGAATATCAAATCCAAGAGAATGGGTAACTAATAATTTTGAGACTTTAAAAAAAAAAAAAGTGTTCCACTATTTTAAAAAGTCAATAAGGAAGTAAAAGCAGAATACAGATTGTAAACTGGACAATATACAAAAAGCGATCATTTAAAAGCACTGAAAAAGGACAAAAGCTGACAGAAAGTTCAATGTTATTGATAGAACTCACTTTTTTCTTTCTTTTCTTTTATTTTTTAAACCAGGGATTGAACTCTGGGGGCACTTAACCACTAAGCCACATCCCCAGCCCTATTTTGTATTTTATTCAGAGACAGGGTTGCTTAGCACCTCAACATTGCTGAGGCTGGCTTTGAACTCCCAATCCTCCTGCCTCAGTGTCCCACTTTAACATAGTTTTTCAACTAAGGGCATTCCCCAGATCACGTGACACAATAGCGCTCAAGTAAAATGATACATTCTTATGATCTGTGCATAAACTTTGCCCAAATCTTTGACAGATTTTCAACTTGTACTTGAGAGAGATAATCTATAAAAATTTCCAGGAAAACGCCAATATGGAAGCCTGAAAGAATTAAGCAAGATGGGACTAAAGTGAGAGTCTATGTCCAAAATGAACAAAAGTAAAAATAATTCAGAACAAAGGTTAACATTATTCAGAAGATGAAAAAAAAATCATCTACAATGTGCAGCATACAATAAAAAATTACCAGTGGGCTAGGGCTGTAGCCGAGTGGTAGAGCACTTGCCTTGCAAGTGTGAGACACTGGGTTCGATCCTCAGCACCACATAAAAATAAATAAATAAAGCTGCTGTGTGTCCATCTACAATAAAATATCTATTTTTAAAAAATTATCAGGTATGTATTAGAAGTTTAAATATCTTATTGGATTCCTCAATAAATGAGTTAGATAAAATCTTCAACGTGGTTACTTTGTATTTGCATTTGTCTTTGACAAGCTGCAAATAATATCTGCATATATCTGATGAAGAATATATATCCAGAATTTATAAGGAATACTTCCAACTCAAAAAGATATCCCAATTAAAAATGGGCAAATATTTGAAGAAGAGAAATGAATGACTTGAAGGCATGTGAAAGATGCTCAACATCCTATTTAGGGAACAGTCAAAATTATTATAAGATGCCTCCACATATCAAACAAAATCACTCTCTTAGCTATTTACAACTTCAATTTTTTGTTTTCTCAAAGAACCTCTAGTCGCAGATAGCATCATAGAGATATGCTCCAAATTTCTAAAGGGGAAAAAATGATACCACACTTACACTATCAAAAACTGGGGGTGGAAGAGCTGCATTTTCCAGTTTCATTTTATGAAACCAACATTACCTTGACATCAAAACTACATTAAAAACATTAAGAAAAACACAAGCCAAATCACTCATAAAGGAGACATAAAATCCTTAATAAAATATTACCAATTCATATCCAGGAATATTTAAAAAAATACAAAGTGGCCAAATGAAATGAATTTATCCCAGGAATGCAATGATATTTAACTTCTGAAAAATGTGTAAAATTCACTTCATTGAAGAATTTAAAAGAAAAAGCATACAACTACATTACTGCAGAAAATGCATTTATAGAACACCATCAATTCATGATAAAAACTCTCAGCAAACTAGGAATAGAAAATTTCTCAACCCAATGAAGAAAACTCCATTAAAATCATACAAAAAGTTAAAAATCTGAATGCTTACCACTGAGACAGGCAACTTAACCAGAATGTGAGTTCTCACCCATGCTATTCAACACAGTCCTCGCAGTCCCAGCAAGTAGTTAGGTAAGAAAAAGAAAAGGTATACAGATGGAGCCGGGCGCAGTGGCTCAAGCCTGTAATCCCAGCACTTAGGGAGGCTGAGACAGGAGAATCACGAGTTCAAAGCCAGCCTCAGCAACGGCGAGGCGCTAAGCAACTCAGTGAGACCCTGTCTCTACATAAAAAAAAAACACAAAATAGGGCTAGGGATGTGGCTCAGTGGTCGAGTACTCCTGAGTTCAATCCCCGGTACCAAAAAAAAAAAAGGTATACAGATGGTGTAGGGGATTGAGAGAATTAATGCTGCTTCTCATCTGCAGACAATAGGAATATACCACAAGGCTAATATAAAAAGTGGTTTTTAGCAAGATGGCAGATTATAAGGTCAATAAACAAGAATATACTGTATTTCTTCTACAACAAACAAAAGAAAGTTGAAATTTCATGTATTTTTAATATCAAAAACAAAAAATACTAGCCGGGCGCGGTGGCTCAAGCCTGTAATCCCAGCACTTAGGGAGGCTGAGACAGGAGAATCGTGAGTTCAAAGCCAGCCTCAGCAATGGCGAGGTGCTAAGCAACTCAATGAGACCCTGTCTCTACATAAAACACAAAATAGGGCTGGGGATGTGGCTCAGTGGTCGAGTACCCCTGAGTTCAATCCCCAGTACCAAAATAAATAAATAAATAAATAATAGAAAAACAAAAAATACTTAAGGATATATTTAATAACATATGTGCAAGGTCTAGATACTGAAAATACAAAAGTTGCTTTTAAAAAAACCCTGAAGAAAATCTTAACAAATTTGCAAAAAAGTATAAAGGCTGGAAGAGGGCAAATTTCACCAAATGAGTGCTCTCTGATGAAAAAGAAAAAATCAATAAAGGCAAAACTGCTTCCTCAAATATTAATTTACTTATGTTTTAAGTCAAACTGTACACAAAATTCTACAAATTATACACATATCCTAAGCTCTTTACTTATTCTGCTCTATCTGGGTTTTTTCACATAACAAAACTTCTGAAAGTGATACAAATGGAAGTCATCTGAGAAAACCAAGGCATCTCTTCAATACCTTTCTATTCTCTAAAATAACAATGCCACGTGGTCATATTTTGTTTAACACTGGGAATATGCTGGCTGTCTTGTCATCCTGGAAATACTGTAGACTGCACTTACAGAAAACTACATAAAATAGCCTGCTACACACCAATGCTATATGGTACAGCCACTATTGTGTATGACTCCTCAATGTCCTCAACATGAAGCAGAATATTATTACACCGTTAAAATGCTACTATGCTTATTCTTCTAACTTAAAAATTACTTATCAGTTTTACCAAAAGTTAATTTCATTTCAAAGCCTCTTTCCAAATATTATCTCTCTCATCTGCTTCTAGAGATTAAAATAGTACAAACTTGTACAAAGACAACTATGAAATCCAGAAAAGTAGTCATAGCAGAGTGTGGTTTTCAAATCACAATATACCTCTAAAAGGGCTGAGATTCTGACCAGCTTTAAAGAGACAATGGTAGTAAGAGAATATGTTTCAGCTAATCAAAGCATGTTAATACAAACTGCAGATTGGGCTAGAAAGATCAGAAAGCAGAGAGAGGATTCCCAACTTCAGTTCCTTGCAGCCTCAGCAAGTCTCCATGGAAAACCTCAAAGCTTTCTCTATCCTGAAAAATACAAGCAAGCTTTTCTAACATGCTCTCATCATACTCATTTACCTGAGAAAGCATGTAAAAGCCACTTTAAACTCATACAATACTTTGAGAGAGAATAATCATCAGATCTCCATCTGACTACAAATGAGCAAATCTAGGCTGCTCCTGTATCACATAAACCACAAAACAATACTTTTAAGATTTTTGCTGTCCTTCTTCCATATTATTTTAAGACAAAAATACATAAAAGAAAATTTTAATATACCAAGTCCTTGAAAATATTAGAAATCAGGCATCAAAAATGCCCTCCCAACTTGACTTCAGTCAACATTTTAAATCACTAAATTGGATGAAGAGAGAAAATGTGCACTGACCAAACTTGTTGAATCTAATGGATAACTAAACACAGATCCAAAAAGATTACAAGCTTTTGGCGAGGATGTGGAGAAAAAGGCACACTTAAACATTGCTGGTGGGATTACAAACTGGTGCAACCAATCTGGAAAGCAGTATGGAGACTGCTTAAAAAACTTGGAATGGAACCACCATTTGACCCAGCTATCCCACTCCTTGGCCTATACCCTGAAGACTTAAAAACAGCACACTACAGTAA
>CM053401.1:126207246-126306390 GCA_028644305.1 Xerus rutilus | reverse complement strand
TCCATAATAAATTCTACATAGTCTAGTATTTCCATAATAAACATGTAATACTAGAAATCAGGAAAAATGAAATGCCTATTTTTTAAGGGATACTTAAAAGTTAGTATTTTCTTTAAAATTGCTGAAGGACCAATTTACAATTGCTAAACTGTGCAAGCAACTCAGATGCCCTTCAATAGATGAAGGGATAAAGAAACTGTGGTATATACACAATGGAATATTACTCAACATTAAAAGAGAATAAAATTATGGCATTTGCAGGTAAATGGATGGAGTTGAAGAATATCATGCTAAGCTAAGTAAGTCAATCCCAAAAAACCAAAGGCTGAATGTTCTTTCTGATAAGTGGATGCTGAGCCATAATGGGGGTGGGGGGTGGGGGTGGAGAAACTTTGGGCAAAGGGGAGGTGAAGAGAGAAAGGGGCATGGAGGCAGGAAAGATGGTGAAATAAGATGGACATCATTACCCTAGGCACATGTATGACTGCACATATGGTGCGACGCTACATCATGCACAACCAGAGAAATGAAAACTTGTGCTGCATTTGTGTACAATGAATCAAAATGCATTCTGCTATCATATATAGCTTATTAGAATAAATAAATTTAAAAAAAAAACAGACCCAAAAGGCCAGTTGTTATAGAATTCCCTTTGTATGGAATCTGTATAAACAACGAATAAAGAGAAAGAAACAAGTTAGTTATTCCTAAGGGTTAGGGGAGGGTGGGGACAAAGGAATGGGTATGACAGCATTATGGGTAAGGGTTTTCTTTTGAGGATGAAGAAAAATCCTGTAACCACAAAATGGTGATGGTGACGAGTGCACACAATTTCACCAAATTGTACACTTTGAAAAGTTTAAACTTGTAAATTTAATCATATGCTTTTTACTATAAGAAAATAATAACCAAATAAGGGAGCACAGCATTATATAAAAATTTAGCATCTCTGTTGTATGCAATAACATGTTTTTCTAAGAAATGTAAACTTGAACAAAAGGATTTTGTTCATTACGTCAACTGAATTTTTATAATGTAGATAATATGGAAGGATCTTTACCTTGCTTGAATTCATTTATTCATTGGTTCAAATGTTTATACTTTAAAAAAATGATTCTAATAAAAATAAATAAATAAATAAATAAATAAATAAATAAATAAAATTGCTGAAGGCAGCTACACATCTCATTCCTTGAAAGGAACATACTTCTATGTGGCAAGCATTCCAATCTCTTTTTATGAAGTTTTGGCTTAGAAAGATCAAACAGAACATTCATTACAATTAACTAATCACAAAGTCATCTTCTACCTAGGGCTAGAAGTCTATAAAAGAGGACAGACACAATAAATGCAGAAGTCTAAAATAAAGGCAAATCGTTTGGTTTGTTACTAGGCAATAGATGCCTGTAATGGTCAAGGCTGAGGAACTGATGTGTCCAAGAACAGACGGAAGTATTACTCCAAGGAGTAAAGTGCCACAACTAGAAGCCAAGGCACAGTGACAAGTGGTCTCCACCTACTTCTACTACAGCTCTACCTCTGCACGCTACTGAGTAGAAACAGCCTACTGCTTCTCAAAAGAAAATTAGACTTGGCGCTGGGGTTGTAGCTCAGTGGTAGAGCGCTTGCTTCGCATGCGTGAGGCCCTTGGTTCGATCCTCAGCACCACATACAAAGCAATAAAATAAAGACATTGTGTCCATCTACAACTTAAAAAAATTAAAAAAGAAAAGAAAAGAAAATTAGACTCTTCTCTTTAAAAATTTTTAAAAAAAAAATTCTTGTTGGTTTCCACTACCCTTTTTTCTTTCATTTCATCCTCCACAGCATCTGGCACAGTAGGCCCTCAACAGCAGTGAGAGAAATCGCTTGTTTTGGTGTCAAACAGGCCTGGGCAGAGTGTAGCCATGCCTCTTATTATTTTAGTTACTTATTAAGTTAAGTCTTATTAAGTTACTTTTAAATACTGATTAAAAATGCAGATTAAAAGATCTTTTTTTCCTATTTCTATGAGGCCTGAGGCAATGAATGCACTTAACTTCTCTAAGCTCCCAGTTCCTGGTCAGTTAAAAAAAGGGGGGGGGAGGGGGCATCAGACACCTTTGTTATACCACTGTTTGGAAGAGTAAACAAGAAAATGTAACTAGAATTCATAGTTACACTCAGGGTCTAGCACACGGGATTTTATAAATTATAGTTTTACTATTGGTACTGAACACACTGAAAACTATCTCCCCAAATCAATAACCTCATGGGACTGTAAGATAAGTTCATAAGCTCAACAGTAGCTGGCAGTCAATAACTTTACATGAACTAAGTAACTTCATTGTGGAGGAGAAAGATGCCAACACAAGCTGTAAGAAAATAGAAAATGAGAGCAAAGAGTGTTCTGTAGACTCCAAGATCTTTTGGTTCTTATCATTTGGATTCTGATAAAAGAGTGGTCAGGATTAGCAGTCATCCCTAACACTTTATTAAAAATCATCTCCAATCCAAAGCAGAAAGGTCTATTAAACTAAAATGTTTAGTGTATATCTCCAAGTGCTTATACAATTAAACACCTCTGAAGAATGAACATAGAAAAGGTTGGAATGGAAAGTTAGAACGGGTAATGATTATTATAAAAATGAGCTATCAATTCACAATAGCTAAGCTGTGGAAGCAATCTAGGTGCCCTTCAAAAGATGGATGGATAAAGAAAATGTGGCATATATACACAATGGAATATTACTCAGCCATAAAAAAGAACGATGTTATGACTTTTGCTGGTAAATAGATGGTCTGGAGACTATCATGATAAGTGAAATAAGCCAATCCCCAAAACCAAAGGCCGAATGTTCTCTCAAATATGTGGATGCTAAAACACAATAAGGGATGGATTAGACAAAGGGGAATAAAAGGAAGGCAGAGTGGAAATAGGAAAGAGAATAAACTGGACATAATTTTTCTATATTCATATATGAATGCACCACAAATGAAACTAACCATTTGTGGTTATACACCACAAATGTATAACCACAAGAATGAGATCCTAATTAGAACAAGTTACACTCCATGTATGCATAATATGTCAAAACACACTGTACTGTCATGTACATCTAAAAAGAATAAAAATACAAAAATAATAAAAATAAAAATGACCGAATCTCGGGGAAATGCCACAGACTAAAAAAGGGGCTTTTCTGTTTTACTAATTATGTCTGAAGCAAGACAAATAATGAAGATCTAAGACCAACTGCCTAGGGTGGTGGTGAACAAAAGGAAGTACATGAAAGAGTTCTTTATTATATTTCCTCCTTTTCTACCAATGAGAATGAACTTCAGGGTAGGTAATACAGAATAAATAATAGTAAAGAAAGAATTAATAGTCCAATACACTTAGACACTGTCAAAATGTCTAATTAAGGGAACTTGTCCCAAGCAGGACAGACTTCTTGAATTCTCAAAGATTATTTAAGAATAAGAGTCAGGTATGATGACATGCTCCTGTAATCCGAGCTACTTGAGCGACTGAGGCAGGAGGATTGCAAATGTGAGACCAACCTGGCCAACTTTGAAACCTCATCTCAAAATAAAAAATAAGAAATAAAAAGGACTGGGAATGTAGCTCAGTGGTAGAGCACCCCTGGGTTCAATCTACCCATTTAAAAAATAACAATAATAAAAGAGATAGAAGATTAGACAGGAGTTAACGGTAGTTCGTTGTAAAAAGCCAGTCTACTGAGTTTTCTCTCAATGTCAGACACAAACTGTTATTAAAGGATGGTTTATGAATGCCTTAGACAGCAAAGCAATAATCCAAAAGCCCAACACCTACCTACAAATAAAATATGCCTAATGATTCTTGTTTTAACAACTTTTTTCATCTAAGGGATTGAGAACAAAAATTATGGAAACCCAAAATAGTGTGTTTGAATTCTGGCATGACCCCTGCCCAAATCTTCCCTACTACTATTAGAAAATTTTTTTTAATTTGAGTTAAGATGACATGGTGGCTTCATGTATAAAGATAGCATGAATAAAATTCCCCTCCCTCAGCACATGCTCTTTGTCTGTGCTTTTAGGCCACAACGTGTACTTCTAGGTTAAAGCATGTTACTCTTTTAGGAAACAGGGAACACAACGGGGTTGAGTGGGCAGTGGATTACCTTGTATCTCTCTATTGCCATCCTCAACTCTATAATGGTTTGATAAGCAAAGAAAAATGAATAATCGAGAAATATCTACAAAAAAACATTTTTGTATAGGCAACAGTAAGTAACTCTCCCTCACAAAACCTCTATTCAATTCTACCAGTACATTTACCAAAGACTTGAAATTTTTACTCAAATGATCAAATTCAGAGACTAGAGTTCATTAACAATACTAATGTATTAGCCAGGCATGGCAGCACACACCTGCCATCCCAGCAACTAGGGAGGGTGAGGATAGGAGGATCACAAATTCCAGGTTAGTCTTGGCAACTTCATGAGACTTTGTCACAAAATAAAAAGATGTAGTTCAGTGGTTCAATCCCCAGTGGTGCACAGGGTGGGAGTGGGAACCAATTCTAATATATTAAAAGAAAGGCTGGGGTTGGGGATGTCGCTCAATGGTAGAACACCTGCCTAGCATATGTGAGGCCCTGGATCTGATGCCCTAGACGACAAAAAATATAAAATAGAAGTATAAAAACTAAAGAAAAACTGAAGATCCAAAAACCCTAAAAGGCTAAAAAGATATAAAAAAGATATAAATGCATCAAGATGAAATTTAATATGGATACAGGTGAACCCTGCACTTCCATCAAACACCCAGGACCTACATCAAAACATACAAACGGACAAGTAGAAAAAACTTTTTTTTTTTTTTTAATGTTTTGAGACAGGATCTCACTAAGGTGCTGAGGCTTGCTTTGAACTTGCATTCCTCCTGCCTCAGCCTCCCAAATTGCTGGAATTTCAGGTGTGCGCCACTCTGCCCAGCAGAAGAAACCTATCTTAAAGTAGCATACACAGAAAGAGAACTGTGATTTTTTTTTAGTTAGCCAACAAACTCTCCTGTCAATAAGATGACAAGTTAAGGAAGCAGAAAATCTGGCTGGATTTCTTATTGGCTGTTAAGGCACTGGACAAGTAAAGTGAACTGAGCTCCAGAGAATTTAAGTGAGTTATTAAACCATTAGGACAGGAGGATATCCAAAGGCACAGGGTTCTTTTGGGGGTAATGAAAATATTCTAAAATCACCGTGGTGATGGTTGTACAATTCTGTGAATATAGATACTAAAAAGCCATGGACTGTAAAATAGTACACTTTAAACAGATTAATTGTATGGTATGTGAATTATATCTCAATAGAATTATTTTTAAAAATCACAGCTAGATTCATGTTCTTTCAACTTTATTGAAGGACTCTTATTTTGAAAAAAATAATGAGAGTACATGCCTACAATCCCACCTACTTGGAAGGCTGAAGCAGGAGGCTCTCAAGCCTGAGGCCAGCATGGGCAACCCAGCAAGACTCTGTCCCAAATTTTTTTAAAAAAGAAGATAAAATAAAAAGGGTTGGAGATACAGCTCAGTGGTAAAGCACCTGTGGGTTCAATCCCCTGCGCTACGACAATGACTACAACAACAATAATAAATCTATTATTTAAGAAAGCAAATAAGATGTTCTGTCATTTTCAGACTATACATTCAGTACTTTTAATTTAACCTATTCTCCCATTCCTTCTTTACATAAAGTTTAAGTAGCACATCAAAATCCAATTAAGTCATAGAACCTATGGCTCAAGTCTTCCACACATTGTTGGATTTGGCATTTACTTTATTCCAAACAAAAAGAGAACCTCACTTACCTGGTTTGCATTTCCAAAGGTATGACCAACTTTCACAGACTACAAGCACATATTATCCCAATATATCCTTCAAGGTACAAAGATGGTATAGAAAAGGTGAAAAGAAGGGATCAGGGGAAGATAAATGTGGCTAAAGCAAAGAGAACAAAAGGGAACACTGTGTGAAAGAGGCTAAAAAAAGTGCAGGTGTCAGACCGTGGGCCTACTTAGACTTCATCAAGTGCTTCAATCTTTAAGAACAAGACTAATAATCTGATGCACATTTTAAAAGGATCATTTGGTTATATCATGGGCAGCAGAGTGCAGAAGATACCAGGATTCAAACTAAAAGACTATGGCAGCAGCTCAGATACAAGGGAAGAGCTGGAGTAGGATCACAGTGATGAAGATGAAAAGAAGGAGCAGAAAACAGATATTCAGGATATTAAAAGTCAACAATATTTGCTGACAAGTGCATGGAGTAAGAAAAAAGGAAATGTCTAGGATGATTTCTGGATTTCTGAGTTGCATGAAGCAGACTAAGAGTTGTATCATTTGAGAGTAGAAAAGAGAAGATAGTGAATTCATGTGTCTTTTCCCCCACAAGACTTGCAGCTAATTTCTAACAGTGGATTCTCAAATACTACTTAACTGACTGGTTAAGGAGTCATTAATGCTCTATCTAAATGATTTCAGACTTCCCTTTGGCATCAATTTTCTGAAAAAACCTGGCTGGGGGAGGAGAACACCTGTTTTCACAAAAACTGATCTGATAATCAGCTACAGGTGAATAGGTATCACACACTCCTACTTTGGAAGGCACACCTCATAAAGGTACAATGCCAAAATCCAAAGTAATCCCCCCACAAAACATTAGAGTAGTAAAAGTGTTATATGCTGCATTTTTGCTTCCAGCCCCAAACCATCTTCTTTCTTGTAATAAGTAAATGACTATGTTATCATGATATTCTCTAATAAAGATGTTAAAACATCAATTAATTTAATGTTGAAATGTCCTTCCTTGTTTTCTACACATATTGCTAGAATACACGTTTATCTTTTGAGACCTATTGCTAAGAATATTAGAGCTAAAAGGAAACGCTGAAAATGTAGTTTGTCACCTTTGATTGACCTAATAGAAAAGGAAAATGAGTTGCAAGAAGAAAGCTTGTTCAGTGGCAAAACTGAATGGATCTCAAATCCTGATGACTCCCCTTACCACAGCCAAGGTAGGTATCTTCCAACATACAACAGCACTTTTACTTTCTAATGATTAGAGCAGCTAGTTGGAGCACTGGAATGTGAAAAGTTCTGTGAATTTCTACTTGCCATCAAACACCAATACAATTCATGTAAGATACTGTTAGTAGAATACACACAGATAAGTAGAATGAAAAATAAAATAGCATAAAATTTATGCCAGGCACAGTGGCACATGCCTGTAATCCATCACCTTGGGAGGTTGAGGCAGGAGGATTCCAAGTTCAAAGCCAGCCTTGACGACTTAGCAAGGCCCTAAGCAACGTAGCGAGACCCTGTCTCAAAAAGTTTTAAGTGCTGGGAATGTGGCTCAGTGGTAAAGTATTCCTGAGTTCAATCTCTAACCATAAAACAAAATAAAATAAAATAAATTTTTTAAAAAAGAAAGAAAATGGCATAAAATTTATTACTGCTATGGCTATGCTCCCTACCTCATCTACAACCAAAAAGTATATACAGGTGTTTCTAGCTTCCACCAAGCCAGGGCAAGCAAAGGGGAGAGGAAAGGAGGAAAAAAAAAATCAATTTCTTGTTGGTTTTAAAGTTACTAGTAGAGCAAAGGGAAGGATTCTGAAACATTAAGTTTTAACTATGAGTTATTAAACTCCAAATGTACCACATTATTACTTTGCCCCACCTAGAACAGTTACCAGGGTATATGATAACAGCTAATAACTATGGCTTGAACTTACCATAACAGGTTCTTTTAAAACTCCAGATTGCCCTCATATCCTTAAATATCCTATTAGCCCATTCCCTCAGTTTTAGCTGTTGTTTATGTACAAATTGCTCAACACGTATTCTCCAGCTCCAACTCCTTTCCCAAGCTCCATAACCTAACCACCTTAACAAACATCCTAGTCCCAGTGCACAAACCCATATTCTCATGTACTGTCCTTTAGCCCATTAAAAGTCTCACTTCAAGCTCTCATGCAGCTATTTCCTTCTCCATTCCTCACATTATAACTACACAAATCCTATTTGTTTTTCCTCTACAACCGCTATTTATCCATCCCTACCGCTCAACTCCTTATCCTCTCTCATGATTCACAGCTTCTCTTCTATTCTTGCCTCTAAAGACATATCCAATCCTCCATGAATATCACATGGTTCAACTCTACCACAACGTGGATATGAATGTCAATTTTCTTATCAAACCCTTCCAAGGACCTCTTGCTTTCTTCACAGTAAGGTCAAATCTCCAACCCCAAATTAATGTCTGTATCCTTACTTCCTGCTGTCACCACACCAGCAATAATACTAGCCCTCTCAACAGCAAAGGTACTTCTACAACTAAGCCAAAATAAACAAAGAAACTTCAGAAATGGTGCCATTATAGTGAGACAAATAGGAATAATCATTTGCTATCTCCACTCCTGCCTTATTAATTACTTCATTATAAGGTCAGAGTCTTTCATAGGTATTTTTTCCCCGAGTCAGCCTGGAAGTAAATACCACAATAAAGAGGATCGCTCCCCACGGTTCCATGCCAAAGCCCCTGCCGACCTGCAGGAGCCCAGGCCCAAGACGGCCTCCAGGGACCCACACGGCAGTACAGGCCTAGGTCAGACCCAGAACCGCCCGGCAGACCTACCTGATAGCCCAGACCCAGGACCGCCCCTGCGCAGACTGAAGGTCTATGCTGTTGCTCACTTCCTGAATCTATCTTGGAATATTGCAGGCATCGCCATAGCCCTCTCCATGTAGTATCCTCCACCTTGGGACAATAGACAGGGCCTGGAGGCAGCTGCCCGCCACAGCATAGCACGCCACAGTGCTGCATCTCCAGTCAGCCCAAAGCCATGTAAGAGTCCCACCCTTTCAGCCCCATCTTTAAGTGCATCCATCTTGGGCCACCATCTTTAGTTGCAGTAGCGTCCATCTAGGGACACCTGCCAGGGACTGGAAGCAAACACCAAGGTGAGGTATAGGGAATCTTTAGGGTCACTACAAGATTATAGGATAGAAACTGCAATACCTCAGATCCACACTCCAAGAAAGGAAGACACATAATCAACATGAAAAAACAAGGGAAAAAAGTACCCCAAACAAACCAAGATACTACAAAAATAGAATCCACTGACAGCACAGTTGATGAAATGACAGAGAAACAATCTGCAAATTAAAGAATGACTTAAGTGAGCAAACATAGGCAAAAATAAAAGACAACCATTAATCACACCAACAAAGAGATAAGGGAGCAAATACAGGTAGCAAAGATTATTTCAAGAAAGAGATACAGATTGTGAAAGAAAACCAATGAGAAATTCTTGAAATGAAGGAAACAATAAACCAAATAAAAAACTCAATAGAAAGCATCACCAATAGACTAGATCACTTGGAATACAGAACTTCAGATAATGAAGACAAAATATACAATCTTGAAAATAAAGTTGACCACATAGTGAAGATGGTAAGAAACCATAAACAGAACATATAATTATGAGATAGCATCAAAAGACCAAATCTAAGATTTATCAGGATAGAGGAAGGCACAGAGTTTCAAACCAAAGGAATGCACGATCTCTTCAATGAAATAATATCAGAAAATTACCCAAACATGAAGAATGAATTTGAAAAACAAATACAAGAGGCTTACAGGACACCAAATGTACAAAATTACAACAGATCTACACTAAGGCATATTATAATGGAAACGTCTAGCACACAGAATAAGGATAGAATTTTAAAGGCCGCAAGAGAGAGGAATCAGAATACATATAGGGGAAGACCTATTCGGATCTCAGCAGATTTTGTTAACCCAGACCTCAAAGCCAGGAGATCCTGAAACTACATATACTAAGCTCTGAAAGAAAATGGATGCCAACCAAGAATCTTACATACAGCAAAATTAAGCTTCAGATCTGATGACGAAATAAAAACTTTCCATGATAAACAAAAATTAAAAGAATTTACAGTGAGAAAGCCTACACTACAGAGCATTTTCAGCAAAATATTCCATGAGGAGGAAATGATAACCAACAATGAAAATCTGCAAAGAGAGGAACTAAAGAAAAACCCAATCAAAGGAGAAACCAAGTCAAGTTAAAAACCAAAAATAAACCAAAATGACCGGATTTGCAAATCATATTTCAATAATAACCCTGAATGTGAATGGCCTAAACTCATCAATTAAAAGACAGACTGGCAGATTGGATTTTTAAAAAAAGACCCAACGATATGCTACCCCTTCAAGAGACTCATCTCACAGGAAACGACATCCACAGATTGAAGGTGAAAGGGTAGGAAAAAACATACCACTCACATGGACCACATAAACAAGCAGGGGTTTCCATTCTCATATCAGATAAAGTGGACTTCAAACCAAAGTTAGTGAAAAGGGATAAAGAAGGACATTTCATACTGATTAAGAGAATCATACATCAACAAGACATAACAATCACAAAGATTTATGCCCCAAACAATGGGGCATCTATGTATATCAAACAAACCCTTCTCAACCACAAGAATCAAATAGACCGCAACACAATAATACTGGGTGACTTTAACACATCTCTTTCATCACTGAATAGATCTTCCAAACAAAAACTAAAGAAAGAAACTATAGAACTCAATAAAACAATCAATAATTTAGACTTAACAGACATATATAAAATATTCCATCTATCAGTGAGCGAATACACTTTTTCTCAGCAGCAAATGTATCCTTCTCCAAAATAGACCATATGTTATGTCACAAAGCAAGTCTTAGCAAATACAAAAAAGTAGAGATACTACCCTGCATTCTATCTGACCATAATGGAATGAAATTAGAAATCAATGATAAAATAAAAAATAGAAACTACTCCAACACCTGGAGACTAAATAATATGCCGCTGAATGACACATGGATAACAGAAGACATCAGAGGAGAAAAAAAAATCTTGGAGGTAAATGAGAACTCCAATACAACATATCAAAATCTCTGGGACACCATGAAGGTGGTGCTAAGAGGAAAGTTCAATGCACTGAGCTCATTCATTAAAAGAAGAAAAATTCAATAAATAAACGACTTGACACTACATCTCAAAGCCCTAGAAAAAGAGAACAAACCAACACCAAAAGAAGTAGAAGACAGGAAATAATTAAAATCAGGGCTGAAATCAATGAAATTGAAACAAAAGAAACAATTCAAAAAATTGACAAAACAAAAGGCTGGTTCTTTGAAAAACTAATGACAAACCTTTATCCACCCTAATGAAAAGGAGAGAGAAAACCCAAATTACTAAAATTTGAGATGAAAAGGAAATAGCACAACAGACACTATTGAATTACAGAGGATAATTATATACTATTTTGAAAATTTATATTCCAATAAAATAGAAAACCCTTAAGACACTGACAAATTTCTAGAGGCATATGACCTACCCAAACTGAACCAGGACAATAAACTAAACTTAAACAGATTAATTTTAAGCAAAGAAATAGAAGACATCATCAAAAGCCTACCAAGAAAAGCCCAGCACCAGATGGATTCTCAGCCAAGTTCTACAAGATCTACAAAAAAGAATTAATATCAATATTCGTCAAACTATTCCACGAAATAGAAAAGGAGGGAACCCTTCCAAACTCATTCTATGAGGCTAGTATCACCTTGATACCAAAACCAGACAGAGACACAGCGAAAAAGGAAAACTTCAGACCAATATCCCTGATGAACATAGATGCAAAAATTCTCAATAAAATTTTGGCAAATCACATACAAAAACATATTTAAAAAATAGTGCACTATGATCAAGTGAGGTTCATTCCAGGGCTGCAAGGTTGATTCAACATATGGAAATCAATAAATGTAATCCAAATCCCAGCACTTTCAGAGGCTGAGACAGGAGAATTACAAGTTCAAAGCCAGCCCCAGCAACAGTGAGGTGCTAAGAAACTCAGTGAGATTCTGTCTCTAATTAAAACACAAAATAGGGCTGGGGATGTGGCTCAGTGGTACCCCTGAGTTCAATCCCCAGTACCGATAGATAGACAGACAGACAGACAGACGGACGGACAGAAATGTAATCCATCACATCAATAGACTTAAAGATAAGAATCATGATTATATCAACGGATGCAGAGAAAGCATTTGACAAAATACAGTACCCTTTCATGTTCAAAACACTAGAAAAACTAGGGATAGTAGGAACATACCTCAACATGCAAAAGTTATCTATGCTAAACCCAAGGCCAACATCATCCTAAATGGAGAAAAACTGGAAGCATTTCCTCTAAAAATGGGAGCAAGACAAGGATGTCCTCTTTCACCACCGCTATTCAAAACATAGTCCATCAAACTCTAGCCAGAGCAATCAGACAAATAAAAGAAATGAAAGGGATACAAATAGGAAAAGAAGAACTCAAACTATCATTATTTGCAGACGACAGGATATTATACTAGGAGAATCCAAAAAATTCCACCAGAAAACTTCTAGAATAAATAAATTCAGCAAAGTAGTAGGATATAAAATCAACCATAAATCAAATGCATTTCTGTGCATCAGTGATGAATCCTCTGAAAGAGAAATTACAGAAACTACTCCATTCACAGTAGCCTCAAAAACATAAAATATTTGGGAATCAATTTAACAAAAGAGGTGAAAGACTTCTACAATGAAAACTACAGGACACTAAAGAATGAAACTGAAGATGAACTTAGAAGATGGAAAGATCTCCCATGCTCTTGGACAGGAAGAATCGATATTGTCAAAATGGCCATACTACCCAAAATGCTATACAGATTCAGTGTGATTCCAATTGAAATCTTAATGTCATTCCTTATAGAAACAGAAAAGGCAATCATGAAATTCATTTGGAAAAAATAAAAGACCCAGAATAGCCAAAGCAATCCTTAGCAAGAAGAGTGAAGCAGGTGGTATCACAATACCAGACCTTAAACTATACTACAGAGCAAGAGTAACCAAAACAGCATGGTATTGGCACCAAAACAGACATGTGGACCAATGGTACAGAATAGAAAACACAGAGACAAACCCACACAAATACAGCTATCTCATACTAGACAAAGGCACCAAAACATACATTGGAGAAAACATAGCCTCTTCCACAAATGGTGCTGGGAAAACTGGAAATCTATATGCAGCAAAATAAAACTAAACCCCTATCTCTCACCATGCACAAAACTCAACTCAAAGTGGATCAGGGCCTAGGAATTAGATCACAGACCCTGCACCTAATAGAAGAAAGGTAGGCCCAAACCTTCATCACATCGGATTAGGCCTTGACTTCCTTAACAAGACTCCTAAAGCACAAGAAATAAAAGCAAGAATCAATAAATGGGGTGGATTCAAACTAAAAAGCTTCCTCTCAGCAAAAGAAAGAATCAATGAGGTGAGGAGACAGCATACATTTTGGGAACAAATTTTTGCCACACGCACATCAGACAGAGCACTAATCTCCAGGATATATAAAGAACTCAAAAAACTTAACACCAAAAAAATAAACAAACCAATCAATAAATGGGCTAAGAAGCTGAACAGACACTTCTCAGAAGAAGATATACAATCAATCAACAAATATATGAAAAATGTTCAACTTCTAGCAATTAGAGAAATGCAAATCAAAACTAAGATTTCATCTCACACTAGTCAGAATGGCAGTTATCAAGAATACAAACAACAAGTGTTGGCGAGGATGTGGGGGGAAAGGCACATTCATACATTGCTGGTGGGAGCAATGTATGCAAACTGGTGCAACCAATCCGGAAAGCAGTATGGAGATTCCATAGAAACACCATTTGAGCCAGCTCTCCCACTCCTTGGTCTATACCCGAAGGACTTCATACTACAGTGACACAGCCCTTTCAATGTTTATAGCAGCTCAATTCACAATAGCTAAACTGTGGAACCAACCTACATGCCCTTCAGTAGATAAATGGATAAAGAAACTGTGGTATATATATATATATATATACACATAATGGAATATTATTCATCATTAAAAGAGAATAAAATTATGGCTTTTGCAGGTAAATGAATGGAGCTGGAGAATATTATGCTAAGCGAAGTAAGCCAATCCCAAAACATAAAAGGTCAAATGTTATCTCTGATAAGCGGGTGCTGATCCATACTGGGGGAGGGGACATGGGAAGAATAGAGGAATTTTGGTCAAAGGGGAGTGTGGGGTGATGGGATATGGGGGCAGGAAAGATGAATAAAAAATAAATACATTTAAAAAAAATACTTCAATAAAGGCGAAGTCACAACACCCTGGGAGTCCCAAGGAAGATGTAATTAAATGAATGCTCATCAGAACAGACTGCCACATTAACTACCTCCATAATAGGGAAGTAAGAAAACACAATTAAATGACATTTCAAGAAACAGAATATCCTAAATAACTGAATTTCCTGGTAAATTTACTTCTGCATCAGTGATTAATAAAAATCCTAGAATTATTAGATTTATCTCTAAAATTAGATCATGTCAATCAGTTTCCTGTAGGCTCACTCTCAGAGATGTCATCATAACCTCTGTAAATTCCAGATGCTAGGTTTAGAGATGAAGCCCCTTTCAGTGTTAAGGTGCCTAACTGCATTATCCAGCATCTTTCAAAAACACAGATAACCCTAAGGAGGTTTATTCCAAGGAACTGTTTTGATCAGCCCACTTGCCAGTACTTATCAGAGAACAGAGAATAAGGGCTTTTTGATTAAGAATACAGAAGGGAAAAAAGGGAACACAACATTCATTACACACTTTGAGAGAAAACAAGATATTATATAGAAAAAGAAAAATTCATGGCCTTGTGCAACTTCTCTGTTAATTTCCTCAATAGTAAAACAGATTTCAAAATGGCTATGATGACTGTACTATATGAAGAGTTAATTTCTGTGGTAACAAAATACTAAAGGACAAAGGAGCTCAGAGAGAAGCCTCCAGAAGTAAAAGGTCCAAAAAGTAAAGCAGAAGGCCAGAGAGAACAGAATCATTCCCCAGAACATATTACCTGAGTCCTAGAGCTAACATCACTAAATTTTTATTGAACTGTAACCCTGTTCCCACAAAAACTCTGTGGCCATATCTTCTGAGAAAGATTTAAAAGTTCATTTTTGTAGTTCTAAACATCTTAAAAGGATTGTTTTGCTTGTTGGAATTTTCACTACATCAGTAGCAGCTTCTTCCTGAGTTTCCTGAAAACTTACAAGCAAAAATGACAATCAATATAAAGTAACGATTTGACTCTAACCAACCGCTTACTCCTATGTAGACACCTTCTGCAATCAAGTCAAAGGTTCACTGCACCAGGATAAAAGGTAAAAACATACCACTTTTTATTTCCTTTAAGATTTTGTTTCCATACCTAATAATCACATTTTATCATTCCTTACCAGGATTCACTGCCCAAAAATATACTAATGTCATCATTGCTACCACTTCGGTTGTTTTCTGTTTGTTTGAATGAGCCTGGTGCTCCATTCTAGCCTGAGTTCTAATGTTCAGCCTATGTTTAACATCTGTCAGGATGTTCATATAACATATAACTAGCTCAAGCAGAAAGCCCTAAATCACTAAATAAAACAGTTTAGCAATTAACAGAGTGGGTTAGTATTAAGAGCTCTGCTTTATAACTGTCCAGAGTCCAAACATCCCACCTCCCTTTGTATTCTTTATAGTGCCAAACATTAACCTGAATCACTATGAAAAAAAAAAAATTTCTACCAGCAAATGTCAACCAAGGGAAAAACCTTGAATTCCTGTCCAAACATATTAACCACCTTTCTGTTTCCAAGAAGGATACTATGGCAACAAAATAAAGCAACAGATTATAACAAACTGTTTTATTTGATAAAGTGAGAATGTCAATGGGAGTGTCAAAAAGGACTTGACTGTCTAAATACCTCCTAAACAGAGGAAAAATGAATTCCAGGATCATAAATCAATCTCTCTCTCTCCTCCTCATATATACAGATACATATAGATATATAAATATAGCTATGTATCTGGTTATATATATATGGACATTTGTATATATGTGTACATACATGTGTATGTATGTATGTATATATACATACATGTTTAAATAAAAGGAAGAGCACAAAAGAGTTTTAAGAATTTGAGATTTAAGAATACTATGAGAAGGGGTTGGGTTATGGCGCAGTGGTAGCGTGCTCGCCTAGCACGCGGGAAGCACTGGGTTCGATCCTCAGCACCACATAAAAATAAAATAAAGATATTGTGTCCACCTACAACTAAAAAATAAATATTAAAAAAAAAAGAATACTATGAGAAGACAGAGATTCTTCAAATACTCATCCCTATGGCAGATACTCTGCCCATATCACTAGAACCTTATTTCTGGTTCTGCTAACATGAAAAATAAGGAATGATGATACATCATGGAAGGATCCTTGTTGAGTAGGCAGCCCATTTAATCAATGAAGAAAGTGAGTGGACCGCCTGGGAACCCAGTTAGTTATCATCAGTTAACATTTAAATTAAAATTGCTGATTTAAAATCAATACGATTCAGCCAGGTGCAGTGGCACACGCCTATAATCCCAGTGGCTCAGGAGGCTGAGGCAGGAAGAGCAAGAGTTCAAAGCCACCCTCAGCAAAAGTGACGTGCTAAGCAACTCAGTGAGACTCTGTCTCTAAATAAAATAAAAAATAGGGCTTGGGATGTGGCTCAGTGGTTGAGTGCCCCCAAGTTCAATGTTTAATACCAAAAACAAAACAAAATAATCTGCCTTATTAAAAACCCAAGTCATCATCTTTCTATGCAGCTAATTAATACCAAAGTTAGAACTAAGGGTCTAGGAGCTGAAAACATGATACAGAAAGGAAAAGAGAAACAAGTTTTAATATGAGCAAGATATAAGGAGATCATGAGACTTCTAATTCTGATGGAGAACAGAAGGGACCACACAACCAGAAAAGCAAGAAAGGAGGAATTACTTCATCCTCTCTTCTTTCATAGCCTTTTAAACCATGAAAGAAGTTAACAATTTAAATTGAAAGATGTTTAAGTTTTGTCCCTGACTTTAACATCTCTCTTACAGTAGCTGAATGACACTGGGCACATTATTGAACTAGAATCTATAAAAAAGAAGGAAGGAGATAGGGAGAATAAATAAAATTTTAATACTATTTTAATGTAATTTTAATATCCCACCAAGCTTTGTGAAGTACAAGCCCTGGCTCACAATAGATGCTTGTCAAATATTAGTTCCTACCTTTTTCCCTTTCCCTAAGAAATTGAAGAAAACAGACCTGAATCCACTGTTAGGTCGGTTCAGGGTCCAGGGTGTCCATTTAGGGGGGCCGGTCAGGGCAGCTGCAGAACAGAGCGGCCAGCCAGACACTGATGTCAACAGTAGAGGCGCCTCCTGTCAATCAGCAGGCTTTTCCTGACTTATCCAGGAAGGACTCTGGCCTTCTCTTCCTGCCCTAAGCCCTCCCCTTACTGACTGGGCCTTTTAAAATCTTCTGTACCCCAGAACACATGCGCCATTCTCCTGATGGACGGGAGAGTTCAGCCCCAAAGCATGTATTTCCAATAAAGCCTTGCCCAGCAGTTTTAATTCGCCTCCTTTTGGTCATCTGGCCTTTACATCCACCAGTAGATCAAAATATTGTTCCAAAAAATGTATGTTGCCCGCAATTCCTGTATCAATCTACAAAATTAAAAGTATTACTGAGCCAAAATCAGGATGGAAGTGATAGAAGAAAAAGATTATTCTTCATACTTTGAGTAATATCTAAACATTTTTGTAATAAATGTTTTATATAGTTAGAAAGAATGGCCAGAAAATGTTTTAAGAAGCATTTCACCATTTTCATGCTAGAACTGTGTCCAACAAACGTTTAGTAGAACAGTGTGTACTACCCTAGGCTTACCCACCCCTAACTGGGTAAAAATTAAGATTTCATAATCACCCTGAGGGGGAGAGGATAACTGACTACTTCTTAAGAAGAGCCAAATCAGCCAAAACTATTTATTGTTTACAAACACTGTGGATGTCTTCTTAAAAGGTAGAGTATCAAAGCAAACTGAACTATACTGCAAGAGTTCCCTCCAACAAAGCTAAGACCCCCAAAATCCCTTCTCATCCACTTTCTCCAACTCAGCCAGAAAATGAAGGCTTCTGCATATACAAGTCTGAGAAGTAGTAACATAGCTTAAAGGAAAAAGAAGTTTTAAGGGCCTTTTAACAAATGGCACTAGAACAAGCAGATATGCATATCCAAAAAAGTAAACTTAGCTCACAAAAATTAACCCAAATACAGACTTCAGGCATAAACCTAAGAACAAAAACTATACAACTTTCAGAAGAAAACAGGAGAAATCTTTGTGACCTTGACTAATGCAAAGACCTCTTAGATATGACACAAAGTATGTGATCCATAAAAGAAAACATGATGCCCTAGACTTTTGTCAATTCATACCCCCAGAATGGCTATAATAAAATGGATTAACAACACCAAGTACTGACAAAAATGTGGAAAAACTAGAACACTCATAAAATGCTGCTGAGAATATAAAATGCAGAGCCACTTTGGAAAGCAGTTTAACCCAGCAATTTCAATTCTATGTATCTAAGTATGTGAAAACTTGACCACAAAAAGATCTGTACAGAAATGTTCAAACCTTCCAATGGCACCAGAATACTGAGCTTAGAGATCTTACATACAATTTTTGTAGTTTTCTCTTTATATTGGACTGTTGGTTCTAACAACTGCTCTATCAGCCCCTTTTGTGAAATTCACTTACATTGTTTACACTACTCCAGATTTTACTTAAAAATAAATTTAAATTTATTAAAAATAAACAAAATTTTAAAAAAATTTTTTTAGTTGTTGATTGACCTTTATTTATTCATTTGTTTACATGTGGTGCTGAGGATCGAACCCAGTGCCTCCCACATGCGAGGCAAGCGCTCTACCACTGAGCCACAACCCCAGCCCACAAAATTTATTTTTAAATAAAAATACTACATCATCTCCAAACTTTATCTTTGGCCTCTTAAATGATCATCATTACTTTGGTAGAGACTAGAAAAAGACATACCTTTTTCCAATTGCATATATAATAGGAAAAACTGGAAGGACCTAAGAAAGCATATTTTCTAGGAAAAAGAGAAGTGTGTGAGAGAGCTATGATGAACCACTCTGTTGACATCTTTGGGACTAAGAGACTCTCCTCTCCCTTTATGTTACCAGACTGACCTAAACTGAAAACTAATTAAATAAAGATTGCTTTACCTACGAAGCTCAGATAGAATAACGTCTACTGATGAATATATAAAGAAAAAAGTTGTTTTATCTATGTGCCAACTGCCTGCTTAAGATTTTGCATCATCTTCACATTATCAAAATCAGGTCTCTCCTGGGTAGAATCCAAGAATTTACAATATACATATTCAATTATAATAGCAGCAGCATTTCAGAACACATATTCCAGGAAAAGGGAAATTTAAGAAAAAGCTTTCATCCACAAAACAGACTTATGCCATAAACATGGAACCAAAGTTATATGAACAAGTTTATAACTTTTAAGCTAGTTGGGAACATGCCAGTCACAATCAAAAGAAAGGCAATAGGGAGGAGATGACCAAGGTGTTTGCTTTGAAGAAGGGAAGGGCACAGATATTCTGACTGGTTCTTCTGGATGCACAAACTGGTTCAGCCAAAGTAATTGCTAACTATTTAAAAGATGAGCACCAAAGAGCATAAATATGGATAGCTTTGCTGGTTGTTCTTTTATCTTTACAAGGAATTTCCAATGCTTGCTTAATTTTTCAGTGACATCCTTATTGTAATGAAACTACACTGGTCTAACACAAACACCCATGTGTTTAGGAAGCTTAGCTACTAATATGATGGTATAACTGGGAAGTCCCCAGTACTGGGTTCAAACCAAAAATAAAGGCAAGGGGGTTTATGGACTGACTCAACATTGATAACATTTCTAAGAGAGGTATAATCTCATTGCATATGAGACGATATCATTTTCCACCTAGAAATCAAGGAAGGGTAGGAATGTAAAAATGCCACAACCAACAAAGATGTGGCAAAACAAGTACTAACATTGTCGGTTGATGGCCAGGAGATATAAAATGGTCCCAAGCTTATAAATAAAATTTAACAAATTTAACAATACAAATGAAGACACTTGCAAGTGTTCAAACTTTAACCCACCAATTTTACTTTATCACAAGGAAATGTTTGAATTGAGTAAAACACTTTATTGTGGAGAGTAGGGGAACTTACTATCTATGTAGAGACCTGGTTAAAATCTGATGGCTCCAAAAAAATGATATATGATCTTCCAAAACAGTATTTGAAAAAACTGCATAACATGGGAAAACAGTATTAAATGAAAACTGAAGAGAAAACAGTATACATATATACATATATATAAGCCTATCTTCTCAATTATGTATTTTTATACATGTATGAGAGGCTAGAAAACTCATGAGATAAGGGATTATCTTTCTTTTATATATTTTCCAAATTTTTATTTATCACCTATACAACTGGGAAGCATCAGGAAGAACAGATAATGGACAACTGTACCGTGCTACTTTTAAAAATATGATGATGGCTGCTATCAACCATAATAAACAAAGTTGTCAGAAATCCACCCGAATCTCTCTCCAGAGTGTTGTACTTTTGCAGTCACATGATTCAAAACTGAAAGTAGACCACAGCAACACGGCCAGGACCATAAGTCATTTTTTTTCACTTATATTACTTTAATAAAGTCCCAATTTACAAAGTCAGTGAAAATCTAGTGGTGTAATCAGACTGATGTCTACTTGTCTTTTTCAAATAACAAAGTAGAGCTTTTCCTTATTTCTATATTACAGTAAACTCTGAGCCCTTCTAAGCCTAGAACTTATTCTTTCCCAGAATAGTGAAAGCATCAACAGTAATCTCTGATCACAAATAAATTCCTACTGAATGATGCCCTGAAAGGGAATTCAGCAGAATTCTCCCACATTTTACAAACTACTGCACAGAAAGATTTCAGCTATCCTCAAGTTCAATCAGCTTTTTTCTTTAAGAATGACAGAGGCATGAACAAATATCATGGGGTTAAGAAAATAATGGAAAGGGAGAGATCATCCAAAAATAAATAGGCTCTGGCTTGCATTTTTCCTGTCATTGAAGGAAAAATACATGTTTAATAGAAGATAAAAAGTGGGCAGGGTCTTGCAGCCAAAATATATGATGTTAGGCTAAGTTAGGAATGAGGTTAGAATGAGTTAAGACAGCTAAAACAGAAAGCTGTTTTCTATTGCTGTTAGGCTGAAGTACATATCCTCCTGAAAAGGACAAAATAAGAACTAATGTATGTAACATTCAACACTCAAAAAGTAAAATCCCAGGGCTGGGGAGAAAACTAGGACAGCTATAGCACTAATCTAGCAAACACAAAGTTCTGGGACTGACTGCCAGCACCATAAAAAGTAAAATAAAAAATAAAACCCTGGAATTGAAGATAACCCCTTAGATAAATAAACAGCCTCCCAATGAAATTGTGGCATCTTTTTCATACACCAAAACCCAGATGTGCACAATTACAGCAACTCTTCATCAATGACTGTACCATTTTACATCTCTTTTTTTTTTTTTTTAAATTAGATGGACACAATATCTTTATTTATTTTTATGTGGTGCTGAGGATTGAACCCAGTGCCTCACGCATGCAAGGCAAGCGCTCTACCACTGAGCTACAATCCCAGCCCCACCATTTTACATCTCTTTTGCCTGAATTCTTCCAACCAAACACAAATGCACAAGCACACAATTCTCCTTCAAGTTATACCATTTGGTTAATCTGCTAAAAGAATACTATAATCAATTTTTTTTACTATCTACTTGACTTCCTTTTTGCCTATAAGCAGAATATTTTAAAACATAAATCCCTTTAAATAGTCTAAAATATTTCAGAATTTGGCATTTTTACTTGCACTCTAAAGTAATTATTTAAAAGACTAGAAATGGTTGACCTCGAGACCACCAATAAGTCAGTTTAACACTAAGTACTAACTGGTTAGCACTACATCATTTAACAATTTCTTTACCTCAAAGCTTTCATGTAAGGTCTGAAGTAGTAGTATAGCTTTCCTATTAGTTCATGTCAATAACTATTAGCATAGTGCTTACGATGTGCAAGGCACTCTGCTAAGTACTTCACATTGTTTTATTTCATCCTTATAGTGTATTTTTGAGGAAGGTGCTAGTACAACCCTTGTTTTAAAAATGAGGAAACTAATGTTTGAGGAAGTTAAATAATTTGCCTAGAGGTAAAAAAGCTGGCAGATCTAAGGTATCAATGTAAAGTTTCCAGCTCCCAGTCTGAGTTCTTAATCACTGTATTTGCATAATCAACCGGATAGTTTTAAATTTTTTCTAGATAACATCTGGTTCTGTGATTTACATCAAATCATTCTTCTACAAAATCTATGTTGACTGTCCTCCACTGACCATGAGTCTATACCATCAGCATAAACATGTGAAAATTAATGATTCATTTATAGTTATTCTATTCTCTGGATTCACAATCCAGCAGTGATTATTTTTTTAAAAAACTAACCAACTATTCCTTGACCGTGACCTTTTCCTCTCAGTCCACTTAAAGAAGGATAAGTGCTTACCAACTTGATAAGAAAAGGAGAAAACTGGTGACAGAGATCTGACCTGGTCCTGGCATGGCAAAGTTAAAAATATGAGTTCCAAAGGCAGATGTGATTTGAATCTGAGTTCTTTAACTTGTCACCCCTATGACCTAGCACAAATATGTGAACCTTCAAAGCTTCTACTTCTTCACCTGCAAAACAAGGATAAAAATAGTAATCCTCAAACAAGTAGTTATAAATAGTGAACTAGTGTAGGTAAGACCATCAAGGTAATACCTGATATACAGTAGATATTCAAACGCCAGTTGTTCTATACAACAATTAGGATAAAAATGAATGAGGTTAGATAAATAGCAACTGTCTGACATGTTAAAACAGGATAAAAGGCAGAAACTACAAAGACCACAATATCACTTCAAGCACAAGAGTAGGAATGACTAATTTCAAGACATCCTATCTAGACAGGTGGTTGGTTTAAAGCAGTACAAGAACTTATGGCTCTTAAGAAACAAATCCACCAACAGCCACTAAGATTCAAAGCACTAATATTCTCCATACGGGAAAGACTGAGTCACATCATCTCTCACTATAGTTGAAGAGGAAATATCAGCATACTTCAATGCAGCAATCACAGTTTACAATTTCAAACTGCTTGAGAAAGATAATTTAATGTTGTTAGTGAATCTGAATTTAAATTTTAACTACTTTAATGGAGACAATAACCTAAAACTAGAAACCAATAAAACAATACCAAGAAGTTGTACCTGACCTGCTACAATGATTGAAACATGTTAATAAGCACACTATAGCAAACAAAGGTGCCCTTATTAAGGAAAAACTTTACCCCAATGTGCCTCCAAAATACAAATTTAAATTGTAGGGTCCAAATTAATGAGACTTTACAGAATATGATGAAGTTTTGCTATTCAATACAAAAATTTGGTCCTAAATATAAGCAAATAAATGAAGCTTATTTTACTAGGTTCTACAATTAACACCATGAAAGACTAAATTTACTTCTACACTGGAAATTCTGCCAAATTTATCACAGATTATACTCACAGATTTACTAACTGACAAAAGGAATGAGACAATACACATCCAAGTTCAATTACTTCCACTTCCAAGTGCAGGATAAAAGATGGGGAAGCACAAAAAGATGAATACCACATGACCTCATTCATATGTGAAATCTAAAAAAGTTCATCTCACATAGTTCAGAGTAGTGACCAGTGGCTATGGAAGGAACAGGGAGTAAGGAACACAGAAAAGTTGGTCAAGAGGTAGTAAATTATAGACGAGAAATAAGTTCTGGGGTTCTATTGTACAACAGAATGACTACAGATCATGATTATGTACTGTATATTTCAAAACAGCTATAAGAGTTTTGAATGGTTTCACCACAAAGAAATGATACATGTTTGAGGAGATATGTTTACCCTAATCTGAACCTTATACAACACATATAGTATCAAATATCACATGGTACCCTATAAATATGTATCATTTTTATGTGCCTACTAAAAACTGTTTAACAAAAGAGAACAAAGTGTGGACAAATGCAAAGGAATATTCAGAAGGTCAGAGCCAACATGTTTTTGAGAACTAAGTAAATAAAAGATTCTCCTTGATGGTATAAATCTACTTCAAACCTACTGAATTAAAATTTCCCCCAGGAAGGCTGGGGTTGTAGCTCAGTGGTAAAGCGTTTGCCTCACACAGATGAGACACTGGGTTCGATCCTCAGCACCACATAAACAAACAAACAAATAAAGATATCGTGTCCATCTACATCTAAAAAAAAATATTTAAAAAAAAAATTTCCCCCACGATTTTCTGATCCAGAGGCAGGATCAGAACTGGAGCCTCCCTGTAGTATTTATTCAGATTTCTGTTCTCTTCCCACTCTGAACAAGCAGTGGGTTTGTTTGGACATTGACTGGTTGGTTGTACAATCTATGGCCTTGCAACACATCACACCGTCAATTTTGTACACACTTTCACTCCCAAACTAAACACTAAATTTCCTAAGGGCCAAAGGAAGGTTACTATTTTTCTGGTAAACTAGCACAAATCATGTCAGCAAAGAGCATCTTTATTGGCAGATATTCAACCAATAAAGCAAATTAGTCCAATAAACATAAAATTTTAAGAAGCAGTTTGGAGAATAATCATCCGTGCTGCATGGAGGTAGTCAAGCTTCCTGGTGACACTTCCCTACCCTGAAAGACAGCCCAGGGAAGACCATTAGTTTTGTAAGGCAAAGAGAAAAGGAGAAGATCATATGATTCCTAGTTAGGAACTCAAGAAAATTAAGAATTCCAGAAAACCTATTAGAGTAAAGAGGAAAACACCAATAACAGTCCTAACAGACATAAAAGTTAACCATTAGACAATGATGGTTATTTGGCTGTTCTAGATAAAGGAAATATAACTTGTCTTCTGTGGTCATAAATTAAAGGTCCCACAAGATCTTTTGAGTCAAAAAAAAATCCTACATCCAAACTCCAGCTCCACTAGCTCTATGACATTACTTTACTCATATGTCAGTTTCTTCAGCCACACATGAAGTAAGAACACTACTGTAAGGAAAGGAAAAATAAGACCTACATTGTAAAGCACCTGGTCTTTGGGTGTTCAATAAAGATTCGTTCCCTTCCATCTTACACAGAAACTTGGTAGGTAACACAAAAAACGATATGTACCTGCTACAATAGGCCTGGATGATCCTTCTACCCTTATTGTTGACTGTGTGTCTTCTCAAAATGACTGGTTTGCTTTGTTTTTCCAGCAAGTGTGTCATCCCTTAGCCATTCTCACAGCTGCCATCTCTGATATGCAAGGTCACAGAAAAGCCAAAAGTGGTCATAATGCCCATGATTTTTAGGTCCCTTTTAGACATATCTTAATAGCACAAGTACAAACCCATAAACAATCATTTAAACTTCCCAGACACCTGGGGGAAAAGGGGGGCATTATTTTTACTAAGGTGTGAAGGCCTGACTTTACAAGAAGAGTAACAACTCTCAACCTTTACAGTTTTAAATAGGGGTTTCCATGGCCTCATCAAGCCTCTAGGAAAGTAAAAGGTGTTACCTGTGATCTTTATCAGTCACAAAGGCAAGAAAATCACATTAAGGAAAACAGGCAAAAAGCCAGACTTAAGACTTGTTCATGTGGCCAAGAGCAATACCTAAACTCAGTTCTACTGAATACCTGGAAAAGCTGGCTGAGGCTTCTGGTTTTAAAGAGTCTTCAGTAGTGTGAGTTGAATAGTAAGCCACAGCTTGTCGACATTCTTTTGAAAAAGGATCAGAACAACTAAACACATTAATGCTCCAAATCTTCTGGCATGTTCCTCTTCTCTTATAAAACACCAACGTCCAGTTCTTTTGACATTTTAAGTCATATCATTCATAACTAACATAAGCTTATTACGGTCAACTAGTGTTCCACTTAAACCAAGACTTTCTTTACATTTGAGTAACTGACTTTCTGGACCCAAATACAGATCTTCACAATTATTTCTAGTATAATTAGTTTTATCAGATTATCTCTTTGGTCTTCAAGTGCCTTACCAATAGAATGAACAAGCTTAAGATTATTTCAATGGTTCCTTTTCTTTTTTTTCAAACAGGATCTGCCTATGCTGGCCTCAGACTTGTGATTCTCCTGCTTTAGACTCCTGAGTAGTTAGCATTATAAGCACGCACAACAGTGCCCAACTTGTTCCACCCGGTTTTAAAACTATATTCTTACCATTTACCAAACACACATGGTTAACAAACTACTCTTTGTGTGCGTACATATGGTACTGGGGCTTGAAGCCAGAGCACTTTACCACTGAGCTATATCCCCAACCTTTTATTTTATTTTATTTTTTTTGGAGACAAGGTCTTGTTAAATTGTTGAGAGTCTTGCTAAGTTGCTGTGTCTGGCTTCAAGCTTGTGATCCTCCTGCCCCAGCCTCTTAAGGTGCTGAGAGTATAGGTGTGCACCACAGCACCTGGCAACATTTTACTTTTAAAGCAATTTAACTGCACCAGGAATTCAAAAGGGCATTTAAAATACACACACACACACACACACACACACACACAGTCACAAACTTTTGCCTAAAGGTGTCGACAGGTCTGCATGCCACTCATGCTCTTTTCATAAAACCACTCTCTCAAGCTTTTAATAGAAGACACCATAAGCATCTCAAAACCTCACATACCAGGAGAAGGAAGAATGCCAAACCTCCAAATTTTCAAGAACTACTGTTCTTTATTCCTTTGAAAGCACAATACAAAAATAAGGGATGGAAAAATTAGGAATGAAGTTTTAATTCCTAGAAAACAGAAGCCAATACTAAGGAGATGGTGATGAAACTGGACTTCAACACGTCAAACATACATCTCTGGTCAACATGACTATACACAAATGGCCACAAGAATTAACAAGGAAGAAAATTCTTTAGGGGCATTTATGAAGGAGACAATAAGATCTCAAAATGCATCATAGTACACAATCCTTTAAAAACCACTTGGGGGTAGATACAAGGGAGTGTGGCTAAAACCTCTCTCTACTTAGGATTATTAAATGCCAAAATACAGAAACTGAAGTTGTCATTCAAATAAATCTCAACAACCATCATGTACCATCTTCCACCAAGTTTTCTGAGTGACATTAAGCTGTGAATGTTTTTTTCTCCTTCACATTTTATAATCACTTTATTTTCCTCAGCATAAGGCCAAATGTGAAAATATACTTTGAAAATGTGCAACTAGGGGCTGGGGGTTATGGCGCAGTGGTAGAGTGCTCGCCTAGCACGCGAGAGGCACTGGGTTCGATCCTCAGCACCACATAAAAATAAAATAAAGATATTGTGTCCATCTACAACTAAAAAAAATATTAAAAAAAAAAGAAAATGTGCAACTATATCAGTAACACTGCTCTCATTTGGATCTTGAATGTCCCTCAACCACCCATGTGTTAAAAGGTTCGGTCCCTAGGGTGGCACTATTGGGACGTGGCATAACCTTTGAGAGGTGGCAGCTAGTGGAAGGTCCTTAGGTCACTGGGTATGTGCCCTTGAAGGGGATTGTAGAACCCTGGTCTCTTCCTCTTCCCTTTTGCTTCCTGGCTCATGATACAAGTTACTTTGCTTTGCCACACACTCACATGCCATAAGACCAATCAGTCATGAACTGGAACTTCCAAAACTGTGAGCCAAAATAAACCTTTTCTCTTTATAAGTTAATTGCCTCAGGTATTTTGTTACAGTAATGAAAAGCTCACTAACATATATTCAAAAAAAATTTGTTAATCCACACACTGCTACTTCAACATTGAAGGGAATCTGCATAGACACAGACACACTAGAGTTTTTACATATTTTTGTTTTAAGATGACCCTTGATAATAATCTGAGCCCCCTAAACAATAAAGTTTCATTCATACACTTATAGATAATGAAGTTCTCATCTCACCGGGTGAACACTGCTGCTTCTGCTAACTGCCTTAATTAGCACTTGGCTTAATAATTCAAGGTCTCAGTCTAGAGTGAAACTTCAACATTTAGACTAATTAATGGGATGACTCATTAGTATTGACTAAACCAACACAGAATATTTTTAAAGATGTTGATAATGTATAGAACCTTCAAGCACTTAGTAAGACCCAAACTAGAATTACTCAATGAACCAACAATTATCCCAAAGTCCTTTTGGATAAGTTAATACTTACTCTAGCAATATTGCCACTGTTCAAAGTATTTTTGGAGCTTCTCTTTTACAACTATCTTCAAACAGCATGACAAAGTCATTGCTTTATAGATATTTTCTTATTTTCTTTTTTTCTTATTTCTCTTATTTTCCTTCTTCACACAAAACATTACTTTGCAATATAATTAAATCTTGTTTTTAACCCATCTTGTTGTATCTAAAGATCTTTTGGGCTATGTATGTCTAAACATCAAAACTTCAGGGGCTGGGGTTGTGGCGCAGTGGTGGCGTGCTCGCCTAGCATGCGTGAGGCACTGGGTTCGATCCTCAGCACCACATAAAAATAAAATAAAGATATTCTGTCCACCTATGACTAAAAAATAAATAAATAAATATTTAAAAAAAAAAAAAACTTCATCTGCTTTAGAAAATTTATCTATCCATCAATTAACATCAGTTCTTTCAAAAGAACTATCCTGAATCCTGTAGTAATGAGATAATGGGATAAGAATAATGAAGCCTTGCCCAGAACAAGTCCTTACGGACTTTCTTTAAATGAACAGTTAAGAGTTTGATACTCTTAAAAATTTTCCCAGGAACTGAAAGATTTTACCTTATATAATTTAAACATCTTAAAATTTATAATTTATAACCAGGATTTTATTTATAAATAATAAAATTAATCCCAATAAAAATAAATGATAAACTTGGATACATTGATATTGTACTATATTCAAGTAGCTCACTTGTACACTGGTCATGTGACTTGTTTTTCACAACCAGAAAATGTCATATTATTAAGATGTAAAATGATTTTCAAAGTCACCTCTATTTCCTGCACAGCATGCACCTTACCAAGATGAATTTGCTGCCCACGTAAAAAATTATACATTAATAACACCACCTATTGACTACAGAGTTGAAATGGGTTCTTTCCTAATGTAGAATCATGCACAGGGTATATATAGGGAAGGATTCATCGTTTTTTGGCTTTGTTTGGTTTGGTTTGGATAAGGTAAACAAAGGTTAAGTTCTCTCTTAATGTTCCACTACAAAAGAACTTTATTAAAATTGAAAAGATAAGGGCTGGGGCTGTAGCTCAGTGGCAGAGCACTTGCCTAGCATGCGTAAGGCACTGAGTTCGATCCTAGGGACCACATATAAATAATAAATGAATAAAATAAAGATTCATCAACTAAAAAATATTTTTAAAAAAACTGAAAAGATAAATTTAAACCAGTCAATTACACCTCCTTATAGATGAATCAAAATGATACATAACTTGAAAACTGAACAGAATACATTATCATCACAAACAACAAAGTTCTCGTGACTCCAAGCCTTTCCTACCCTAACTCCAAGCCTTTTCTCTTCTCCTCTAGCTAATTCCTCTCCTCTTGCTTCAAAACATGATAATGAAAGCATCTCCAGCAAACAACCCCTAATTCTTCCTATTCATACTAAACTGGGTCAGTTAACCCTCCTCCATACTCTCCACAGCTCACTTAAAATCTCTTAATAGAAGGCCTCCGTACTGCAATTGTTGGTTGCCTTCTATCCTCTCCCACTAAAATGTTAAGTTCCCTGAAAGCAAGATTAGGTCCTAAGAATGTGCAACCTTAGGACCATACACACTAGCTGGCAAAAAGTAATCATTCAAATGAGTATGGATAAGTCACCTGCAGAGAGATCATGATAGTGCCCACCATCATTTGCATTATTCACATCAAATATCCCCTAGTTGTAACTGAAACAAGACTCCCTGGAATGCTGACATATAGGAACTGCGTATAAGGAGGGTAGGGCAGAGATTTCTTCCCTCATGGAACAGGGACAGTGACATTACTAAGCCTTGTTATGCAACAAGGGAAAATGTAGTTGTTTAATGATGCATACAAATTGAAAAACAGCAACTGGGAAAATAAACTTTCATTCTGAAATTTTAAAATAAGCAGCCTATAAAGTAAAAAATCCTTTCTGTGACCTTCTTTAGACCTGTGAAAGGTTATAACTCATTAACAAAGGAGGAAGGGCCTTTACCTCTACCTCTTCCAGTTATATGTTAAAAGTCTAGATAAGACTGAATATTAGATTGGAGAGGGGAAAGGCAAAGGAAAAAATATGAAGACAGATATACATTTGCAGACTCCTCCAGCAAAACATTTGTTGTTGTCTTGCAGCCTCTCCAACCAAATACTGCTTCTATTTTGACATTGTCAGAAATTATTAAATGTTCCCTGCCATTTATTTCACTTCCTATGATCTAATTCAAGCCCCTTTTGTAGCTTTTTAAAATATGCCCTGAGAGCTAGTAAAGACTTTTCAATAAAGCAGATAACAGAAAGGGAGTGTTATTCAGTTGGGAAGGGTAAAGGAGAGACACTGCAGCTGTTCCACAAGTTCAAATGTGCAGATAAGCCTCCATCTATTTTTAGGTTTAGCTTTGCCCACCCTTTAAGAATTCCTAGTATACTACAAGAGCTCAAGTGCAATCTAAAATAACATTCTCCCTTAATTTATTCCAATTCCAGGTGCCTTGAACTGTTTTGACACCTAGCTATTTCACAAAATTTATTTTCTCTAAGATGGTCACCATTTTTTAAAATATGAGAAATCAAACATAAATCCATTGCCTGAATTTCTAAGTGATCATCCATCTGTACCCTTGTTTAATAATAAAATCCTATACAATGGAAATGGTTCTCAGACTGCCCCGTTTCCTAAAATTGTAAACTAGGAAGGAGCCAAAAACTCCTTTAAATGGAGTTTTCTAATTTTTTAAATGTAATCCCAGCATTCAGGGAGCCTGTAATCCCAGCATTCAGGGAGGCTGAGACAGGAGAATCGCGAGTTCAAAGCCAGTCTCAGCAATGGCAAGTTGCTAAGCAACTCAGTGAGACCCTGTCTCTACATAAAACAAAAAAAAATAGGGCTGGGGATGTGGCTCAGTGGTCAAGTGCCCCTGAGTTCAATCTCCAGTACCAAAAAAAAAAAAAAATGTAATCCCTTAAAGTTTTTCCAATGAAAAAGTAATATCCCACACTGAAGTAAAGAATGTAAAAAAAAAAAAATCTCCTTTTTTATATTTTAGTTTCCTTTCCATACAAGTCCATGTTGTTCAGAAAATTTCCCAACCATAAAACAGCTAGTTCCTTTGAAAACATATCTCTCATGCCTATAGGTCCCTACATTTTTACCCTTAGCAAATATTTGTGGCACTCCTCCAAATCCCAATTAGGGTTACGAGTTTTAAGAATCAGTTTTCAACTTGTATGTGTCTTCTCTATCTCAAGATATGGTCCACTGATTCTTGGGATCCATGTCTGGGCTGCTCAGGAGCCCCAGGTTTCCGTGCTACACAGGAAGAGCTCAGGGCAGGCAGCAAACCACTGACATTCAAGGATGTGGCAACTGATTTCTTTCAAGAGGAATGAGAATGCCTGGACCCTGTTCAGCAGAATTTATATATAGATGTGATGTTAGAGAACAGAAACTTGGTCTTTCTGAGACAGGGTTTTATCTCACACTAAACAAAGGTGCCATAAATGTACACTGGAGAAAAGATAGCCTCTTCAACAAATGGTGCTGGGAAAACTGGAAATCCATAGGTAATAGAATGGAATTTCATCCCTCTCAGTCTGTACAAAACTCAACTCAAAGTGGACCAAGGACCTAGGCGTTAGACCAGAGACGTTGTGTCTACTAGAAGAAATTGTAGGCTCAACTCTCTATCATGTCAGCTTAGAAACCAACTTCCTCAATAAGACTCCTAAAGTACAAAAAGTAAAATCAAAAATCAGGAAACGGGATGGTATCAAACCAAAAAGCTTCTTCACAGCAAAGGAAACTATCAAGAACAGAATGGGAGAAAACCTTTGCCATTTGCACCTCAGAACATTAATCACCAGAATATACAAAGAACTCAAAAAACTTACATCAACAGCCAGGCGCAGTGGTGCACACCTGTAATCCCAGCACTTTGGGAGGCTGAGACAGGAGAATCACAAATTCAAAGCCAGCCTCTGCAACAGCAAGGCACTAAGCAATTCATTGAAACCCTGTCTCTAAATAAAACACAAAATAGGACTGGGGATGTGGCTCAGTGCTTGAGAACCCCTGCGTTCAATCTCTGGTTAAAAAAAAAAAAAAATACTTACACCAAAAAAACAAATAACCCAATCAATAAATTGGCAAAAGAATGAGCAGGCATTTCACAGAGGAAATACAAATGGTCAACAAATATATGAAAAAATGTTCAATATCTCTAGCAAGTCAAGAAATGCAAATTAAAACTACACTGAGATTCCATCTCACTCCAGTCAGAATGGCAATTATCAAGAATATAAGTAACAATAAATGTTGGCGAGGATGTGGGGGGAAAGGTACACTCATATATTGTTGATGGGACTGCAAATCAGTACAACCACTTTGGAAAGCAGTAGGGAGATTCCTCAGAAAACTTGGAATGGAACCACTATTTGACCCAGTTATCCCAGTCCTTGGCATATATCCAAAGGACTTAAGATCAGCATACTAGAGTGATGCAGCCACATCAATGTTTACAGCAACTCAATTCATAATATGTAAGCTATGGAACCAACCTAGGTGCCCTTCAACAGATGAATGGACAAGGAAATGTGGTATATATACACAATGGAATATTACTGAGCCACAAAGAAGAATGAAATTATGGCATCTGCCAGTAAATGGATGGAGTTGGAGAATACCATGCTAAGTGAAATAAGCCAATTTCCAAAAAACAAAGGCTGAATATTCTCTCTAATGATATGGATGCTAACACACAATAAGGGGGTGGGGATAGAAGTTTACTGGATTAGACAAAGGGAAATGAAGGGAAGGGAGGGAGCATGGGAATAGGAAAGACAGAATGAACTGGACATATCTTTCCTATATTCATATATGAATACACGACCAGTGAAACTCCACATCATGTACAACCACCACAAGAATGGGATCCTAATTAGAATAAATTATACTCAATGTATGTATGTATCAAAATGTACTTTACTGTCATGTATATCTAAAAACAACAAATTTTAAAAGAGTGGGGAAAAAAATATGGTCCATTAACTGCTAACTGGACTATGGTCTTCACATTGGATAAAAAAAGATAATTAGCATAATACTATACCCTGCATCTCTTCTTTCACTAATGGAAAAAATTCTTTGGATTGGTCTCTTAACCAATGATGCTAAAGGAACCAACTATCATATCCAAAGTCATAGGCCCAGACTTTCTAAGAAGCTGTTGAAATCATCATGAAACGAAGTGACAATAGTTTGCGTGCACGTGTGTGTGTGTGTGTGTGTGTGTGTGTGTGAGAGAGAGAGAGAGAGAGAGAGAGAAAGACAGAGATGCTGGGGTTGAACCCAAGGCCTCACACCTACTAGGCAAGTGCTCTACCACTGAGCTTCACCTCCAGCCCAAGAGTCTGCATCATGAAGCCACTGCTGCTGTTAGAATAGTTTCAAGGGTCAGACACTCAAGCTAGCTAAAAATGACATAAAAATATGAAAGGTGAGGCTGGAGATATAGCTCAGTTGGTAGAGTGCTTGCGTTGCATGCATAACGCCCTGGGTTCTAATTCCCAGCACCACCACAACAACAAAATATGAAAGGTGTCTTCTTTTTCTCATCTTCTTCACTCTTTGCAACCCCTGTAAAATACTTCAATTTTTTATATTACATTTTGAAATGTTTTTGTTTGAATTAAAATACTAAGATTAATTTCACCTATCTCCTTTTACATTCTTATGCATCTACCAGAAATTTTACGTTACCTAAAATATGTAGCTCATATTTTACTTCTATTGGACAGTGCAGAGGTAAATTACTCTAACATACCAGATTCCAAAACAGACAACAAACATCGATTCCATAGGTATATAACACTTTGTAGAAAAGCCATCTTACATGTTGTACTATAAGTTAAAGCAAACTACTCAACTTCTTTCAAGTTTCCTTTTCCCTACTAAAAACTAGTTAGCCATGGAAGAAATTAAGTACCTCTGACACTCTCACTGACCACTGTTGTCCTCAAAATTTCTGGGGTTAGCTGTCAGGCCCACAAATATTGTAACTTTACATTAACGAAATGAACAACTTCCAAAATGGCTAGTCATGAGGAAGAAAAAGAAAACAGAATGAACAAAGCACCACTCTGCCATTGTACCTGGTTTCCACAACACGGTCTTGAACCAAATGTTATTTGGGTTGCTCACAAAATAACCTTAACCTCCAAAAGTAGAATCACATTTGGATATATTTTTTAATTCTTTCCCAAAAACCTAGAACACAGTGTTTAATATAAATTGCCCATGAATAGAGCTCTTCAGACCAATTCTTATGTGTCCACTTATGCAAATACATAGTCCAGTGAATTCTGAGTTTATAAGAATAACCCCACCTCATTCTTTTTTAATGCTCTAAAGGTTTTAGAATGTCCTTCTCTCTTCCTTTCTTTCCCAACCCCTCAAAGCTATTATAGTTGTCCTATGTCCACACCACAGTTTGTTCAAATCTTTCTAATGACATTGATCATACTGGCTCATTACTGTTCATAAATTTGCCTGGATCCATGATTTTCAGCTCAAGAAAAGGCTATGTGCATTGAGTTCCTCAGCTTTCTCATTAACCTCTTTCTAAAATAACCATGTACTCATGTCAAAAAGCATCTTCCACTGAAATTCCTCAGACAAACTAAAGAAAAATTATCAATTTCTCCAGTAACTCTTGACTACCATGCCAAACCTGAGAGTAAAAACTTAAGTTCACACAATACCCTTCTCCTCCTAGTCTGGTTACACTTAGGTTGTTTTTCCCCCATTATAAAGCAGCAATTTTACATATGAAGCCCATAATCAACTTTCTTTTAGAAAACAAAATACTAACTCCTCCCAGATACCATTTTAGACACAGTGATATATTTCCCAAATACACTGAAAAAGCTAAAGGAGAAAAAGCCTCAGGTAGATATCAATGTTCTCTTCTTCACAATTAGGACATGATCTAAATTTGTCATCTGCTCAAAGTCTTTGAAAAAGAAACAAGAACATACTAACCATTCATCTTAGAAATGTATCCACACCAAGAAAAGACATCTTGACCTAAGAGTTAACAAAAAGACACTATCACTCATCCTATTTTGGAGCTCCCTAACCCTTTTCAAATTATAAAAATAGAGGAACAGTGTATGCCCACACCATTTGTATTATTAGGATCTCCCCCACTTCATTCAATATACTATCATCTGCATCTCACTAAACTCATTTTCACATGTATATAGGAACTTTTTATTAATTATCATTAGAATAAAAAGCTATTTGGTGGGGAGTACAATAATCATATTCCTTTTTTTTAACTGCAACTATTCATAAGTTCTCACCATCTGTCCCTCATTTTCCTTCACACAATTAGCAGTTCGATTCTACCACAAAATACAGTTTTAGAAATGAACAGGCAATCTTTACAACCGTTTAAATCTGCTCCCTGTCAAAGCCTATTTATATAACACAAATTTGAACGATAAGCACCAAGCGTACACTACCAGCAACACTACCAGCCACAGTAGTGTTGTGGGAAAGGAAGACTGGTTTCAGAGCACAGTATGAAAGTCAAAAAGAAATGTGGGCATAAAGCTTAAGTTAATGAAGACTAAAAACTAAAAAAGAATGACATCTTTTCTTCCTCGGCTTTTGAGTACTAAAATAGGTACTCTTATTTCCACTTCCACTGAGGTAGCAAAAAAGGTTAGTGAAAACAATGAAAGTTTAATACTATATATAATATACCATAATTAATGTGTATATAGATTCCTAAACAAAGAAATATAACTGTAACATATGATATAAAGCTGATCATATTACTAATTTCAAAATAAATTTATCAAGACAATTCTAAAATAATTGAGTAGTAGAAAGCTAGCTGCTCAGGCTTGTAAGCAAGGCTTATGAGGCTCTTAGTTAGCAAACCCACCAAGAACAACAAAAGTGCTCTGCTTTTTGATCCCAAAGGAGAGGGCCTAAGAACACACACTGCTGTTATCACCATCCCAAACTGAAATCATCGCAACATGTAACACATGATCCTGCGCAGAGTGCCTGGGCTGCGTAGCTTTCCCTTTTCTGAAATGTATGCTTTCATGCTGGCTTTCTTTCAGTCACATAACGCTCTCTGCACAATAACCCAAGAGCTTGAGCTCAGAGAAAACACTATTCTGCTCACTTTGACCTGACTTCAACTTCATTCCTATTTCCCTCTCAGTGGCAAAAGTCCTTTCTGAATCAAAATAACACTTTCACACAACCTAAGATTTCTGCACCCCTGGATGAAATGAAAAAACAAAGGCAACTAACTCAAGCAGAGGCCTTTGAACTAAAGCCATCCTACAAACTTCCCCCAACCTTGAGCTAGAGATTTAACTACTAACTACTGATAATCCATAAAAAATTAAGCCACAGACTTACAGTCTGTTGCAAAGTTCTAAAGGAATCCCCTTCTAAAGACTGGCTCTATGAAACAGTAGAAGACTGGCTTGGGTTAAAAAGAAAACATGGTAGGGCTGGGGGGCTGGAGCTCAGTGGTAGAGCAGTTGCCTAGCATGCGTGAGGCACTGGGTTCAAGCCTCAGCACCACATATAAATAATAAATGAAGAAAATAAAAATCCATCAGCAACTAAAAAAATATAAAAGAAAACATGGTAAAGAAAGAAAGTGAGCATGAAAGCAAACATTTCAGGGTATATAATATCAAATCTAAAATATTTTGGCTTGGTAAATAATATTGTTTTCACATACTAGTTTTGTTAATTTCTTCAAAGGCAAAAACATCTTTTAAAATACTAATTACTTTTTCAATGAAGCGATCTGTAAATAAAGTCCAAGTTCTTTTTGTTATATTGGATATATGTAATGTATGTCACTGGAAGAAGTTTGTCTTAATGTGTATCAAGATATCAGTTGTCTTTCCATGTTTCAAATGTAGGATTTTCACATAACATACTGTATTAGTTGTTTAATAAGAAGTAACACCTTTCTAGTAAATAGTTTGGGTAAAATTAAAAGAAAGAAAAGAGGAAAGGAGGCAGGAGAAGGCAGAGGAGGAAAGAAGGAAAGGAGGGAAGGAAGGAAGGAGGGAGGAAAGAGGCAGGGAGTTGGGAGGGAACAAACATGGGAGGAGAAGCTGGAGGTATAGTTCAGTGGTAAAGGGCTTGCCTAGCATGCAGGGATTATCCACAGCATCACAAAAAATAGAAAAGAAAGTATGGGCAGGATCATCAGCCACTGCTCCAACCTTATACCAACAATCTTCAGATAACCAAATTCTGCATTTTTCTTCTAATGACTGGTTTGTAGTGTGCATTCAGTGCTGATTTATAACATACACTTCTCTGCGAGGTAGTAGAGCATGAAGATGAAAGGCTAGAGCTTTTGCATCTAACTTAAACTAGAGCTAAAACTTGGCTCTGCAACTATCCTCTTGAATAAATCTGAGCGGATTACCTAACCTTTCAGTGCCTTAGTCCTCTGATTTATAAAACTGAGATAACTGTTACAGGATAAAGGTTAGTGGAAATAATGTGGATGCTATGTTTAGTGCAGGGCCAGGGACCTACTAACAAATATAACTCAATATAATAAAAAATAGAAACAAACTATTTCTCTTTTCTTATGTATTATTTCTATAAAGTTTTTCAAATAAGCCAAGAACTAAAGGATTTCCCTAGGATTTTATTTCAATCCACCGTAAATTATATTCAAAGGTTTCAAACTTCTTGGTTATCTGAGACCTCTCTTAAAAACTGATGATCCCTTAGGGCATGGTGGTGCATACCTATGAACAACCCAGCTACTGAAGAGGTTGAGACATGAGAATGGCTCAAGTCCAGAAGCTGGAGATCAGCCATGGCTGTATAACAAGACTCTGTCCCCAACCCCCAAATATTGAGGATCCGATGCTAGCGCACCTGTTTAGCAAGGCCCTGAGTTCAATCCCCAACACCCACACACACAAATTAATAATACCAAAGGAGCTTTTGTATGGGGGATATAATTGATACTTACTATATCAAATATTAAAACTCAAAAATGTATAAAATATTTATTAATTCATTTTAAAGTATGTGTTATGGTGCACGCCTGTAATCCCAGCAATTTGAGAGGCTGAAGCAGGAAGATTACAAATTCCAGGCCGGCCTAGACAACTTACAGAAATCCTCTCTCAGAATACAAACTAAAAAGGGCTGAACTAAAATGCAGTTCAGTGAAGAGTGTGCCTGGGTTCAATTCTCAGTACTAAAAAAGAATAAACAAACTGGGCTGGGGCTGTAGCTCAGTGGCAGAGCGCTTGACTAGCATGTGTGAGGCAGTAGGTTCAATCTTCAGCACCGCATGAAAACAAATAAATAAAGGCAAGCAGTTCATCTACAACTACAAAAAAAAAAAAGAAAAGATATTTAAAAAAAAAAAAGAATAGGGCTGGGGATGTGGCTCAGTAGCAGAAGGCTTGCCTACCATGTAAGGCATTGGGTTCAATTCTCAGCACCACATATAAATAAATGAATAAAATAAAAGTCCATCAATATCTAAAAAATTGTTTAAAAAAAGAATAAAATATCAAATAAACTCATTAAAATAACATTTTTTAATGAAAAAATTATTTTTCAAACAAAACAATTATGATAAGAAAGTGGTACTATTTTACATTTTTGCAAATCTCTAATGTTTGGCTTAATAGAACATAGCTAGATTCTCTTATATCAGCGTCTGCATTCAAATTTTTATATTGTTTTTATTAAGTTACAATAAAAATTCAGCCTGACATAGATATATAGAGGGAAAAGGAGCGTTTTAATAGCCTTTTCAGATAATTGCTAATATTCTTAAACTAAAATTTGATGAGTAGCTGTATATTTAAAGTCAGTTGCAATATGAAATCTGAAAACATCAGTAACTTTTTTGTACTCTTAAAATTCTTTTGTCCATTTTCACTTTGAATGAAACTTTTACTCACATATGATTTGATACAGTCAGACAATGATCATTTGAAAAACACTAGTACCTTGAGTTATGCATATCTTCCAAATGTAGATATACTTCCTTATATAGTATCAAAATCACATTTATTAATATCACTAATAAATCTACAATAGAGTTTTTTTTTTTTTTTTTAGTTGTAGGTGGACACAATATCTTTATTGGTTTATTTTTATGTGGTGCTGAGGATCGAACCCAGTACCCCACGCATGTGAGGCAAGCGCTCTGCCACTGAGCCACAATCCCAGCCCTACAATAGAGTTTTTAAATACTGGGAAACCTGTCACACTCATAGTGATGAACAGTATGTTTTCAAAAATTCTGATTTTTCCATCTGAAAATTTTATCTCTAGCAACAAATAATGGCTATTATTTTCCTTAAAGTAATAGACTTGCTTTGTTTTCAAGAAAATATCTGTCAAATACCTACCTACCTTCTTAATAACCACAGTTATCACTCCTCCCTTCACAAATGGAGTTCCACTAAAGCAAGAGTGAGGGGGAAGAGAAAAAGGGGAAGAAAGAAGAGGAGGAGAGAAAGGAAAAAGAAAAGCAGCAGTTTACCCAGAAAGACAATGGCACAAGAGAGCTTTACCTCAAGACAACTACAATAATTTTGTGCAGAAGTTCTTTGAGCATATTTCTCTACACCACACATTTTTCAATGTGTGCTTGAAGGCTGAAATTTAATAAAATTAATGTTTACTGCTTCATCAAAAACATTAAGTGAAACTGTCATTATGTTTCACTCAGCGTATTTAACTGTTATGAATACCAAGACTGTATGTTGTTGACTGTATGTTGGAATATTATCATCATGGAATATTCTGAGTACATACTCCAAAGAACTCAAAGTAGGGACTTAAGATATTTGCACACCCAAGCTTCACAGCAGCATTGTGCACAACAGCCAATAGGTGGAAGCAACAATAGTGTTCATCAATGGAATGTTACTGTACAGAATATTACTGTACCTTTAAAAATTAGTAAAGTCTGACACATGGTACAACATGAATAAGCTTGGGGGACATTATGCTAAGTGAAGTAAGCCTGTTACAAGAAGATAAATCCTGTATGATACCATTTATATGAACTACCTAGAATAGTTAAGTTCATGAAGAATGGTGTTTGCCACGGGGTGGGGTACAGAAAGGAATGGGCAGTTATTGTTTAATGAGTAGTTTCAGTTCTGCAAGATGAAAATGGTTATGGACATAGGCAGTGGTAATGTTATACTAAATGGATCTAATATTACTTAACTATGGTTAAAATAGATTTTATGCTATATGTATTTTACCACAATTAAAATGTTTTAAAAAATCAAATATTCATTACTGGCATACTAAGCAGTTAGTGTTTTCTAGATGAATAAACTCTAAAATAGATTGTAGGCAAGAACCACTTAGAAAAAGAAGCAATCTAAACTGAACTCAAACGTTTCCTCTTCCAGAAAACCTAGCATCCCCAAGGTAGAATGAGTCATGTCCCACAGCCACATGATCATTCATGCCCAGTAACCTTTCAGAGAAATTTCCAATCATTCTGGACAACTACCATCTCTTACTTCCCACCATCTACTCACCATTTTCATCCATTCGACCTTCCAAATATCCAGTAGAACTATTGACTCCCCTCCATCTTCACTATTTCAGGACTACTTTCACAATTTCTGTCCTACACTATTGTAATGCTCTCCTCTAACTTACCTCTCAAGAGGCAGTGTCCCTTTCTTCCTCAACTAAGTCACTATCCATACTGCTCCCAGACCGAACTCTCCAAAAAAAAAAAAGACTCCTCCTTCTGCTTCAGGAGACTAAGCCCTAAATTCTCTATACGAACACATAAGACACTTCCACCCATCCCAACTTGACCTGCCAACCTAATTTGTGACCATACCACCTTAACGACACTAAATAAAGTGAATACATGTCACCGCTCGCTGCTGTCACACATTAAGCTTTTTGATGTCTGTTTCTTTGTGCACACTGCATTGCTTCAGAAACATTTTTCCATTCCTTCTCTCAACCCATGCCTGGAAAACCCTATGTACACTTTAAGATCCAGTGCAATCCTTCATCCCTCATCTGTGTTCCTTTGATCTCTGTACACCTCAAAGTTGATACTGTGTCACCATTACACCATAAATTTCTATCTCCCTGACTACATCCAAAAATTACCTCTTAATTTCTTTGAATATTCTGCTCAAATACTTTATTTCATGAACTTATATTACTTGTACTTACAATTTGACATAATACTTATTCTTTTTGTTTTGAACAAGACAAAAAAGAGAGTTTTTTCTCCAAAGATAAGTTCTCTAAGAACTGGAACTATACATTATTCCCCTTTGGTTCTTTCAGAATGAACTGTACATTATTCCCCTTTGGTTCTTTCAGAATGAACTGTACATTATTCCCCTTTGGTTCTTTCAGAATTTAGCCATAATAAGATGTTTCAAATGTTTACTGAATCGATCACAAGATAATCTACCTCTAGAAACCATTAAACAAGCTCCATTCTCACATATTTTCCCTCAAAGTATTTACGCTCTGCAGACATGAAATATTGTGAAATATAAATTTACAATAATTAACAAAAAGCAAAATTGCAAACAAATATTACCCTATTCATGTCTCCTAAAACAGGAACACACAAATATTGTAACTAATTCATTTCTCAACAGGAATGCAGACTGGAAAGGTCAGTATCTGCTGCACAGTGCCTCTTCTTCTACCTTCCAATGTCCTATACTTAGAGAAAAAAAATTTTTCCCAACACCACAGATGAAAATGCTTGCTAAACAAATATGTGCCCAGCAACCAAGAACATGCTATAAAAAGTAGGTACTGTTTTTTCCCATTTTACATACAAGGGAACTGCAGCTCAAAAAGGGTTACATACCAAGTAAAAATACACCACAATGAATCTGACATATACATAATTATAATGTACTACTTAAAATAACAATAATAATAATAGACAGGAGATCAGTGGATGAGGGGCAGGGAGGAGGGGAGAGCATGGGAAAGTACTGAGAATGAGATTAATCAAATTATGTACATATACCAATATGATATAATAAATCCCATTACTATATGGAATTACAATGTGCCAATTTTTTAAAAGGCATTAAAAAAGGGGGGGTTAAGTATGTAGTTCAAGGTTACAAAAGGCAATTGAGAGAAAGAATCAAAGACCCAAACCCACAATCATGAAATCATATATGGCCATGGGAATGTCAGTCATGATCCCTTCACTGAGAATGCAAAATACATTTATGAAAAACAAATGAAATTATTGCACTAATGTGAACCATATGGTTTTAATGAAAGATTCAGAGCAAGTTTATTTTTCCAGTCACTCTCTTCTATGTCATAAAACCATTCTAACAATAGTACCATACACAACAGATAGTCCTGCTCTTCTATGTCATAAAACCATTCTAACAATAGTACCATATACAACAGATAGTCCTGCTTTCAAGGGACACCATCCTTCACTGCTATTAGCAAAGTCTGCAAATGTCTGCAATTCACAATGACAATAACAAAAGGAAAAAAACAACTTGGCTTTGAAGCGAGACTAACTTCAGACAAAGTTCTGGATCCTTTCCTTACTAGCTATAACAAGTAGCCCAGCTTCTTTGCACCTGATATTTCCTTAACTAAAACATGAGTTTAAAATCTCCTTCAAAAGATGCTGAATAAAGCAAATAAACAGCATCTAGCACATATTTAGCACTCAATATGTCTAAAGCTGTCTTCACCCTACTCCCTGTGTACTATAATCTTGTTTCCAATTTGTGTACCCACACCAGATTACAATTCAAATAACTTACTTGGGTCCACAGTAAAATCAGGATGTAAATGATGGATTCTTGTCAAACCCATTTGTTTTGAGGATACATAAAGTCCACAAGCAAAATTAACAAAGTTAGCTAGCAGCCAAATGAGACTGGAATCAAGAAGTCTATTTTTTTTTTTTTTTTGGTACTGGAGATTGCACTCAGGGGTACCCGACCACTGAGCCATATCTCCAGTCCTGTTTTGTGTTTTATGTAGAGACAGGGTCTCACTGAGTTGCTTAGCGTCTCGCCGTTGCTGAGGCTGGCTTTGAACTCGCAATTCTACTGTCTCAGCCTCCCAAAGTGCTGGGAATACAGGCATGCACCACTGTGCCCGGTGGAATCAAGAAGTCTTTTAAACTACTCAGTCTCAAACTGAATAAAGGACACACATCTCTCAGGAGATGATTATAGAGGCAGCAAAACACCAAGACAAAACAGCCTGAAATGGTTAAAACAGTTGACCCATGTGTTCCTCATAAGCCCAGACATATCTAGTAAGTCACATTATGAAACCCTACAGATAGTTAAAACAAAATAGACTTTACATCATGGGTGTGTCCTAGGATACAGCATTCTAGATAAGAGTTTGTGAAGATAATAATAATAATAATAATAATCCATTGCCACATAAGGCTCCAGTGAGTGCTATGAATTGACAAACAATAATAGGTACGAGGAGGTAATTACAAACAAGAAAGGCAAAAGAACATTAAAGATAACTAAGCAAATTAATCACTGGTCTTTTCAACAGTCACAATCTAACAACCACTCACTCGGTAAACACTACTAGTCCTAATCATGCTATATGTTAAGTGCTAGGGATACAAAGGTATGACACTAGTCCAGTAAAGGGAATAACATATAGAAAAATATACAACACAGGATACAAAGCAACGTGCTAAAAAGGCCTGATAGGTCAGAAAGAAAGATTATTTCCAACTGTGAGAATAAAACAAGGCTTAGGAAGGAAATATCCTCCAAGATTCATAACCAAAACTAAGTCAGAATCCGCCACAAAGAGAGAGGAAGAAACATTCCACATGTCCCTAGAGTCGAGCAGCACTGGCACACAAAATGATCAATACATGTTTTTGGAATGCATGAATAAACAAAGGCACAAGTTGATGTATACTCCAATATGGCAAGAGAACAGTTTTAACAGTTTATCATGTCAGGACCAAACAGTGGCAGGCAATGAGAAGTTAATAACATTTTTAAATAGGGCAGTAATTTGACCAAAATTGTGATTCAGGAAGAATAAACTGACAGAACATAAAACAGATGATATCTGAAAAATAAAATCATATCCAAAGTAAATTTTTTCATTCTTGTTCAGTCTTTGTCCTTAGAAATCTATTACACCAATAATTTCTGATGATGTGTGTAGTAACATCAGGATAGGCTAGGTTATAACAACCAGAAGGTGTAAGAGGCTGACCATTGTTAAGTTCACTCCTCACTCAAAGATCAACATGGAGCCAGATGTGGTGGCACACATTAATACACAGCTACTTGAAAAGCTGAAACAAGAGGACCTCAAGTTTAAGGCCAGCCTCAGCAACTTAGTGAGATCCTGCCTCAAAATAAAAAATAAAATGGCTTGGTGAGGTAGATAGTGGTAGAGTGCCCCTGGGTTCAATCCCTAGTATCAAAAATAATAATAATAAAGATCAAAATGGTTCTAGGCAACTCAGTAGAGCTGCTGCCCTTCATGCTCCAATTCATTATTCCAACCTCTTTAATCATACCATACTTCCAAATCAACTTGTATGTCCTGGCCCCACAAGCAAGGAATAGAGAAAGAATTTTCTATCAGCTGTTAAATGCTTCTATCCAAAAGTGACACTTCAGTTCTGCTTACATTTCCTTGAACAGAGCAAGTCACATGGCCACACCAGCTTCAAAGAGGCTGGGAAATGTGATAAGATGCATAAGAATAGATGCATAAGAATAAATGCATAAGAATAGGAGATCCAGAAGAGCACTAGTAACTCATCATATTTTGATTTTATTTTTATATGTTTTAAAGAAAAATATGCTTGCTTGCTCTCTTTTTGACAATGTTGGGGATAAATCCCTGAGCCTTTTGCATAAAACCTCAGGCTGGGGGGGAAAAAAATCAATCCCTAAAATGCCTGATTTTTTCTTCTTACTATTATTTTTTTCGTCATTGGGAGGAGTTGAACCTGAGGGCATTCTATCACTGAACTACATCCCCAGCCCTTTTTATTTTTATTTTGAGACAAGAGTCTCACTGAGTTGCTAAGACTGGCCTAGAACTTGTGATCCTCCTGCTTCAGCCTTCTGAATCACTGAACTTATGGGCAAGCACCACTGTGCCCAGCAAAATGCCAAATTTCTTTGTATTAGGTACCATCAGAGTAAATTTGTTCTTGGGACATCAAAGTTTCCAACAAAATTCCTATGTAGCCATATAAATATCATGAATCTCAGATTGATTATGAAAGAATCTAATCTCTGATTAATTCACCAACTCTAAAGAATTTAGCATTACCCCTGGGTGCGGAGGCACAGGATTATTGCTGTAATCCCAGCAATTTTGGGAGGCTAAGGCAAGAGAATCTGAAGTTCAAGGCTAGCTTCAACAACTTAGTGAGAATCAGCTTTAGGATTAAAATAAAAATTTTTTGTTTTAAAGGTTGGGGGACGTAGCTCAGTGGTAGAGCATCCCTGAGTTCAATCCCCAGTACCACAAAAAAGAGAAATGAAATTGAGGCAAGGTAAGCTAAGTGACATGCCCAAAGTAGTTATCACTAAACTAAGCCAAGAACTCAAATCTGAATCCTAATCCAGTGTTTGACCACTGACAAGTTTTTTTCAGCTACAGAATACTTTGCATCAGAATTTAACCTTCTCATCTCTGTCATGGTGAATCTCAATCTTCTGATTTTTCATCTGGCATCTTTTACCAGTAAGTACTCTTACTCTATTATTCACATATTATTTTTGCTTTGTTCTTCATTATTCATATTACTCATCACTCATTCTTTTATTTTGTTCCCCATGAGTATTTTCAGATGTCCTAGAACAAGTGCAGAGAAATGTTTAACTCCTAGCACTGATTTACTAAACCTTTCATGTTTAATCTCCATCCAGAAGACAGGAAAAAAAGTAACAAGACTCAAAGAATCCCTTGATATGTTAGCAGACAAGGTCCTATTCAATGCCTGACCTGCTATTTGTTATTACTCCATTTTCTTCATCCATTACCTTTTATATTTACATATATATGTATATACATTCAAAAAGTTTATTGCACCCATTTTTTTCATTTTTTAAAATTTATTCTAATTAGGTTTACATGACAGAATACATTTTGATTCATTGTACACAAAAGGAACACAACTTTTCATTTCTCTGGTTGTACACAATATAGAGTTACACCATATGTGCTGTCATACATGAACCTAGGGCATTGTTGTCCATTGCATTCCACCATCTTTCCTGCCCCCCTCCCGTGCACTCCCTTCCTTCCCCTTTGACCAAAATTTCTCCATTCTACCATTGAGCCCTCCCTCATTATGGATCAGCATCCACTTATCAGAGAGAACATTTGGCCTTTGGTTTTTCGGGATTGGATTACTTTGCTTAGCATGATGTTCTCCAACTCCATTCATTTACCTGCAAATGCCATAATTTTATTCTCTTTAATGCTGAGTAATATTCCATTGTGTATATATACCAGTTTCTTTATCCATGCATCTATTGAAGGGCATCTAGGTTGGTTCCACAGTTTAGCTATTGTGAATTGAGCTGCTATAAACATTGAAGGGGCTGCATCACTGTAGTATGCCGTTTTTAAGTCCTTTGTGTATAGACCGAGGAGTGGGATAGCTGGGTCAAATGGTGGTTCTAGTCCAAGTTTTCTAAGGAATCTCCATACTGCTTTCCAGATTGGTTGCACCAATTTGAAGTCCCACCGGCAATATATGAGTGTGCCTCTTCCTCCACATTCTCATCAACACTTGTTGTTGTTTGTATTCTTGATAACTGCCATTCTGACAGGCCTGAGATGAAATCTTATAGCAGTTTTGATTTTCTCTGTTTAAGAGAATACTGAGACAAAATGACTAGCTTCTTTAGTAAACAAGTTATAGCTCAAGTTACTAGGAGGAAGAAACACTGAGAAAGCAAGATGGCACGCTTCTGAAATTCAAGCCCAAATAATGCAGTTCTAACAGAAAAAAATTAAAGTGGGCCTGACCCGAAAAGATTTCCAACAAAGAGGCCCTTTGGGAAGCCTATAAAATTCCCATCAATTCAGGTTGGCAGAGGATGTCCTCAAAATTTCACATAGAAAAAGGTTCCCACCAAACCAAAATAACATCCAGACATTTAGGTATCATGAGTAGTTCAAGAATCAGGTATTTATCCTACATAAAAAATAAAAATTAAAAAAAAACCCTAGGCAGTTTCAAAGAGACCACAGAAATCCTTCCACAAGTGAATAACCATTTACTTATTCCAGAAAATAACTTTAGAGCCAGTATAGATCAATTCATCTACTTCCAGTCTTTTATTTTTTTCAAGGGGGGGTGGGCAGTTACTGGAGATTTAACACAGAGGTACTTTACCACTGAGCTACATCTCCAGCCCTTTTTTTTAATTTTGAAACAGGTTCTCACTAAATTGCTTAGGGCCTCACTGAGTTGCTGAGGCTGGCCTTGAACTTGAGAATCTCCTGCCTCAGCCTCCCAAACCACTGGGATTACAGGAGTGCGCCACCATGCCCAGCTCCTAGTCTTGATTAATCCACTACATTATAATTAATCAGCTTGTTCTTTATAACCAGGAATAGGCTAAAGATCAGCCAGATAACAGTCTCAAAATGTCTAAAAGAATAGACCCTTTGGTATATTTATACTGCCAGTAGGTGACTCATGCAACTACCTTAGAATCTCCTATACAACTAGCTCTTCCTACCTATAGTACAAAAAAATCTTGACAAGCATTATCTGGTTAGAAATCATTGCTGTTATAACTGAGACCAATTAATTCACCCTTGCTTACAAAAATAAAAAGTTTTGCTACAATAAAGTCAAGAGCACAGTTCCAATGTTTAATTTGCTTTTCTTGATTATTTAAACCATACTGTCAATACATGACTGTAACCTGGGGAACAATATGTGGACTATGAATATTCATGTTTTCAGAACTAAATGAGATTTAGCATGAATTCTATGCATTTTGATATACAACAGAATGGCCACAGATGGCCTCTCACAGAGCTCTTTGTGTAAAAGGGTACCTTACTCCCTATCATCTCTACAAATCTTATCTCAAATACTTCCCTGTGTCTCATTGATAGAGTTACTGTGGACTGGCAAGAAGTAGCCAAAAGAACATGATATCAGTCACTCCTTTTATTTGAAAGTTGCCTTCATGTGCCTTTTAATATTGAGAACTGATCTTAGATTAGCTTTCAGTACTTTAAGAGATCTGACTATGTTTCAAGAGTTTCTTCCTATTCTTTTAGAAATACAAAGTTCTTTCATTTATTATTGGTTGCCAAGAATCCAGTAATCCTAATATTATCTCTATCATAACACTTAAAACTTTAAAAACTTGCTTTCTGAATGTTATGAAAAAATGGTTAAAAAAAAAAAAAAAGAGCAAAAAACAAATAGTAAGTAGGCACTCATGTTCTACCAGTGGGAGCCTAAAAAATGTTTTCTGTAAACAACTTGACATTATCAGTGAAGAACAGTTGTTGAAATAATTTGCCCTAGCAATTCCATTTCTATGAGAAAAAGGTAAGCAAGTATACAAAGATGCATGTATAAGGCAGTTATGGTTTGAATACAAGGTCTACTCTGAAAAGCTCATGTGTTAGACAAAGCAGTAATGTTCAGAAGCGAAATGATTATGAGCTGTTCCCTCATCAGTACATTAATTCATCTAATTGATTAACAATTTGAATGGACTACAAGATGGTAAATGTAAGCAGGCAAGGCATGGCTAGAGGAAATAGGTCACTGGGGGCATGCCCTTAGGGATTATGTCTTGTCCCTGGCTCCTCTCAGGCTCCCTCTCTCTTTTTTTGCTTCCCAGGTGCCATTAGCTAAGCAGCTTTTCTCCACTATAACCTTCCCACCATGATGCTCTGCCTTACCTCAGGCCCAGAACAGTGGTGTCAGCTGACCAAGGACTGAATCTCTGAAACCATGAGCCCAAAATAAATTTTTTCTTCCTCTAAGCTGTCCTTGTCAGGAATTTTGGTTACAACAATAAAAAGTTCAATAACACAATGATTCATCACAGCAAGGTTTATCATAGCAGAAAAGAAGAGGGGGAATAAGGAGGAAGGCAGGGAGGATATAACCTAAATATTCAAATAGGATATTAGTGAATGAGAATAAATCTAAATTCATATAATGAAACATTATACAGCTATTTAAAAATACATCAGTTACTTGATAGTATATAAAGCTATATTCATGAAATGTTTTGTAGTCTGTTTACATTCAAGTATATATGTCACATATTATATTTATGTACACAGGTATACACACACATACAAATTCTCTACAAATTTTTAAGTTTGGAAAGAATAACATCAAATTATACCTAAAATAATTTCTCTGAGTAATGTCAACTATTTATATGTGTACCCTTTTTGTGTTATGTATAATTTCTGACTTTCTAGAGGGCCTGAAGATTACTGCTATAATAAAAATAAGACTTCTTAAAAATGTTTTTTTGTGAACATAAGAACTATCTGATGACCCCTATCATATGAGATTATGAAGTAGAAAGTTAACCATAAAAATAAATCTACTGGCAAAGTCAGTTACATAAAGTTCTGCCAAAATCATACCTCACAATGGATGTCCCTTTTGCATAATTATTTCAACTCTTGCTAGAATGAGGCATTGTAGAGAAGAGTTTGGGCTCTAAAATCACAGCTCCACATTCAAGACCCAACTCTGCCAACATACTGTGTAACCCTGAGCAACTTATGTAGTCTATCTGACCCTCAGTCTCCTTATTCATAAAATATGGTTAATAACAGATACTACCTCTTAAGAGTTGTGAGGATTAAAATAAGGTTTTTAGAGGGCTTAGTACTAAGCTTGGCATATGAAAAGCAATAACAAATGATAGTAATTATTGCTATTTTTTTTTATCACATCTTAATGAAAGAAAATGATGAGCACTTTTAAGGGCAGTGACCTCATCTTTATTCAACCCTCAATTCCTGGCATCCAGCAGTGTGCATTCAGTAAAATGTTGAATGAAGTACACCCAAAGTTAATTAACCTCCCTGAGCCTCGATTCTGGAAGAATCCTAAAACTACCTTGCTTATACAGATCAGTACTGACACACATAAGATACCCATATCAATGGTGTTCTCAATAAATGAACTTTTACCTGTACATTTCAATAGGCATCAAGGCTGAAGGCAGAGAATAAATAACATTTTTCTTCTGAATCTAGTACTTGGGTCCTGAGGTATCTCACAGAGGACACATTATTTTTATTTGGATTCAGGAAAGAAGTTTCTCCATTTAAGGATACATATCCTAGAGAGCTAACAATTAAAGTGGTAATCTTTAGACTGCCACAAGCACTTCTGGCAAAACAGCCAAAACAATATTTTACCACAGTGGGTTGGGGAAGGGGGGAATGTGGTATTTCAGAGAATTCATGAACTTAGAATACAATATATATATACTGGAGCCATGAAAAACAGTGTTATCAATTGTTCTTAGGCTTTGAATAAAAGTTCTTAAAATGATCTGAATTTAAAAGCACGAGGTGGAAATCAACAATTTTATATAGACTGCCCAGTGAATTATTAAAAATTACAAAATTATTAAGGTATTCCACTGCCTCAAAAATAAAGTATTTTCTTCACAAAATTCAAAGTAGTAGGAATGCATTTTAAGAAGGAAAACAGATCCTAGAGGGGAAAAAAGGTCACTAAATTCTATGGGGAGAGGTGAAAAAATTGACAAGAAACCAAAAATAATTTTGTATAAATCATAACATTCTTGTGCTGGTATTTAAGAGAAAAGGCATCCAAAAAAAAAAAGTTTAACATAAGGGAGAACTCAAAAACTGCACAGATCAGTAATTTGCACAGCTTTGTTTAATTTTCCATGTCTAATTTGACAGGAACTTCAGATTTCATATAAAAGTGCTTAATAGAAGGTTTATGGTCCTATTTCTGTAATTATTCTGTTGAAAGGAAAATAGGCTACTCAGCACTCATTTGCTTTGAGTTACAGTTGTCTCACTGGTATCCTGGAAACATATCCTGCCATGTTTTACAGAAACATTTCATAGTGTATACTATTATACATCAAAATAACATTTAAAGATCACTGTTAAGGAAACAATAACTTTAAAGACAACTTACATGAACATAATTAAAATGAGGGTGAATTTGATAGTATGTAGACTTTGTCATAATAAAGCAGGCATTTTAAAAACAATGCATGCAAAGAATAGCAAAATTGTGTTAATTCTCTAGAATCTGGGTAATGGGTATAGAGGGATCAAGTCTATTGTTCCATTTTGAATGTTTTAAAATTATAAATATTTTTTAAGTAAATTAGGCAGGCATGCTACACCTATACTTTCGGGTCAACCAACCAAAGGCCAATAATAAAGTTGCTGAACAAGTTTAAAATATAAAGTGACAGAACACTACACTGACCAAACACAAAAGCCAGGCAACAGTTGTACAAATTTTGCCTCGAGACTTGGGCAACACTGATAAATCTTCCATTTAACATGTCTTCTCTTCTCTCAAAAGAAATTACTTTAAACTCATAAAATCAAGTTAAATCTGATGCTAAGAAAAATTCAAATGTGTTCATTTATTCTCAACAGAATATATTTTAAGTTAAATAATACATATATAGTTTTGGCAAAATTTTATTCATCCTTCCAACAATCCAAATATTTCCTGAACAGCAACTATCACGTGCCATGCTAAGGACAGAATGATGACCAAAGCAGAGAAAAATCTGCCTCCAAATCTAGAAGAAATATAGACATGCAGTATTGCCTTACCCACCCTACTCAACTAATCTGACAAATAAATCCTACTAAATTAACTTGTGAGAAAGGAAATAAAACAGTGGGCAAAGACAACATGGGATAAAGAAGTGAGTGAAAACAGTACATCTCAAATCTCTATTTTAAATAGGAAAAGCAATCATTTATTCTAGCATGGTATCTTAAAAAATTCATTTCTGTAGCTTACAATACTACTATAACCAGCTAAGTTTCCAAAAGAAACCTTCTATCTTGTCTAATTTATATACATAATTTATCCTAACCCCTCAAAAAAAAGTATCAAAAAAAGTCCCCTTTTTCAAAAAGGTAAGTTAATGTTACCTTCAGACATCCTTTTAAATAAAAGGGTGACTTGAAACATTTAATTAAGCCAATCTCAATTATGCAAATATCATATAAAGTATTATTCAAAGTCCAGCTGTACAATATTCCTTCCACAAATCTTGGTGGAAGAACAGAAAAAATGACTAGCTTAAACCTGGGTGTATTAAATGTTAAAAACAGATTCTCCAGCCACAAGCAACTCATGTTACTTTTAAATTTTCAGATTTTAATAGCAGAAGGAAAGGGAAAGGAGGAAACAGACTTTGAAAAAACGTCATCCGATAGAGGAAAAAGTTCAGGGCCTCATTAAAAGAACAGATTCTCATTTATGATAAAAAATTTAATTAAATATACATGCCAAGCTCTTAAGAATTTTCCTTCTGTCTTCACACACTAAGATTTCTCTGGTAAGGTTATCTAAAGACTCACAAACAAGTCCCTGTGAATATAAGCAATGATGAAAAAGATGTCCTGCCTTAGGAAATCACCCAGATGCAACATTTCTCAAATGGTGCTATTTGTTGCACTACATGGGGGGGGAGGGGGAAGATGTTTAAAGTATAATATAATAATGTGGTTGACAACAACAGTAAGAAAATCAAGTAACTATTCCAAGCAAAGTAGAAAAGAAATCACTGAAATGTTGAAGAATGGGGGGGGGGGGGCCTCACTGATATGAAAACATCCTCCTCCCCATTTCATGTCCAAAAGCTTAAATTTTATATCTTCCTCTGGCCACCCCTCTAGGGCTCAACGAAAAGTAAGTCATTAACAAATAGGATTTCACAGAACAAAAGAACCCAAGGGCAGAAGAAAATCAGTGGCCTGCTCAAGGTCACATGGCTAACTGTATGACAGAACTACAGAAGAACTGAGATTAGAGTCTCCTTTCAACTATACAATCCTGCAGCAAAATCCATTTCTACTGGGAGGTGATGGGATCAGGTAACAAGTGGTAGAGAGGAAAGCAGCAAGGTATCCATTAGTCATTATCTCCTAACCCAGAAGTAAAAAAAAAAAAGGATTTTTCCCAGAAATGTGCATATATAACAGCTCTATTCATATGCCTAGAGTCAGCTCCAATCACATCCTGCCATTTAAAAAATGTTCATAAAAATGAACTGGGACAATCCACATTTAAGGGACTACGGAAGAGAAAGCTGCATTACCAGTCTTTGAATCATCCATGTCCTTTCCCAACCATTCTACCCTTTGTCTTTTTTTTTTTTAATCTACATAATTCTACTCCCTCGCATTAAGCAGAAGATATACAGCCAAAAACATACTTGATGTGAACTAAGCTGGGCCAAAAACTACAGGTCAAGGAAAGCTGTTTAGCACCTGCATTTTTCTCACTTAAGACTTCCCACCTAACACTTCTGTACTGCCACAATGAACCTAAAAAAACTGGATTTTCAACTTCTAATATAGGTTAAATATGAACTAATTAAATATTTGTAAAACACTTTGAAGATGTGAAAAAGTATGCAAATGTTAATTATTAATTTCCATCCTCAATGCTCCTGCACGTGAAAGAAAATATAATTCTACTGGCAAGTTTCTGGCTTTCAAAGCAGAAACCTGAAAGCCTAGTAGGTTCTTAAAAATTCTAGGAAAACTTTTAAAGCAGACCACAGTGATTTTCAATTTACAATATGAATTTTAAGCTGGCTACTTTGGATGTAATTATATCATAGCAAAAAAAAATGTGACATGGTACATACAATAAAACCAGAGTATGTTTAAATAGTCACAAAGTCCCAGATGAAAAGTGTAGTCTGCCACTGACCAATATATGTCTTTAATCCTCAAAGAAAGAAAGTACCTTAGCCAGGCCCCAAGGTTTCCTGTGACCAGATGAACACTGAGAACACTGCTTTTCTCACCAGGCATGATAGTACATGCCTAGGAACTCAGGAGGTTGGGATAGGAAGATCGCAAGTTCAAGATCAGCCTGAACAACTTAGCAAGACGCTACCTCAAAAATAAAATAAGAAGGGTTGGCAACGTAGCTCAGTGATAGAGTACTTGACTACCATACTCAAGGCCCTGGGTTCAATCCCCAGTACCACAGGAGAATAAAAGCAAAAGAACTCTACTTCTCAACACTTGCTGCCACCATTTTTCCCTGAATAACTCTGAAACTGCAAGGTCTCAGCCAGAGTTCCTTTCTATTCTGAGTTCAACCACTTGTGGGTCATCCAAGATGCAAAAAAACATCTTTCTCAGCTTGTCAAAGATAACAAATTATTTCCACGTAAGGTAAAATTCAGATTTAAAACATAAGGTAAAATTCAGATTTAAAACAAAAACTCCACACTCAGCTCAATTTCTCTGAGGTGAACAACATGGTGTCACAACTAGCTTGATGGGAAGAGCGTGTGCTAACAGTACTCCAAGACGCTGGTATGGATTCATATCAAAATCACCCACACTCTCTTACCTGACTGCCCTCCATGATTAAGGGCTCAATTTTTTTTTTAAATATTTTTTAGTTATACATGGACAGTGTCTTTATTTTGTTTACTTATTTTTATGTGGTGCTGAGGATCGAACCCAGTGCCTCACACACGCTCTGCCACTGAGCCACAACCTCAGTTAAGGGCTCAGTTTTTTAAAAAAAGATAGTCAATAGCAACAAGTAAAGTTAGCAACCACAAACAAATGAAGCCCATCTGAGTAGACCCTCCAAACATATTAACTTCCTTTATGAAAAATAAGATTAAAGACAAATACATACACTGCAGGAAATCAGAAAATCAAAAATCATCTCAATCATCTCAATCCTCAAAAGTGATTAAACATTTTACAACAGCTCTTTCCAGACTCTTCTGTGTATCTATGTGTGTGAGGTACACACAAATAATACCCTTGCATCACATTAAAAATGTCATTATCTCTTGACCATTACCAACACCTTTAGAGACAGGAAATGTACAATAGATTTCATAAAAGTATTTTTATTGTGATCAGAATGTGATAAAAGTATTTTTATCATGATCAGAAAGTTTTCAGAATGTGTGGAGTCCTACTAATTCTGATACAGTAGCGCTCTCTTATTTGCAGAATCCCAAGACCTCCAGTGGATGCCTGAAGCCATGGATAGTACCAAACCTTATACATATTATTTTTTTCCTACACATCCCTGCCTATAATGAAGTTTAATCTGTAAATAAGGCACAATAAGAAACTGATAATGAAATAATAAAATAGAACAATTGTAACAATATCCTGTAATAAAATTAAGAGTGTGGTCTTCCTCTCTTCTCTCTCTCTCAAAATATCTTATTCTACTGTATTCATCCTTCTTGTTGATGGCAGTAGCAGAAACTGCAAATAGGCACAGACTACTGTATAAAGCTCAGAAAACATATGCAAGATCCAACTGTTGAAATCTACAACAGTGATGAAAAAATCAAAGATGGGCTAAATAAACAGATATACCATGTTCATGGCTCAATGTCATGAAGATGTCAATTCTCCCCTGATTTACAGATGCAACAAAATGTCAATCAAAAATTCCAAATGCAGGGCTGGGGAGTATACCTTAATGGTAGAGTGTTTACCTAGCACGTGTGAGATCCAGGGTTCCATCCCCACCATCACAAAAGAAAGGGAAAAAAAAAATCAAAAAATTCCAGAGGGATTTTTTTAGACATCAACTAGATGATACTAAAGAGTGCATGGAAGCCAGGTGTGGTGCTACACGCCTGTAATCCCAGCACTTTGGGAGGCTGAGATAGGAGAATCACAAGTTCGAAGCCAGCCTCAGCAAGTGAGGCACTAAGCAACTCATTGAGACTGTCTCTAAATAAAACACAAAATAGGGCTGGGGATGTGGCTCAGTGGTCAAGTACCCCTGAGTTCAATCCCCAGTGCCCAAAACAAACAAAAAAAGTGCATGGAAAGGCAAGGCAATACACAGCCACAAGGAATTCTGAAGAAAAAAAAAACAATAGGAGAACTCACATTGCCTGATTTCAAGATTACTACTATAAAGCTACAGTGGGTTGGGGATGTAGCTCAGTGATAGAATGCTTTGCCTAGCATGTGTGAGCCCCTGGGTTCAGGGTTCTATCCCCAATACCACTGCCAAAAAAAGGGCAGGGGGACTACTAAGCAACAGTAATCAACAATGTTAACAGAAATGAAACACAGATCAGTAGAACAGAATAGAGAATTCAGAAAAAGACCCATACATATGATCACCTTTCAACAAAGGTGCAAAGGTAATTCAATGAAGAAAGGATAGGCTTTACACCACTCGTTATTGGAAGATCCATATACAAAAAACAAGAACAAAAACAAACAAACAAACAAAAACTTCATACCATGAATCACTTAGGGAAATTAACTCAAAGCTGGTCACAAAACTAAACGTAAAATTTAAAACTACAGAACTCCTGAGAGAAAAATACAAGGGGGAATTTATGTGCTAAAAAGTTAGCAAAGATTTCTGATATTACGCCAAAAGAATGATCCATGAAAGAAAGTCATTGTACAATTAAGATATTCTGTTCTTTAAATGACATTAAGAGGATAACAGGCTGTGGTTATAGCTCAGGGGTGGAGTGCTTGCCTAGCATGTGTGAGGCAGTGGGTTCAATCCTCAGCATCACATAAAAATAAATAAAATAAAGGTATAAAAAATATAGTTAACATTTAAAAAGAGGATAAAAAGATAAGCAACAGGGGCTGAGGTTATGGCGCAGTGGTAGCGTGCTCGCCTAGCACGCGGGAGGCACTGGGTTCGATCCTCAGCATCACATAAAAATAAAATAAAGATATTCTGTCCACCTACAACTAAAAAATAAATATTTTTTAAAAAAAGATAAGCAACATAGGAGAAACTTTGCAAATCATAATCACATCTAGAATATATACAAACTTAATTTTTTCAATGGGCAATTTTAAATAGACACATTACCAAAGAATAGCAAATAATCACATGAAAAGATACCATCATTAGTCATTGGGCATAAGGCTACATTCTGTCTCGTTCCATTTATATGACATTCTAAAAAAGGCAAAAAAGCTCAGAGACAGAAAACAGATCAGCAGTTTCCAAGTTCTGGAAGTAAAGAATGGGGTGACTACAAAAGGATTCAGAAGAATTTGAGGGAATAAAGGAACTGTTCAATTTCAAGTAGTGGTTATATGAATGTATACATTTGTCAAAATTCACAGAGCATTACACATTAAAATGGATGAATTTTAGTGAATGTCATCTATACATTTTTAAAAAGAATGACAAAAGACAAGAGAAACATAAAAATGTACTAACAGAACTTTGATTTTTCCCTGGGTCAAACAAAATCGTTTTAAATCAACTACAAAACATTTGGAAGACAAAAAGAAAAACTTAAATATGTATTGAATAATAGTACAGAATTATAGTTAATCTTCTTAGATGGGAATAACTGCATTTGGTTATATACAGCAAGGATCAGCAAATTTTTTCTGTAGAAAGCCAAACTATAAATATTTTTGGCTTTGAGGACCACGGGTCTTGTGTTAACTACTCTAGAATGCCACTGTAGCACCAAAGCAGTCACAGATAATATGTAAACAAAAGGGTGTGGCTGTTCCAATAAAACTTTATTTACAAAAACAGGCAGCAGGCCAGACTTGGCAAGAGGAAACTAAACTACTAAACCACAATGACAGAAAAGAGGACCCTAGCTGTTGCCTATGATGAGACAATGGGTAAGAGTTGAAGGGACTGCTGGAAAGCAGCACATCATAAATGACAGAAATGTTCTATATCTTGATTGTGCGTGTTAAGTTATAAGCATGGACACCTTTTCAAACTTCACTAAATTCTACATACTGACAACAGGTGCACTGGGCTGGGGTTGTAGCTCAGTGGTAGAGCTCTTGCCTAGCACATGTGAGGCACTGGGTTCGATCCTCAGCACCACATATAAATAAATTAAATAAAGGTATTGTGTCCATCTACAACTAAAAATATTTTTTAAAAACAAGTGTATTTTATCATAACTTTATAATGCTTCAATAAACTTGACTTGTTTTTCAAATGTATCTTTTTCAGATGATAGTTACAATGATGTTAAAAAGCACAGCCTTTGGAGCCAGAATTCAAATTTCAGCACCATGGCCTACTAACTATATGGTCACTGGCAAGTCACTTTGAAGTTATTTCCTCATCCTAAAACAGGTTAATAATTCCTGCCTCACTGGTTTGTTTTAAGAATTAAATAAGAAATATAGGTAAGATTCAGAACAACACTGGCACATAAACGGCATACTTCCCTGACTTGCAAACCAAGATTTTTTTTTAATCTTAAGTATGAAAATGATAGTAAAGATCAGACTAGCTTCTTTTGTAGTCTTCTGAAATATTCTGACATCCTTTGTTCATTGTTTATTGTGGTTTCACCTAACTTCCGGCACTGGCATCCAATGTCAGTTCCTATGAGCCCCCAGTAATCTGGGTCTAACAGCAAGCACTATGAAATTTATTTAGTTTAGAAAATATTCCATGACAAATATGTTATAAAAGAAACTATAATTAAGACCTAAAAGTGAAAAGAAAAAGAAGAATGGCAATATTTTAATTACCTTCTTTAAAGAAAAAACAACAAGGTTGGATGTTTTCTCCTTCTAGGCTAGGATTTCAGTTTTATCCAAAGCAGTAGCTAACCAATGAAACTATACCACCACACAGCATTTGCACAGTGATTTATTTCATGTTTTTCTCACAACAGTAGTATGTAGTAAACAGGATAAAGATAATATTTATTTTTCATTTTCTAATCAAGGATACTAAGTCTGAGACAGATAAAGAAGCTTGCTCAAGATCACACAACAAATAATGGCAGTCTGAATGTGAAGTCAGATCCTGTGGTTCCATATCACATGCTTTTACTGGAGATCACCATCAGAGAACCATCTCCAGTTCTGTAAAACTCTTTAACTCCTAGGTGTTTTTCCCTAATATGATGTCTTAGTTTAAAACACCAATTAATTGTAGAATGCCGTATTTAACTAATTCCTAACCATTTAGGAATAACTGGTTGTTTTGGATGACAGGCTAATACTATGGACAAGTATGAGCTTATGATCAGAAAGTAAAAATTCAAAAACATTAATTTTCAATTAAAGAACCTACATAGTGACATAATTGGTAAACATTTTACACCTACTCCTTCTTTCTCATCCCAATATCCATCATATAAACACACTGATATTCACCTTCCCCGGATATTGAACACAGTTCTGAAGAGGTAAAAAGAGAAAATACCCCCAACTGCCCAACGTAAGTGTTCATACAAATGACAGTATTTCAAGAACAGATCTGCTAGTCCATCCTCCCAACAAAGACTGATAAAAATGGGTTATCTAGGGGCTGGGATTGTAGCTCAATGGTAGAGTGCTTGCCTTGCAGGCATGAGGCACTGGGTTTGATCCTCAGCACCACATAAAAATAAATAAATAAAGATATTGTGTCCATCTACAACTAAAAATATATTTTTTAAAAATGGGTTATCTATTCATCTTCTACTTATTATGTACCATTCAACCCAAAGTGGGGTGGAAGACTATAAATTTAAGGACATGATCACGAAACAAACTTTCTACCAGCTGCATCCTCTTCTCTCCCCATTTACAGTGGTTAAGACAGTCTGACAGGGGAAGCACTACTTTCAAATGGATACCTGCCCTCATTAGTAATAACTGTAGTAAATCAAGCCTATTCAAGTGCACTTAACTGTAAACCTTAAAGGAGCAAGCACAGCTGGGTGCAGGGGCAACACTATAATCCTAGCTGCTCAGGAGGCTGAGACAGGAGGATCACCAAGTTTGAGACCAGCGTGGACAACTTAGCAAGACCCTCTCTCAAAATAAAAAATTAAAAGAGTTGGGGATATAGCTCAGTGGGAAAGTGCCCCTGGGTTCAATCCCCAGTACCAGGAAAAAAAAAAAAAAAACCATATAAATAAGACTCAAATCTTAGGATTTCTTCTTTATCAAAGAAATAGCTGAACCACCATACTCAGAAGCATCACTTTTAAGAATACTTTTGTAAGTTACGTAAAAATGCATCAAAATTATTATTATGGTTACCAGGAGACAGCCACCTACTTAATGTTAGCCATGGTATTAACACAGTTTCACTAATTCCTAAGAACACCGAAACTGAAGCCCCGAGGAAAAGTGAAGCGCTCAAGGCCAAAACTATTCAAAGGAAGAGAATCTGAACTCAAATTTACCTACCTCCGAAGTGTGTGTACTTCCTTTTAAATTGTGCAATTGGGAGGTCCCAACTTCACAACAGAGGAACAGGCAGCGTTGTGAATGGAGTAGTACAGCAGTTTTAACATTTTCACCTTCCACAACTGTGGGGGGTGGGGCTTTCTATATTGTAATCTTTCTTTTGAAATCCATAGAGCATGATCTGAACCACATTTGAACAAGAAATCAACAAATGAAAAGAAAGGTGAGAAATCCTTTTTAAAACTAAATTTCATCACAGATATACAAGTAAACTCTCATTTTGTACAAGTCCTCAGAGTCAATGGCTCTCCCCTGTTCACTACCACTAGCTAGTAAAAAGCATTTCACTCAATTCAAACACATGCTGAATGCTTGCATTGTGTATAACACTCTTTCTGGCAAAGAGGACACAAAGCTAAGTAAGGCTCATTACAGACTTCAAGGAGTTAAAAAACCACAGGAGTGCATTTATACTACCCAGTATAGTTACTGTTCAGTCCAGCAAATAAATGAATTGTGAGAAATTCTACAACAAAAGTATGTACAGTATGCTATCACAGCCTAGAGAAGGAAAGCAACTGGTGTACTTGTGACATGTTTTAAGTAGTATTTGTTTACATTATGTCCCTCCCTGACAATTCCTTCCAACCTCTGTCCCCCTCCCTCCATCCCATCCTACAATACCACACACACACACACAAAACCACACAACCAGGAAAAGAAGCCAAAGAACACCGTGACTCCTCAATGCCTATGCCTTAAGAAATGTTTTCCTTTTGCTTCATCAGGTGAAGAAAGTTGGTTTTCAAGCAAAAGGAGGCCAACCAAACCAGAAAAACACAAAATCACTTCTCCACATTACTCACTTAGCATGAGAAATCAAAACAAAGTATCACACTCAGTATTTCCCAAATTTCTCTTTTTTAATTTAGGAGATGGCAAAGGGATACAACTGAAATTAACGGTTAAGTGATACTTTGGTCAGTTTGTACCACTATGAATGACAGACATTTAAGCTAGTTCCATGTGGGGAATTTAAACAGAATTATTCTCATGTCCTAAGCCCAACAAACCGAATGCAGTGAAATGGTACAACCAAAGCTTAACAAGGCTTGTAATTAATGCAGTCCACAAATCCCCAAGAGACCATTACAGAGGACAAGAACAGTAACACTGATTTATCTCAAATGATCATAACTCCTTTATAAATTTGCAAATAATGACCTTTCAAGCACTGCAGCATTTGTCCTGATCTAGGCAATCCAACGGTTCATAAAAACTGAATAAGCTGCTTCTTCTGAAAATAAAACGGGGTGGGGGTAGTAACCAAAAAAGGTCCACTGCTATGCACTTTATATTTGCCTGAGGCAATAAACTCTCAAAATAACTTCATTTGGAGTACAAAATCAAAGAATGAACACCAAAATATTGCTCAATCCAACTTTCATTGTGCATTTCTGAGTACACAGTAGGATCTAAAAACAATATGACGGAATTATTTTTTTTAAAAACTGTCTACTCTCTCTTAATGAAACAAACAAAAAAGGAGAATTTTTTCCCCATGAGTTTTTAAAACTCCTTACATACTGGCTGATTAACAAATTTAAAAAAAAAAATTTTAAGTGTCAGTGAGCCATATTTACCAAAAAACTTTCGTTTGGCCTCAAAGAGTAGCTTACTTGAGCTCAGTGGCAAGGTGAGCAGAATGCACGGTTCGCGGAACGCGTGTGGACTCCCCCAGGCCTGTGGTCTCCAGAGGTCAGTAGGGCCGCGTCCCGGGAGAAAGCGCAGAAAAGCCCCCGAGGCGGGCGCGGCCCGACGTGTTTACCGTCCGCGCCAGCCCAGGGGAGCCGCTCCCTCGCGCTCCCAGCACTTGTTCACGGCAGCGCACTCCGCTGGACAGGCGCGAACCCTCGAGCGGCTGCCCGCCCAGGAGGACAGCCCCCGTGGCGCGGAGCCCGGGGCGAGGGTCCAAAGCCTCGCCGGGGGCACGGGCGCCACAGAAGCCACCGCGGCCGAGAGGTGCCGCGCCCCCCACCCGGGAGCCGCAGCAGCCCAGAGGGGAACTGCGGTAGCAGGAGGCGCGCCGCGGCCCGGGCGCAGACAATACCGCAAGAGAGGTCCAAAGAGCGGGGCCGCGGGAGTGCCCGCCGCCCCTTCATCCCCGCCCGCGCGCCCCTGGCCCCCGCCCTGAGGAGCTGCCGCAGGGGGAGGGGCCCGTGCTCCGCGCTCCCCGCCCCGACCCCTCCTCAAGCCACAAAACTTCCCCCAACTCCGTCAACTAAGTTGCGCTCTCACCGTGCGGCTCCCGGGGCTCCCCCGCGGGCCGAGCCGGAGTAGCTCCCCACCTTCGCCGCTGAGAAAGACAATAGACGGCCGCTCTGCGACGGCGGCTGAGGCTACGGCTACTAGGCGAGAAGCCGACACGGCGATTTCGACCGAGCCCAGACGCTCCACCACGGTTGCTTCGGCTCCGCGCTGGCCCAGCACGCAACCCAGCCACCCGCGCATGCGCCGCAAGCCGCCGGGCTTTGGGCGGGGCACTGGAGGAGGGCTGTAAAACCTCTGAGCCCTCCCGTGAATAACTGCGGAACCCAGAGCCAATAGCTGGGATTGCATGGTAGAGCTGCCCATCAAACTCCGTGAGGCCAATAGAAAGACTTCGGGGCAGTGTGCTCTGGTTGCTAAGAGAAGCTGAGGTTGACCGCCGCTGCTGCTCGGCGGCAAAGTGATCAAAGTCGGGTAGCTGGCAGCTGCTGCTGGTTGAAATGCCCACCCACCTTCTCTCCACCCCATCTCCGGAAACCGCCCTTCCTCTGTGTGCTTGGTGCTTACCTGAGCTGTAGCACTTACCACACACGCTCAAATGATTTTTTTCTTCTGTTCTTACCCCAACTTCAATCAGGCAGTGGGGTCGTACAGTGATCCAATGTAAGAGACTCATGCTAGGTACTCAACAAGTGTTACTTGGATAAATGAATAATGGATAGATGGCACGATCAGGATCTTCACTGTGCATTGTGAAGTTTTGGTTACTCGATCTAAATCTTAGAAATGCTCCTACTATTGAGCTGAAATTTGCTTCTCTGTCAGTAAACCTGGTTCTTACATGTATTTTCTTAGTTCACTTTCATAAAATGATAAAAACCAAGGCTAATCCTGGTTCTTCATGTAAAATTATTTCCAAATCACCTTATCATGCTGCTCAACCTCTTCTATATTCACTTAAATCTCTCCTTGTCAATATTTAATAGTCAGCACAAAGAGAAGAGACACCTGCATTTTAGTCCTGACTCTGCTACAAAAGGAGCTCACCATGAAGCTCTGCCATGAAGAACCTTGCAAGGGGGCTAATCAAGAAAGTCTTTTGGAGCCAGGCGCGGTGGCTCACGCTTGTAATCCCAGCACTTAGGGAGGCTGAGACAGGAGAATCGCGAGTTCAAAGCCAGCCTCAGCAATGGCGAGGCACTAAGCAACTCAGTGAGACCCTGTCTCTACATAAAACACAAAATAGGGCTGGGGATGTGGCTCAGTGGTCAAGTGCCCCTGAGTTCAATCCCCAGTACCAAAAATAAAAAAAAAAAAGAGAGTCCTTTGGACCTTAACATTAGCTGATACGTTACAGAGGCAGCAGTAAATGTTACGATGTCATTTTTCTAGTGACTGTCTGACAATACCATTCCCTGCTCCCCACCCTTTGTGGGATATTTGCACCTTTCTAGGGGCTGCAGAAGGGACTGAAAGTCTATCACTTTTCAAATTTACTGTACTTATGAATCACCCTGGAAATTCTGTTAAATATAGATTTGGACTCAGTAGGTCTGAGGTTGTGGAGATTATGCATTTCTAAAAAGTTCCCTGCTGGTACTGAAACTGCTGGTTTGGTATCCCACTCTGAGAGGCAGAGTCTACTCTAAACTTTCCAGACAGCTGAGCCCTTCTGTCCTTTGGGAAGGCCTAAATAGTTATCTGCATGGCTCTCATTCAAATATCCCTCTCCCGGGCTGGGATTGTGGCTCAGTGATAGAATGCTCATCCCACATGTGTGAGGACTGGGTTCGATTCTCAGCACCACATAAAAATAAATAAAATGAAGGTATTGTGTCCATCTACAATGAAAAAAGTTCTTAAAAAAAAATCCCTCTTCAAAGAAACCTTCCTTAGCTATCTCATTCTTTTTCATTTTTCCATAAAAAGTTATTTATAAATTATACATAATAGTGGATGATTCACAAGTTTTATTCCCATCTAAAATTTTATCTAGTACTATTATTCAATTTAGATCTATTGCATAGTGTCGCATATAATGTGCCAACAATCTTTTTCTTTCTTTTTCCTTTTTTTTTTTTTTTCGGTACTGGGGATTGAACTCAGGGGCACTCAACCACTGAGCCACATCCCCAGCCCTATTTTGTGTTTTATGTAGAGACAGGGTCTCACTGAGTTGCTTAGCACCTCGCCATTGCTGAGGCTGGCTTTGAACTCGCGATTCTCCTGTCTCAGCCTCCCTAAGTGCTGGGATTAGAGGCTTGAACCACCTAGCTGGCTCCTTTTTTTTTTTTTTTTTTTTTTTTTTGACAGTGCTGGAGATCTAACCCAGGGCCGCCCACATGAGAGGCATGAGCTGTAATATTGAGCTACATCCTCAGCCCAGCAATTATTTTTATAACCAAGTAATTCCATAACTTTGCATGGATGACCCTTTCAATGGTAACTGTTATTTCAACTATACCTCAGTTTCTGAAAACAATGACTTTTCCACCCAAGTAGGTTATACATAAATTTCCAATGGAACCTAGAATCACCTTGAAAAGAATTTTAGGGGCTGAGGTTGTGGCTCAGTGGCAGAGCACTTGCCTCGCACTCATGAGGCACTGGGTTCGATCCTCACCACCACATGAAAATAAGTAAACAAAATAAAGACACTGTGTCCATGTATAACTAAAAAATATTTCTTTAAAAAAATTTTAATTTCCCAGAGTTGGGGAAGTTTACAAAGATTATTTAAAGTAGAAAAACTTTATGCAGTACACTTTCAAAAAGACACGTTGATTCAGTCTCATGACCAGACTATTATATTTAGTAATTAACAACATGAGTGTAAAAAAAAAAATTAAAAATCTACATTGAAATTCTCTGTTGGAATGCTTTACACTGTCCACAGAGCAGAAATCAAAATCACAATAAACTAAAGTAACCTAAAAAACAATTAGTCACAAATGCAGTCCTTGAGATTCCTGCCAATACACATAAATATTGTCTAAAACAACATATCTAAAATATTGTTTCTTTGTGGCAGCTAGGTCCTGCTACCACTGCACTTGCCTGACCAACCTACCTACTGTAACCCACTCTCATGTGTAAGTAATTTTACTGCTATTATGGAGAACAGTATGGAGGCTCCTCAAAAAACTAAAAAACAGCAAGGTGTGGCACACACCTGTAATCCAGCCAATCAGAAGGTTAAGGTAAGAGAATTGCAAGTTCAAGGCAAGCCTGAGCAACTTAGCAAGACTCTGATACAAGATAAAAAAATTAAAAGGCCTGGGAATATAGCTCAGTTGTAAAGCACTGCTGGGGTCCAAGCCCCAGTACTGAAAAAAACTAAAACTGAAAAACTAAAAATAGAATCCCATATGATCCAACTGTCCCACTTCTGGGTATCTAGTCAAAGAAAATGAGATTAACATATCAAAGAGATACTTGCCTTCCCATGTTTATTGTAGCACTATTTACAATAGCTAAGATATGGAATAAACGGAGATGTTCACTTACAGATGATTAGAAAAAGACAATGGAACCTTATTCAGCCATAAACAGAATGAAATTCTGTCATTTTCTGCAAAATGGATGGAAATAGATGTCATTATGTTAAGTGAAATAAGCCAAGCACACAAAGACAAGTACTGCATGTTCTCTCTCATATGTGAAAACTAAAAAAGTTAACCTCCAGTACAAGAAAGTAGACTAGTGATTACTGGAGGCTGAGAAAGGCAAAGAAATAGAGGGTGGTTGGATAACAAGTCTCAAAATACAGATAGATAAGAACAGTAAGTTATAGTGTACTATAGCACAGTAGGGTGACTGTAGTTTATAATAACTTGTCATATATTTGAGAAAAACTGGAAGAGAGAAGATCAAAGGCACCAAACATAAAGAAATGGTAAGGAAATGGAAATGCTAATTATTCTGTATCGATCATTATATATTATATACATATATTAAAATTATCACACAGCACCCCACAAAGGTGTACAATTATTATGTGTTAATTATTATATGTTAATATTGCATGCTAAGAAGAAAGGAATGGCCAGGTGCGGTGGCGCAAGCTTGTAATCCCAGCACTTAGGGAGAATCACATGTAAGTAATTTTACCACTATTATGGAGAACAGTATGGAGGCTGAGATAGGACAACCGCGAGTTCAAAGCCAGACTCAGCAACAGCGAGGCACTAAGCAACTCAGTGAGACCCTGTCTCTAAATAAAATACAAAATAGGGCTGGGGATGTGGTTCAGTGGTCGAGTGCCCCTGAGTTCAATCTCCAGTACTAAAAAAAAAAAAAAGAAGAAGAAGAAGAAGAAGAAAGGAATGAGGAGCTGGGGTTGTGGCTCAGTGGTAGAGTACTTGTCTAGCACATGTGAGGTTTGATCCTCAGCACCACATAAAAAAATAATAAATAAGATAAAGTTATAAAATATATATATATATATACATATATATATAAAGAAGAAAGGCCGGGCACAGTGGTGCATGCCTGTAATTCCAGCACTTTGGGAGGCTAAGACAGGAGAATCGCGAGTTCAAAGCCAGCCTCAGCAATGGCGAGGCACTAAGCAATTCAGTGAGACCCTATCTCTACATAAACACAAAATGGGGCTGGGGATGTGGCTCAGTGTTCAAGTACCCCTGAGTTCGATCCCGGGTACGAAGAAGAAGGAGAAGGAGAAGGAGGAGAAGGAGGAGAAGAAGGAAGGAATGAAATCAGTAATAAAGAGGTCCACTCTCCCCTAGTCCTTCTCTTTAATATTACTCAATTTTTTTTCATAGCATTTTTTCCAATCTATAAGTATCTCATTTATTTTGTGTGTATTTTGGTTCTGTCCCCCATTACAATGTAATCTCCCTGTTGTTCTACTTACTCCTCTGTCTTCTGCACCTAGTACACAGTGAGGACTCAAAGTTTCACATGAATGAATTTGAACAAAAAGAACTCCCATGAGGTGCCCTCAAACTGAATGTCCCTGATACTGAAGATTTTTTCTTCCAAGGTGCACCAAATATCTCTTCAGAGAATGTCTCATTTCACAGGAAGAGATTTCAAGTTTAATAATTTTTTCCCTTTCCCTGAGTAAGTTTATAAGCCAGAAAAGAAGTCAAGGCCTTATCAAGCCATGGTAGGATTTTGTGTCTCTCCAGTTGATGTATATCTCTCTAGTTGATTGATTTAATATAATAAGGATAAGTCTCATTTTATAGAAACCCTGGAAATGCCAAAGCAAAGAAAAATAAATTGGAAGCACAATTGGAAGAACATAAACTTCTCTTGAGACCCATGTTTCCTAATATGTCCACTTTCGCAAAAGAAGCACTGGAACAAATTTGTCCCAGGGTTCTTCTTGTGTAGCAGTGGACATTTTATTGCTTTTGTGATAGAAATATTATCCTGATGTTGCTTTGGGAAATTCTCTCAGCCCCTTGTTTGGTGTGAAGCCAACTCTACCAGAGTCCTGATTCCGTGGTCTTACCATATGCCCCAGATTTGAGCCAATCAATGCATCCTATCCACAGGCAATAGGAATTAGTTCAGGATTGGTCACATGAGCCCAAATATGTCAATCAGGGGCAACAGGAGCAAATTTTACCCTCTCTTTGGATTATAAGAGTTTTTGTTGACTGGAGTCTTTGCCGTGACAGGAATTTGGAAGGATATGTCTGACAGCCATCTTGTCACCATGAGGAAAGAACCTGTTAGGATAGAGCAAGCACAGTGGATAAGCAGGAAGTATGAAGAAAACAGTGTCTTTGTGACACTGAACTATTGAATTCAGCAATTCCTAAGGATGGAACAATATGTAGACATTTCAATGACATAAGCTAATAAAGCCAATAAGCAAAAGTTATTGTTACATCCACAAGAATTCTAACTGATGCACCACCCATGGGCTGATGATCCCTGTTCAGTGCCAAAGCTGCCTCTTATTTCAATTAGCAAATAGCTGTCAAAAGTTTACTGTGTGCAAGGCATTAGGTTTGGTCCTGGGGTTACAGGTCAAGAACAAGATTCCTGTCCTAAAGGAGCACACAATATAAGGGAAACAGATAATCAATTAAAAAAAAATAGTGTTCAAAGTGTAAGTGCCTTTAAAGAGGCAGTTGCAAAGTGTTAGGAGGCACAGAGAGGAATACTTTCAGTTAAATGGTGAAAGTTCAGGGAAGGCATCTGTGTTAGTCAGCTTTTTGTTGCTGTGGCAAAATACCTGAAATAATCAACCTAAAAGGAGGAAGGGTTTATTTTGGCCCAAAGGTATGGAGGTTTCAGTCCATGGTTGTGTTGCCCATGTTGCTTTGCACTTATAGTATGTCTTGGCAGGAGCACATGGTGAAAGAGGCCTGTACATATGATGATGTCCAGGAAGCAAAGAGACAGGAAAGGGCATCCCAATAACCCCTCCAAGGGCATGCCCCCAGTAAACTAACTTCCTTCACTAGGCCCTACCTCTTAAAAGTTCTACCACCTTCCAAGCTGAGGGCCAAGACTTTGGAGGACATTCCTGATCCAAACTATAGCAACACCGGAGAGAATGAGACTAACAGGCTGAGTCTTGGAAGACAATCCGCCAGATAAAGAAGGGCAGAGTCATGCAGGAGGCTAGGTATATGTACATAGGTAGTAGAAGATCTTACCAAAAAAACTAAGAGTAAATTCAAAGATATGGTGGTGTCAGAAACAGAGCACATAAGAAACTAGAGAAGGAAGGGATAAAAAGTGAAGCTGAGAGAGTGTGCCAGAAGCCAGGTTGTGAAGGGCCTGGTATACTATCATGCTACTTTGACCTTTATTCTTAAAAGCTTAGAGGAATCTTCAAATGACTATAAGCAAAGCAACAATGATCAGGATAGCTGTGTTAGTCAGCTTTCTGTCACTGTAACAAATACCCAAGATAATCAACTTATAAAGATAAAGTTTATTTGGGCTCATAGTTTTAGAAATTTCAGTCCATGATCTGTTAGCCCCATTGCTTTCAGGCCTGTGGTAAGGCAGCACATCATAGTGGAAACCATGCAGCAGAGCAAAGCAGCTAACCTCACAGCCAGGACACAAAAGAGAGAAAGAGACCAAGGTCCCACAAAGGCAGGCCCTCAATGAGTGCTATGTCTTGGATCTAAAAATGTCCTCCATAGAACTCATATGTTAGGCAACATAGCAATGTTCAGAGGTGAAAATATTGAATTATGAGAGCTGTAACCTCATCAGTGGATTTATCCATTTGATGGATTAATAATTTGAATGGACTATTGGGTGGTAACTATAGGCAGATGGGGTATGGCTGAAGGAAGTAGATCATAGAAGGTGTATATAGAAGACTATAGCTGTTTCTAGCTCTCCTTCCCCCCACCCCTCTGTACCTCTCCTCTCCTCCTCCTCCTCCTCCTCCTCCTTCTTCTTCTTCTTCTTTCTCTCTCTCTCTCTCTCTCTCTCTCTCTCTCTCCCCTCCTCTCCCCTCCTTTCTCTATCTGCATCTTCTTCCCAACTTCCATGAGCTAAACAGCTTTCCCCTGTCATGCCCTTCCACCATCACCTTCTGCCTCACCTCAGGCCCAAACCAATTGAGCTAGCCCACCATGACCTGAGATCTCTGAAACCATAAGCCCAAAATGAATGTTTCTTCCTTTAAGTTGTTCATGTCAGGTATTTTGGTCACAGTGACAAAAAGCTGACTAACCCAATGACCTAAGACCTCGTACTCTTAAAGTTTCTACCACCTCCCAAGAACACCAAGCTGGGGTCTAAGCCTTTAACATATAGGTCTTTGGAGGGACATTTGAGATCCAAATTGTAGCACCAGATCAGGCAATATAAACATTTTTAGGGAACATAAGTTACAATTAGGGAACTTAGTTACAAATAGAATTCCAAAACAGTTGTACTGATTTATAAGTGCCTAACCTCCCTGATTGAAGTTCTCCTCATATAAAATAGAAAGACCACAGCATTAGAAGCAATCAGGCTTATGCTTGAATCTTGGATGCTCAAATTCTTTGTCTTAAGGGATCAGCAAATACTCACACTACAACAAATACATTAAACAACCTGGGCATACTTCTTAGTGTGTTGCCTGTCACAATGCAAGTGCACTGCCCACATTAACTTCTTCCTCCATTTCCTCTTCTAGAGACAATAAAATAAAACAGTCTAGGATATGATTTGCAGGAAAAAAAAACAGTATTAGAGAAATTCAGGGAATCACACATCTTGCCACAATTATAATAGAGAATCTCCAATAAAGAGTGCATATTGTCTTGTGTTGGTCTCCTCAATAGATGTGGCAGCCACCCAGCATCTTGCCCCCAGAGGCTCCCCAGCTTTCAATTAATGTACTCCAGATGTACCACTTATTGATTGAACAATTTATTTAATTTCTGAAATGCACACTTTTCTCTGTAACAATCCTTCCAGCAATAGGTTTATTTAAATCTGCCTATGAGACTTCATTAACCTTCTAAAGCCATTATATTCCCAATGGGAGAAGGGTTAGGGCTGAAGGGTTGGTGGAAGGAAGAGAATCACAAAATCCTTGGGATTAAAGGACCACCCTGACCTCAAACAAAGTTATTGCCATATTTCTCAGTGTAGAGTCCAAGGAATTTAATTTTGGGGTTATAAAAGGATGCAGAGATTCCCTCCTAATAGCCTCCCAAATAAAAAATAAACAAAAATGCAGAGTCATTTTTTGGGGTGACATAATTTTGATTTGGTTGGGTTTGACTTGAGATTTACTCTAAATGTTAAGTTCCAGTCTAAGGAAGATGGGGACCTGTTTCTCTGCCTCCAGAGAGATTTATGGGCTGGCTGAAGCACTGCACATTTCCTCTTATTGCTTTTCTCTTTATGCACAGCCTTTTCCAGTTTATTCAGCTGCTCTCATAATTATCCCCAATTATTTATAATGGTAGGTTTCTGAAGCTGGAGTTAGAGAAACACCATGTTTTTGAGCCCTAAACACCATTTAATGGAAATGGACTCCAATAACTCATGTGAGGCCTAATCTCAGGTTCTCATGGGCAAATTTTTAAAAAATTTGTTTTCACCATTAATATATTATTTTCCCCCAAAAGTATAGAGTTTGTACTATTAAAGAAGAGAAATCCATATCTGCATGAAACTGCAGTTTCTTCACGGCTTAACCCAGACTTTTCCTAAAGTGCTTCCTTAGAACATCACTGGAACTTTTCATTAGAAAAAGCTTTGTATGCTGAAATAAGTAGAAGAAATGCTTTATTGTATATTTATTTCCTCTTGAGCCTTCCCTGTGCACAGTAGCATTACCTATTAGGGCTCTGAGAAAATAAAGAATAAAACCATTTAGCTTTGTTTAATCCTATAGTTCTCAAATTTATTTGACCATGAAATCAATTGCTCTCAGAAAATGCATTAATTCATCATATTTCAATAAGGATACAATTTAAGAAACACTGCCCAAATCTATTGAACTAATTTTTCAGAAATAGCAGGATAGATATTCTGTAGCATCATTTAACATTTCTCCCACTGTAATGGACTGAATGTTTATATCCCCTCAAAAATCATATGTCCAAACACTAACTCCTAATGTAATGGTATTGAGTTGAGGCCCTGGGTAGGTGATTAGGTTTAGATGAGGTTATTAGAGTGGACTCCCCACACACACAGATGATGGGATTAGTAGCTTTATAAGTAGAGGAAGAGACATCAGAGTTTCCTCTCTCTGATACAGCAAAAATGTAACTGTCTGCAAGTAAAGAGGAGACCCATGCCAAGAAACAAACCTACAATACCCTGATCTTTGACTTTCCAACCTTTTATAATTTAGAAATAAATGTCTATTATTTGAGACACCCCATCTATGACATTTGGGAATAGAACACTTATACTGCTATCCATTTCAAAAGGTCTTGATTCCTTAGTCGAGAATAGCAAATATATACTTCCTAAATCCCACCCCAACCAGATCAGATCACTCCTAGGAAGTGTCAACCTGTATTCCCACCAATTGCATGCCTACCTCTTGACCTGTATAGCCTGCTGAACCACAGACTCAGTTCCAAAAGTGAGCTCTTCTTCCCCCACCTGCTCCATTTCTGGCTTTCTCCTTCTCTTAATTCCAGCCAGTCATCTCCAGCATTCTGCCTTTTAATTCCACCACAGATTGAGTCCAAGTTTCCCTTTCCTGCATCTCTTGAGTCCATTCATCAAGTTTTGACTAAATGATTACAGTAGAGCCAGCTTCTTTGCTTCTAATATCTCCCAACTGTATTTTCTTCTGTAATGGAATTATTTTCTTAAAGTATAGCCCTGACTGGGGTTACTTCCTTGTTCGAACACTTCGAAAGGGGTAACTTTCCTACTATTGACAGAATAATGCTAAACACCTTTGCAGAAAATCCAAAAGCAATTGACTTTCCAGTGTCACTTTGCACAAAAACTGCATTAAACTTCTTCCCTACATCCACTCAAATAGCCTGTAACTCTTGGTGTGTAAACAGATCTTCTACTGTATAGAGAACACTGGAAATATCTAAGCGCCTAAAATTGCTTTACCCATCTTCTCCAGGAAGTATTTCACTATCTAACCCTCCTGTTTCATGTCACTGAAGTTTCCTCCAGAATTTTACTTTATAATTTGAACTTTCATTTTTACATCTTTAGTCTTCATCCACTGCCTTCAAACATATTCAAGCCTCTTTTATCCTAAGAAATAAATAAATAAGATTCCTGACCCAGATACATTCTTAAGACACTATCCCATTTCTCTTCTTGCCTTTACCATCTTACTTTTTAGCCTACTGACTCCCCTTCCTCATCACTTACTCACTTTTCTTAAAACAATTTATGAAGGTAAAATATATATTCAGTAATATATCCATTTCTCGTGCACAATTCAATGTGTAACAAATGTATAACCACCTGCACAAACAAGATAGAGAATACTTCCGTGAGCTCCAGAAGTTTCATTGGCCACTGCCCAGTCATTTTCCACTCCCAGCCAGCATTCCAAGTGGCTGCTCAAGAGCTTGTTTAGATGGAATCACAGAATGTGTGCCTATTATTAATTGCTGTATTAACAAATTACTCCCAAATTTAGTTTAAATTATCTTACAAAGTTTCTGAGGGAATATACTGACCACTTAGAGGGGTAGTTCTGGCTCAAGTTGTCTGCTGAGGTTTCTGTATACCTGGCAGTTAGGGCTGAAGCCTCTGGATTGATCAGAGGATTCTCTGCCAAACTCATTGCCTGTCTGTTGGCAGGACGTTTCAATTTCTTGCTACTTGGGCCTCTATTTAGGACTGTTCACAGTGTGGCTTCTCACAGGCTGAGTGTTATGTTTTGGATCTTAAATGTCTCCCAAAGGCCTATATGTTAAAAGCTTGGTCCCCAGCTTATTGTGCTATTGGGAGGTGGTAGAACCTTTAGTAGGTGGGTCCTAGTGGAAAGAAGTTAGATCACTGAGGATGTGCCCTTGCAGGAGATATTGGGACCCCCAACCCCTTTCTCTCTCTCTTTGCTTCCCCATCACCATAACATGAACCACTTCCTCTTCTACACTCTTTCACCATGATGTACTGCCTTGCCATAGGCCCCAAAACAATGGGGTCAGCAACCATGGACTGAAATCTCTGAAACCAGGAGCCACAATAAACCATTCCCCTCTTTAAGTTTGTTCTTTTTTCATGCATTTTGTCATAGCAATAGAAAGATGACTAACACACTAAGTGATGAGAGAGAGAGAGAGACTACATTTATAGCATAGTCTTCAGCTCAGCTCATGTACCAACACTTCTGCCCTATCCTCTGGGAGCAAGTCAATAAGAGCACTCCACACTTAAAGAGAAAGAATTGTACAAAGGACCGAACTTTAGGAGGAGAGGTGCATCAGGAGCTATCTTGGAGGTTAACTATGACAGTCTATTCTCTGCCTCCTTGTTGATTCATCTTCCTTCCACATGTAAAATATTTTTACCACCTCTCAAGGCCCTCAAAAATCTAAGCCCATTATAATAGTCCAAAGCTCAGAAATTTATAATGTAATGGAGTCAAGCTATGAATAAGTGTCCTTAGGTATATTCCTTATATATAGCTCAAGTATAGTTCATCTTAATTATTAAACCCGTGAAGTCTGTGTAATAATAGACAAGTTATTTGCCCCCTCCAATGCATGTGCACACACACACACACACACACACACACACACACACACACACACAATGTACAATGGTGGAACAGGCATAGGATGATCTCTGTAGACATTCCTGTTCAGAAAAAAGAGGAAATGAAAGGCAAAATGGCATCACTGGTCCATAGCAATTCTGAAATCTATCCTGAGTAATACTGTGAGTTCCTTGACTAAGACTCAGTCCTGGCCTGGGGATCAGCACAGTAGCAGAGCACTTCCCTAGCCTCATGTGCTAGCCCCTGAGTTTGATCCCCAACACTGAAAAAAAAAATCAGTTCTGTTTTTGTCCAGGTCTCTCATGAGGGGAAAGCAAAACTCTCCGTAGGAGTTGTAGTCAACAAAAACTTGCCTGGGGTTAGAAGATCCATTTCCAAGGTCACTACTGCGAGTAGTTACCAGAGAATTAAGTTGCCTTATGAGACATGGTATAGTGCTGGTTACAATGTGTTTTCCCCAAAGTGAGTGATCAGAGACAGAAAGAGAGAGACAGAGTCAGAGAGAGAAATGAGAGTGAAAACCCAGTTGTATTTATGATGGTCTCCAAGTTACACATCACCACTTCCGCCTTATTTTATTTGTGTGTGTGTGTGCGTGCGTATGTGCTGGGAAGTCAACCCAGGGATTTGCTTATTGCCTTATTTTTTTCTTTAGAAGGAAGTCATTAAGTCCAGCCCAAATTCAAGAAGAGAGGATGAAATGAGGACAAATATCTGGAAGCAGGTTTCACTGAGACCATCTTGATGTTACCATGCCAATTACTAAACTTCCTATGTGTCCATTTGTATTCTTATATGTAAAACACAAATATGAATAAGCACTTAACTCACATAGTTGTCATGAGGAAAATATATATAAATCCTCTTAGAATAATATCTGACACTAAGCAAAAAATGTAATAAATGTTTATTATTATTGTTGTTGTTGTTGTTTTATTATTATTGTTGTTGTTGTTGTGAATGGCTCTGAAATCGTTATGTCAGTTCTAAGGGCATTTGACACAGAGTTCAGGGCACTATATACTTTTTCAATTAAGATTCTGCTGATGAGAGGGAGGAGGGGGCATGGGGACAGTAAAGATGGTAGAATATGATGGACATCATAGCCCTAGCTTTATGTATGACTGCATGTATGTTGTGACTCTACATCACATACAACCAGAGAAATGAAAAGCTGTGCTCCAAAATAATTAATTAATTAATTTTAAAAAAAGATTCTGCTGACTCACTGGCTCAAGGAAAAAAGAACTCTGGGCACGGTGGTGCACGCCTGTAATCCCAGTGGCTTGGGAGGCTGAGGCAGAAGGATCGCAAGTTCAAAGCCAGCTTCAGCAATTGTGAGGCACTAAGCAACTCAGTGAAACTCTGTCTCTAAATAAAGTTCAGTGGTTGAGTGCCCCTGAGTTCAATCCCTGGTGATCTTCTCCCCTCAAAATAAAAATAAAAATTTTTAAAAAACATGGAATATTTGGGTCCACAGATAGATTTGAACTAGCCTGGTTTTGGATTCTAACCCCAGTGATGCCATTAGGAATTTGTGTCTTCCACCACATTCTTTGTCCATTACCTTCTTGCCTCTGTTCTCTTCTATCCTGATTTTCTCCGGAAGCTCACCTCTCATAGTGACAACATGACCATCAGAAGCTTCAGGCTCCCATTCTATCAGCTCTGTACCCCCAGTGAAAGGAAAGTTTCTATATCCTAAAACTTTCATCAAAAAATCTCGGAGCTGTCTTTCACTGGCCCAGCTTAGTCATATGCCCATCCCTGAAGCACTAGTGGTTGCATAAAGCACAATAGTGAGGTCGTTGAAGATCTTGCACCTCCCTTGCTATATTTTGTCATCCCTCCAGCCTAATTTTACATAAGTGCTATGGTTTCCTAATTTTACATAAAGAGCTATGCAAACAGAACTTAAAGTTCCACTCTCACACTGTTATGTTAGTATTTATAGACATTTCTGTTCAAAAATTAATAAAGCCCTTTCTGGGTCCCAGGAGATGAAGAGCTCTGATTAATCAAGTCTGTGTCATGTGTCCACCCCTTGAGCCAAAGAGTGTGTCTGTTGTACCTGGACAACATGACCTGAGATTGTAGGGAGCGCTGTGTGCTTAGAAGAAAATTGACCAACTGTGGCCAGAGGCAGGTGAGATAGATGCTGGGAAGGCAAACTCAACAGATGATCATCTTTATCACCTTCTCTCCCAAATCCATTCCTTTTCTATTCTCTACCCTTCAGTAAAGGCTGACAACCTTCAGGTCATCTCTGACACCTGTCTTAATCATTTAGACTGATGCTACATTCTTTTGACTCTATAGTTTTACATGTCCACAACATACCCCTTGGTTTCCTTATGCCTTGCCCCTATGGATATGGTTACCCCATCTTCCTATGGCATCAGAGGCCTGGATAATTCTACAAATGTTACAGGCCAGCCCAAGAACACCACCTCCATGGGAGCGCATGGTTGATTGATTGATTGGGAGGAGTCAAATTAGTCACCAACTTATACTAAGTGGTGCAGGGTCCCACTTTTTTTGGGAACTGCTCTTATAGTTACATAAAGCTCTAAAGTAAGACCTCTGGGATTTGGAAAACCTTGGAAACAGATGCAGGCTAGAAGCTAGTTCTTCACCTCTCTCCTTTATCTTCACATTCATTTCCCTTCACATAAAGCAAGTGCTTTGCCGATGCACAAATTGGCTATGTGCAGAAACTCATTCAGCCAGAAATAAGGCATTGGGAGAATGTTTTTAAAATTGCACAGGTATGTCTCAGTTCATGAAAAATCATTGAAGTTTATGAATAAACTATTTAATTTTGTTTTGTTTCCCCCTTTGGGCTTCAATTTGGATTTGATGAGTCTCTGTCACATTAGACTGAAGAAGCCCTCTGTTAATGCACTTAAATCTTGACCTATGGACCCCTGTGGATGTATAATTCCCAGCTGAGCTGTGCCTGGAGCTTCACATGTGGTGGACTTGGCCTCAGCATGCATCAGGAACAGAGCTTGTGACACAAGACACTCTAGCTTGGGTAATTTTAGCTGCTCTCTTGAAGTGGCTATCAGGTGTATCTGGAAATCTGCTTTATTTCTCTTTGTTTTTCTCTTGAAGATCTCCATCTTTCACTTTTCATTTTAAATATAACACTGCTTTCTAATTTTCAGCTTTAAGTATTCAGCAATGGAAAAGACAACAGCCAGCCCCTGGGCTCACTTGTGCTCCCCCCACCTGCCATGAGTCTGATTTTGAAAGTGAGCCCTTGCCTGTCTAACTTCATCAGGGTTGCCAAGTCTGAGAGGAGCCTTCAAATAACTTTTTATGTGGGGACTTTGGCCTGTCCATGCTGACAGTTATACATTGCAGCTTGTCATGAGTCTTTGACTTGCTTTCCCAAATGCCTCCACAGAGTTATGCCACTTATCACCTGCTTAGTATGTGACACTTCATCTGCCAAGACAAATGTCACATTAGAAAAGCTTTCCAGTGAGTGAGGGCAATAAAGAATTGCAACACAAAAAATTTTAGGTGTTTTCCTTTAATCCACTTTCTAATTCTGCTTTCCAGATCTTGCCTGCTGCTGGCCAGGGCAGGTTGGATGTGGCATGTTGCTTCTGGGTGATAGAGACAGAGCCTCCAGTAAATGGATCCTGATTGATAGGAAAAACTGCCTTCAAAATTCAAAAACCTTGACTGTGAACTTGATTGAAAAAAGTGAGAGTGGTTAAAAACAAATGTTGCAGAGCCACCAAAGACAAAGTCAGAGTTTTCAGGACACTTCTGTAGACTTCTCACAAACATACTGTTTTTTTAATTAGACAAACTGAATTCTTTTGAAGGTGAGAAGCTGACAGCTTTGGTAAGGGCCTGAAATAGAAGGCAAGAACTGGTGTGCCTTAAAAATAAGACTTTATAGTCATAAATTGCTTCTGCTAATAAATTTCAGGGCTGGGGGGCTGGGATTGTAGCTCAGCGGTAGAGCGCTTGCCTCGCATGCGTGAGGCCCTGGGTTCGATCCTCAGCACCACATACATACAAAGCAATAAAATAAAGACATTGTGTCCATCTACAACTAAGAAAATATTTAAAAATAAATAAATAAATAAATAAATAAATAAATAAATTTCAGGGCTGGGCTACAGCCTTATGCTCTCTCACGCCTGAAAAGCCTCTCAGAACCTGTCTGTCAAAGACAAGATCATTGACTCCTCCAGACATGGTAAAGATCTCAAAATTCCTGTTCATGTTACAAGAAACATGGATTCGGCTGTGGTGGTAAAGAAAAGAGCTAAGTGGTTAAATCTCAGCAGCAATATTTCTATGCAAGTTCAGTTTCTCCCACCCCCAGCAACATCACCAACAAACAAAACCCAAATCCCATCTAGCATGAGGTTCTTTGACAATTTTAATGCTCAAAGATGTATTTTTTCTTCCATGGAAGGGGAGGGTGTTGAGTAGTATCGTGAGTTTATAAAAACAAGTCAAATCCATGGACATAAATTTTCATGGCAATTTAAACAAGCAAATCTGATCATGTTACCCTCCTGCTTGGAATGCTTCAAAGACTCCTTACATTTCATGTTTAAGCCCAAATTATATAGCTGAGCTCGTCAGACTCTTTGTGATCTGACCTCTGCCCAACTCCCTAGCCTCTGCCTTTCCAACTGCCCCCAGCCCCATGATCCTGGCTGGCAATCATGGTGAGAGACAGTCTCACCTTCCTGTTCACCTCTGAAGCTCTTCATGCCCCACTTCCCATCATACATTACTCTCAACACCCTCCTTCCCACTCCAATACTCAGGCAATTCCTGAGAATACTACTGATGCTCTTCCTGGGATGTGTTCAGCACTCTCTTTTTACCTTGATATGTCTCACAACAATAGTCTTACTTGTCTGTTTCCCCTCTAATTTGATTCCCATATCTCATTTATCTATTACTAGCTCCCAATTCAGTTCCCAGCATAGAATAAATGCTCAATAATTTTTATCAAATAAAATAATTGAATAATCCATTTGCATTTCTGGAACACACAGTGCCTCAGAATGTCTTTTGATGCATTTCCTCCCCCCTCCTTTCTTTTTTTGCAGTGCTGGGGCTCAGACTCAGGGCCTGATACAAGCTGGACAGGCACCCTACCACTGAAATATACCCCCAGGCCCCTTCAATACATTTCTGATCAATGAGACCTATGTGAGAAAGAATAGGTGTCTGTAGGGTTTTCAAAAAGTCTAGACATTTGCTGGGCGTGCTGGCACATACCTGTTAGGCAGGAGGATGGAAAGCTCAAGGCCAGCCTTAGCAACTTAGCAGGACCCTGTCTCAAACTAAAAAATAAAGAAGGCTGGAAAGGTAGCGTAGTGGTAAAGAACCCCTGGAATCAATTCTTAGTATCAAAAAGCAAACAAACAAACAGAAAGACTAGACATTCTAACACGAGTCAGCTTGGGAAAGTGGGTGACCAAGATATAATTAACTGCAAGTCAGACACTGCCCTGGGCACTTTGACATGTATTTTCTCACTTGGTTTTTTTCAACAACTTTCCAGTGCAAGTTTTGTTTTCTCTCTCGTACAGGGAATAAACTGCCAAAAGTCCATGTAGCAAGGAAGCTGTAGAGTTGGACTTAATTTTCAGACCTTTATGATTCTAAAATTCTTTTCATGTAGCCTGGATATACGACTGCCTTTTCTTTCTCTAAGAGGATCTGGGTGAAGAGAACATTTCTGGTTTTTGTCTTTTGAAAGAAAGAAGTGCAGATGATGAAGACCCATGGGAGCCTAGGTCTGTCTGGGGTTGGGAGGTCATTCTGACATCACTTGATCCCTGAATTTACTCATAAAGTTCAGAGTCAGAGAAAGAAGTTGACCTAGAGATAATGGGAACAACCTGAACCAAAGACATTTACTTGTCTGTTTGTGGTGCTGGGAATGGAATTCAGAGCCTGGTGTATGTGAGGCAAGCACTCTACCACTGAGCTATGTCCCTAGTCCAGGGACAAAAGTATGCAGTCCCTTTTTATTTCATTTAACTCTCTACAAACCCATGCCTTTTTTTTAGTATAGTATGTATTCATCATATTGACATTTTATTTTTGGCCAGTTCATATAACAGATATCATTTAATAATACAAATATATCTGTACCTCTCTCTTGAATGTCTTATGCACACATAGCCTGAATTCCTGGGTACTATGAAGAGCAGAATTAAACAAGTACACTTCAACCTATGTGGTTTTAGGATTGCTTCTGCCATAGTAGCACCAGTGAGGTTTGGATAATGACTCTAATTCCAATGACCTGCCCAGTCTGTCTCTCTCCAGTGTTAGAGCTGCCCTGTCTGCTCAGGGTAGTCCACTCCAGTCCACTGGAGTTTGTGAAACCAGCTGCCCCAGGCAAGCTCTGGCCTGAGCTTAACTTGGCAGGGAGGTTATTCTGAGATTTTTCTGACTCATAACTTTGGGGCTAACTCTGAGCACCAAGCCCCAGCCCTGCCCTCTTTTGCTTTTTCTCTGTGCTGATTCACACTGGGTTCGGATTTTATTGTCAGCAGTCATAATTGTGTATGGGTGGAACCTGGATTTTAAAAATGACAGGAGGCCAAGTCTAGTGCTTCTGCTAGCTTTGTTATTAGTTGTGTGATTTTTCTTAATTGAATAAAAGGAAGGAAGGAAAGAAGGGAGGATTGAAGGAAGGGAGGAAAAAAGAAAATAGAAGAAAAGAGAAATATACCACTGACTCAAGCTGAAACCTGCGCAAGTTGTATAAAGACTTGGTTCTGTTGTCTGTATCTATCTCTTTGGGTTATTGTGAGAATTAGTGGAAATCACAAGTGAAGTGTCTAGTGCAAATAAAGTGATTAGTAAAAAATTATCTCAGATGTTAAGGAGAGAGAAGTTGAAATTTATCAAGTGTAGTATGGCAGAGACTTTGGAGCAATATCGTACTGCTAGGTTCAAATCTGAGTTCCACTACTGTCTGCCTTCTTTTCTCATCTGTAAAATGGGTGTCACAATAGCTTCCTTGTCTGTACTTACCATATACATCTGTTACAAGGAATGAACTTGAATTAATATGCATAAACTAATTAGAACATTCTTGGCATATGGCTAAGGACTCTATAAATATTTGCTAAATATGTAGATAAATGAAGAGGTTGGTGCTGAGACAAGAACAGAAGACAAAACCAGAAGGGTAAGAAAAAAAACTGGTTGACTCTGGACCAGAATGGGTGATAAGGAACAAAAGCAACCGTGAGGCAGTACATTCAAGACAATTGATCTAAGTAGACCTACAGAATCCACGTTGAAGTCCCTTCTTTTCTTTTTAAATTGGCTGCAGGTGATGAGGCAGGATGGCACATCTGCTTGAGTTCAAGGCCAGCAGGTGATGGACATATTCCTTCCGATTTGCCATCGTCTCCAGGAAATTGCTGTGGTCTCACTGTGAAAATAAGCCCAGCTTCCTTAGCTCCCCAGACCTGGTGCCCAGCAGCAGATCTCACCCTTTTCTATGGACCTCTAGAGAGGTCTTAGACCATTTCCAAGGCCAACTGACTGAGCCAATAGGAGTCCAAGGGGACTTCTGCTTCTTCGGCTGTCTGACTTTGGTGCACAAGTGGGATGTAAAATATTCAAATTCCAGTGATGGAGTCAACTGTGCAAATTCCTGACAGGCAAATTGAGGTCCATTATCTGTAATTACAGTCACCCGAATTCCATGCCAGCCAGCGAGACCCTATTTTCCAGCAGTCAGCGATAGCAGCTGCTGCTCTGCTGCCAAATGCATCCAGGGAAAGTCCAGGGAAAGAATGGTGATGAGCTGCCCTGACAGGATAGTCCTGGCAACTGCTGCTGAGAAATCCACATGGCCTCTATTTAGAATCTCCAATGGCTACTATGGCTCTCAGGATGAACTCCTAAGTCAGGCATCATCGTTTAGACCATCACCATCCTGAACTTCTGTTCCCCAATGGCCTTCACATAAGCCCTGCTGAATTGCTTGTTTATAATGAGCAACCTGATCCCCAATTCCATCAAATTTCCTTTTCAAAGTGCTTTCCTATCTGTGACTCAGACCTCTGAACTGGAATTAATTACCTCATTACTAACTCCAACTCATCCTTAAAACATAGCTGGTACCTCTTCTACTTCTCTAAGAAACCTCCCTTGATGTCCACAAGCTGATTGATTGCCTTCTTTTTCTCTGGGCTCCTGTGGTGTGTAGACAACACAAGCTATTATTCTTTGCTTTATTTGTTGGCCTTCCCTACTAGAATGCAAGCTCCTTGAGGGTAGTGGCCTCATCTTAGGAGATTTTCTTTGAAGCCAACAAAACCAGGCATCCATCCAGTAGATGCTAGAGGCATGAGTAAATGACGTCTTTCTTGCTTTAGAACTAATGAGATCGTTCTTTCACTTGGTTAGATCAAACGATTCCTCCCTTGGAATTACTGCTCAAACCTATTCTTAAAGTCAATCAGTAAAAATCCACAAAGAGAATTGCACTGGTACACCAAGGATAAACTCAACTCATCACACACATTTCTATTTTTAATGCTGTTTAATCTAAGGGAGTTGGGTTCCCTAGGTATATCATATGGTGCAAAGACTTAATTAACCTTAATGTTTCTGTTTTATCATAGTGCACTTTTAAGGCCTTATTTAAATATGATTTGGAATTAATCTGGTTATCGTTATTGACCAAGTGCAAAAGTTTTTAACCAGTTTCTAGTCAGAGCATTATTTGAAGAGTAGCTATTAACAAATGTCTATTTTAAGTAGAAGAACAAAAATGTGTTTATCTAAATAACTGGATCCCCTCACTACAGATCTCTTATGAGTCTAGCCACATACATCCCTTGTGATGGCATTTTGGCTATTTTAAATATTTTTGTAGTTTTGTTTTTTTTTCTTTGGAAAAAGTTGATGATCCTTGCTTGAAGAGTAGTCCTGTTATTTTAAAACCCAACAATAGCAACAACTCATATTATCTAGTGACATAGCCACATCATTTAACTTCTGGGAACGTGCAAGAATTCTCAAAGGTTGAATATGCATACTATTAATGGGAAATCAATTACGTTAGGTAGTATTCACTCATTTTTAAATTTAAAAATTAGCCAGGTGCGGTGGTGCAAGCCTGTAATCCCAGCACTTAGGGAGGCTGAGACAGGACAATCGCAAGTTCAAAGCCAGCCTCAGCAACTGCAAGGTGCTAAGCAACTCAGCGAGAGCCTGTCTCTACATAAAACACAAAATAGGGCTGGGGATGTGGCTCAGTGGTCAAGTGCCCCTGAGTTCAATCTGCAGTACCAAAAAAAAAAAAAATTAGTAGTTAGGCAGGCACAATGGTACACCCCTGTCATCCCAATGACTCGGGAGGCTGAGGCATGACAATTGCAAGTTGGAGGCCAGCTTCAGCAATTTAGTGAGATTCTGTCTCGAAATAAAAATTTTAAAAAGGGTGTGGGTGGGTATGAAACTCAGTGGTAGAGTGCCCCTGGGTTCAATCGCCAGTACTACAAAAACAAACAAAACCAAATAAATAAATAACATTAAACAGAAATAGTTACATAATTATTTTAATGTTCATTAACTATATATGTAGATGTCCGTTAACTATATGTAGCACATACATATAATTAATAACCCCATCAAACCTGTAATTTCGTGGACATTGCTTAAGGAAAAGTTAAACTTATTTAAGTAAAACTCGAGTGAGAGCTGGGGGTGTATCTCAGTGGTAGAACACTTGCCCAGCATGCACGAGGTTCTGGGTTACATCTCTAACACTGCAAATAAAAAAAATACAGCGAGGAGCTGGGGCTGTAGCTTAGTGGTAGAGCGCTTGCCTAGGATGCGTGAGGCACTGAGTTCGATCCTCAGCACCACATATAAATAAGTGAATAAAATAAAGGTCTATCAACAACTAAAAAACATTTTTAAAAATTGAGTTAATTTCCAGAAAAATATTAAACAATAATCAAGATTATGATGATAAGACAAAGATTGTGAAGGGGGCACAATACACTAGTGATGAAAGTTTGAGAAACACCAATGGAATGAAAAAAGCAGAAGATTTTGGATCCCAGTTATTTTACTGGTTAGCTGAGAGTCTATGAGCATGTTACTTTACCTCTCTGAGCTGTGCTTGCTCATCCATACAGAGTGAGTTGCAGTGGTGAGTAGAGATAAAGGTCAGAGAGTACCCAGCACAATACCAAAAGGGCTGCATAATGGCAATTTTTTTCCTTTAATTCACATCCACTCTCATAGGGTAAAGATATTGAGTCTATTCAAACAAGTTGCCACCAGCTTGAAAGGGAAAACCAGAGACATTTCATTAAATGTGATGAGCAAAGGGTGGCAGCTCAATGATTGCTTTGAAGATTCAACGTATTAATTTGAACTTATTCACTTGAGCGTGTTTGTTAAGGCATCAATCATATAATGAAGGAGTCAAGTAGCCACACCTTATATAATGTTAAATAATTGATGCTACCTTGAACTCTAGGAGTTTCCTAACTCCCTAGATGTTAAGCCAGAGAGCATCTGTCTTTTGCTGATCCTTCTAATGTCTCTTTCTCTCATCTCACAGCTAAATTCACAGCTTGGTTCTCGAGGTCTTTATCATGTTATGAACTACTTGTTCTTCCCATTCACCTAAATCTGCTAGACTAAAAGTGCACTTTCCCAGGTCCTGATTTTTTTCTTCTCATTTTACTATTTAATTATACAGATTCTCGTTTTTTGTGTGTGTTCAGTGAGGAAGGGAGAGTACCTATGTGTCTTAGTCAGCTCAAGCTGCCATAGCAAAATACTAAATATGGGGTGACTGAACAACAGATGTTAATTTCTTACAATCCTGGAGGCTGGAAGTCTGAGCTCAGGGTGCCATGCCAGCATGGTCAGGTTCTGGTGAGGATTTCTTTTCTCCTGACGACTTGCAAATGGCTGCCTTCTTGCTTTGTTCTGACATGGGTATGTGTGTGTGTGTGTGTGTGTGTGTGTGTGGAGAACGAGGGAGAGAGAGAGAGAGAGAGAAAGAGAGAGAGAGAGAAACAAGCTCTCTGGGGTCTCTTTTGAGAGTATTCTTTTTCTGTTGTTTTGCTGTTTTTGTCTTTTTTTTTTTTTTTTTTAGTGCTAGGAAATTGAACCCAGGGCCTCACACATGCCAGGTAAAGGCTTTACCACTGAGCTACATCCCTATCCCTGATATTTCTTCTTATAAGGACACTAAGGCCCTATCTCCAAATGAATTTCAGGGAACAAAATATTTAGTCTATAACAACATTCAGTTCATAACACATGGTAATAAAAGTCTTGTTGTCTTTTGCCAGAAGTCAGCAATTTATCCTGTTTCCCACCAGAACTCTAGACCAGAAAAGTCTTGAATCAGCCATTTATTGTAAAGCTAAGTAAGCATGTAACAATGGGCCAATATATATATATATGTATATATGTTTGTATATGTTGTATGTGTGTGTGTTTTACTAGGGGTTGAAGCCAGGGTGTTCTACCACTTAGTTATAGCCCTTCTTTTTTATTTTGAGACAGGGTCTCACTAAGTTGCCCAGGCTGACCCTGAACTTTTGATCTTCCTGCCTCAGCCTCCCCAGTGGCTGGGATTGCAGGTGTGTGCCATCTCATCTGACTGAATGTATACATTCTTGGTTGTTCCTCAGCCATCATGAATTCACAAAAGATAAGCAAGCCACTGGACGCAGTGGCACACACCCATAATTTAGGAGGATACTCAAGTTCAAGGTCAGTCACAGCTGAATTCAGACCCTCTTTCAAAAAAAATAAATAAATTTAAAAAAGAAATGAGAGCCAGGCACAGTGGAGGCTGAGACAGGAGAATTGTGAGTTCAAAGCCAGCCTCAGCAATGGCGAGGCACTAAGCAACTCAGTGAGACCCTGTCTCTACATAAACACAAAATAGGGCTGGGAATGAGGCTCAGTGGTTGAGTACCCCTGAGTTTAATCCCTGGTACCAAAAAAAAAAAAAAAACCCAAAAGAAATAAGAATAAAAGGACCGAGGACATAGCTCAGTGGCAAAGTGGCCCTGGGTTAAATCCTCAGTACCCCCCCCCCCCAAAAAAAAAAGCAAGACATGGGTTTGGTGAGTTTTCTTTCTCATTTTATTTTTATTTTTTCCCATGTATTTTATTAGTACATTATAATGATATATAATGGTGGGATTCATTGTTTCTCATTTAATAGGCCATCCTATTTGTATGTAATAAGATCTTGCATGTGGCAGACAAGTGTTAGATGATGTAATCTCATCTAATCTCATAATAGTCCGGAGAGTTGAAATTATTACATCTTGTTTTTAGGTGAGAAACCAAATTTTAATAAGATGAAGTAATTTGCACAGCATTAAGTAACCAGTAGTTGAGGGAGCCCAGATTTAAACCCAAGCCTGTCTGAATCCAAAGGAATTGTTTATTACCATAACACATGATAATAAAAGTGTTGTCATCTTTTGCCAGAAGATTCAATGAGTCTGGAATTTTTTCTTGTATTGCTTGTCTAAATATTCATTCACTCACTGAATACACTGGGCTTCTACCACGTGCCAGGTTCTTTTTATTTTATTTTATTTTATTTTTTAGTTGTAGGTGGACAGAATATCTTTATTTTATTTTTATGTGGTGCTGAGGATCGAACCCAGTGCCTCACGCGTGCTAAGTGAGCACGCTACCACTATACCATAACCCCAGCCCACGTTCCAGGTTCTTTAAAGGAAACAAAGAACTTTGTTCTGATATGGAGGTGGGAGCGATGAATAAAACAGACCAATAAAAATAATCATTATTATAGTTCTTATGATTTACTTACATGAGACACATAATGAACATAAAAGTCACAAATAAGTAAAATAAATTACCTACTATATAGTGATAAGTGAAAAATAAGGCAAGAAAGGCTGGGTGCCATAGTGCATGCCTGTTAATCCCAGTGACTCAGAAGGCTGAAGAAGGAGGATTGTGACTTCAAGACCAGCTTCAGTAACTTAGTGAGTCTCTAAGCAATGTAGCGAGACTCTGTCTCTAAACAAAAATATAAAAATGGGCTGGGGATGTGGCTTAGTGGTTGAGTGCCTCTGGGTTCAATCCCCAGTACCAAAAACAAACAAATAAATAAACAAACAAACAAATAAGGCAAGGGAGAGGGACAGGGACTGCTGGGTTGGAGAGAGTCAGTTTATAATACAGAGGTCAATAAAAGCCTCACCAAGAAGGAGACATGAAAAAATAAGTTCTATCAGAATGCCACTAATTCTGAGGCCCCAAAGGCTCAAAAGAGAGTGATTTTTTTTTCAAAAGCCATTGTGACTGGGGCTGGAGTTATGGCTTAGTGGTAGAGCGCTTGCCTTGCACATGTGAGGCACTGGGTTCGATCCTCAGCACCACATACAAAATACATAAATAAATTAAATAAAGGTTTTTTAAAAAGGCCATTGTGACTCTTTTTCTTGTAAGTGATATGAAAATAGACTTAAATTGACTTCAGAAAAAAAGTTTTAAAAAAAGTGGAAAAAAAATCAGCTCAGGGAATTGAAAAGCCCTGACCATGCTGGATTCAGAGGTCAAACAGTATCAATAGGACACAACCTACTTCATTTTGTTTCTCTGTTTTCCCCCTCTGTGGTGATTTATTCTCTAGCTTCACATGGAGGCAAAATAGCAGGGAGCAACCCTAGGCAGCAACCCACCATGTTCAACTTCAGAAGGAAAGAGAGAACGCCCCTCTGCCTAGAGCCCAAGGAAAAGTCCTACTGCCTCTCACTGGGTTACAGGTTCCTCTGGAATTGTTACTGTGATCGGCCAGGCTGAGTCACCTGTCCACCCCTGGAGGAACAGTCACCTTATTAACAGCACAAGGATCTGGAGGGGAGGAAAAAAGGGTATTGCCAGAAGCAAATGACTGAGACTGCCAAGTAGAGAATGCAAAAAATACTCCCAATATCTCTGATCTAAAAATAATTTATTTTATCCTATTGTGGGCAATGTTAATCCAGAATGCTCCATACCAGAACAATGGTTCAGCATAAGCTTCTCTCTAAGAGAAGGTCTGCTAATGGTATAAGCTCATTCAGTGGAACTGGTGGTTCCTAGGGTCTCCTGTCACCACGCAGGATATGTGAGCAGCATGTTCACAGGCTATCAGGACCTGTGAGGTGGCTAGACTCCGTGAGCCACATCAGAACAAGTGCTTCATCCTCAATGTCAGAAGTTCATGACTTTTAGAGTCTTTTTCCACTCAGGAAACACCTATAGCCCAGGAAGTTTGATAACAATATAAGAACAGAGTCCTAAATTCTGAGAACAGAGCTGACTTCTTTAGTAGAATCTCGCTATTTTCCTAGGCAGGTCTGTTCTTGTACTTTGGTGCCAAATAGTCCTGGGGCTTGGTTTCTACTCCACCACTTAGTTGCTGGGGGACTCTGGGCAAATCACATGTCTTCCCGACCCTCAGTCTTCTCATTTACATCATGAGAACATTAAGAAGACTCAACAAATGGTCATATATAAAAAAGCTAGTAACAGCCTGGCATACAGCAGGGGATCAGAAAATTTTGGCCTGCATCTTCACTTCCCTGCTCCTTTCTTCCATGAGGCCATTATCAGGTTTCCCTGGAGTCCATGTTGTGCAACTCACAGATAAACCTGTCAAAAGAAAAGGAATGAAAGGGATGGGCAAGTGAACCCTGGGGCAGGGCCTGGGGATGTGTAATTGAGTGGAAATCATAGGTTTGGAATTGGACTGGGTTTTGAATCTTAGTCCCATCACTTGTTAGATAGAAGGCTTTGGGGAAAGTGACTTCATATCTCAGAGTCCCAGTTCCCCACAATGAGAAAAACAGTTATTGCTCTTCATGGTTGTTGTGAGGCTTAACTGAAATAATATTATATATAAGGAACCCAGCACATGGTAAGCCTCCAATGAGTCTTTGTTTTCTTTGTTTTCAAAAGTCATGAGTGAGTGGGTGAAATGTGATTGACAATCAAGAATCTTACGTGAAATTTCCCAAAGAATTATCTATGTTTTCTGAAGGCAGGAATGTTCAGACCTTTGCCTTATTCTCCTCTCTTTCTGCTTGTTTAACTTTTTTTCTCCCTTATGTTGGAGGCTGGGCAGAGGAAATAAAAGTTGGTCAACAAAGGCGTGTGGACAACCTGTCCTGCACAAAGATAGAGCTGTGCATTATGGGTGGGAAACCTAATAAGTAAAAGATATACTCCTTGTCCTTGAGAAACTGCTGACCCAATTAGGGGAAATAAAACATGCAAAAGAGGCCATTTAAAACACTAACATTTAAAACAATAGCCTGTTCACCCAACGACAAGGTAGACCTCCAAGGATTGACCAGACCTGGGTGTGAAAAGCCAGGAAGATGTCTAAAAGCAGAGAGAATCAGGAAGAATAGGCTCCAGCAGAAGGCTGGAGGTGGAATGAAAGCTCTCCTGTGTGGGATGGTGACCTCACTGACTTATCTGCACACCAGGAAGGCATTGTGCAGAGGTAATGAGATAACAAGTCAAGAGGCTCTTGGGCAACTGAATGAGGTCAATCACAAGCTGGTGTTATTACCTATTACTGGCACTGTAACACAAACAAATCCGGTCTTCCCAAATTGACTTAATGGAAAAAAAAGAATGGAGACTTTCATCTACCACAAGGAGGAGACTGTCCCTGTTGTCACTGTGTTATTTAAGTCTGAACTTCCTGGAAATTCTTAAATAGTGGCAAAGCTACTTTTCTCTGTGCGGGATTGCACTGGACCAGTACTGGGACTCCATCAGATGCCACATGTCAGTATCAAACAAGTAATGATGCCATCTCCCTCTGGACCTTATATCACTGCATCTGATACCTCCACAACCAAGGCAGAAGAGGCTAAGGATGCTGGTCTAGCACCTCACTTTCCCAAGCCCATTGTAGCTTATAAATATAAACTTCTTCTGTCCTCTTCTCTACAGTGGGTGGCACAATGACATGATGGTCACGGGCATGGCTTTGTGTCTTACTGACTGTATGAAATGTATCTGACTAAATGTCAGGATGGTGCTAATAATGGTAATTCTCTTTTGTAATTGCTGGGAGGTAATTTAAAAGACTTATACAGTGCCTGACACATGGTAATCACTTACTGAATGGTGCTTAATATTTTCTTAAATTAGTTTGAAGTTTGGTGAAATCAGGACACTGTTTTTGTCTAGAACACAAAGGCAGATTGACTGATTTACTTTTTGGTACTGAGGATTGAACCCAGGGGTGCTTAACCGCTGAGCCACATCCCCAACCCTTTTTAAGTATTTTATTTAGAGACAGGGTCTGGCTGAGTTGCTAAGTGCTTTGATAAGTTGCGAGGCTAGCTCTGAACTTGTGATCCTCCTGCCTCAGCCTCCTGAGCAGCTGGGATTATAGACATGCACCACCTCTCCCAGCACAAAGGGAGATTTATGTAGTCTGGAATGGACTGGAGCTTAGGTTATATTCAGATGTGATTCTGGTGTGCTGGAATAAAGCTCTTCTACCTTTAGCCTTCTCATGCATATGAATGTAGGAAGGACTCAGGGAAACAGAGGCTTATGTATATACTACTTTTTAAATTGGTGATAATACTGGGGATTGAACACAGAGGTACTTTACCACTGAGCTATATCCCCAGCCCTTTTTAATTTTTATTTTGATACAGGGTCTCACTAATTTGCCCAGGATGGCCTTGAACTTACGATCCTCCTGCCTCAGTCTTCCCAGTACATGGGTTTATGGAACTGTGCCACCATGCCTCATATCTGGCTTAACTTTTTTTTTTTTTGAGTACACAAAATGCAGTTAATATTTCAGGGCATTACTTAGAAATGGACATATATTTATGTCTATTGTACATAAACAAACATATGCAGTTATATGCAAGAATAAAGCATCACCATATTCAATCAATTTTCAGTATGATGGACCAAATGCCACTGCTGACAGAAAGACTTCATAATGGCTTTACCACTTACTAAATGTGTGATCTGGAGAAAGTTATTTAACCTCCTGCCTCAGTTTCCTTATTGTAAATTGCTATCGTCACTCAGAGAATTATAGAGGGGGTTAATTAAACAGGATGCTATATGGAATGTTCCTGGCACACAGACGTTAAAAAAAATGGTAGTTAAATTAGGACACAGAGCATTGACATCCAAGTCTCTTTTACTCTTTGAGACAGTTTGTAAGAAATTATGTTTACGAAGAAGCCTGTTTGGGGAAGACTTGGTGAGGAAGAGAACTGGTTGGGTGAACGTATTTGATCCTTGATGCAACTCTAATACATGTCATTCTGAACCTGAACCTTCTTTAGACAGATGACTGTCACGCAGCCTATCCTGGTAGGAGGTTTCAGAGTGAATTTGCCTCTGCAGTGCACTAAGTTGTTTATTTAGCAGATTATACCTCTGACCTGGATCCGCCCTCTCTTTGGACTACAGCTGACAGATGGAAGCATCTGGATTCGCCAGGTTCACTGGTCTGGGAGGAAGGGAGGGTGGAGTTCCAGGCAAGGAGTGAAGACACCTGATTCTGGTCCCACTTTCTGTTTTCCATGGGTGTGTCACTTCATCTCTGGTGTCTCAGCCTCTATGGATTCAAACTAATGTTCTCTAAATTTTTCCAAGTCCTAGCATCTTTTAATGCCATGAGTATGTAACTTGGTGCCTAGCTGAAGAATATGGTCTTCTTAGATGAAGGTGGTGCCAAAATAAAATTGCCTCATTCCGTTATGAAATTTTTCTGGCTTTTTGAATGGAGCGGGGTGGGATTCAGCTAGATGAATAATGAGGATAAGCAAATGGGTCTCTGAAGCCAGGATTTAAAGTCTGGTTTTTAATGACTTAGAAGTGATATCCTCTGTGTCCTCTAAAGACCTCATCCCCAAGGTCTGAGGGTCTCCTGATTGGGAGGAATTGTTTTTACTCTCTAGCTGGGGTTGTTCTCTTGGATTCAGAGTTGGTTTTCAAGTCTGTGTAATTCAAGAGAGGCTTCTGTCTGTTCTCAGGCACCCAGCTGGGGCGGCCCACGCCCTCTCTCTACTCCTTACTGTGGATAGATGTGTCACAGCAAGTGGAGTCACGGGGAAAGCATGAGCTCTCCTACGTGTTCCTTAAACAGGTCCCTCCAGGGCTATTTTCTCTGGAACCAAGCTCAATCACTTGCCAAATTCTCAAAACAGAGATGTCTCTCAAATTCCACAAGGACTGCTTTTTTCCTGGTTTGCCAGTGAATGTAAAATTGATAAAGGGCCTCTACTGAGAAAGGCTGTCCACTGAGGGGTGAGACCTGGAATGTAACTGGGTATTTTCTAGCACAGGCAATTATAATTATCCTGCCATTTTAAGGCACATGGCTACTGATGCATTGTGGCTACATACTGTCCTCACAGTAGAACTGCCTGGTAGGTGTTATCAAACCCAATTTACAGATGAGGAAAGTAAAATTTAGGAAGATGAAGTCTTGCCTTAAGTAACATAACAAATAAGGAGAGAATCTGGGACCTGAGTTCAAGTCTTCTGACCCCAAGTTCAGTGTTCTTCCTAGGAGTCCAGCCGAACCAGGAAGTCAGTTCAAATTCACATTCCCACATAAGCAGGAAGAATTCTGTGAATATTTCTTGGTCACTGATCTCATGACTCATCCACCCAATTTGTTTGCCAATATCATTTTTATGGTGGTTTAGTCATTTTCCTGACACCCTATGGCTTATGGGGAACAAAATTAAGCAGATAAGATACTGGCTGGTCTTAAGATGTTTACATTCCAGAGAAACAATTCAAGTGAGAAAACAATGTTTTATGGTTTGGACTTAAAGGAAGAGAGCAGAAAAAGGGGCAGGAAACTTTTTTAAAAAAAGATCTTATAAAATATGGATTCCATTAAGGCAAGTAAAGCCATTAATATGCTCTTTTATTCGTCATATATTTACTAAACATCTATGGTGTGTCAAGCTCTGTACTAGCAAGTGAGGCCATAACGACAAATAAGATTTAGTCTTTACCATCAAATAACTCACAGTTCCATAGGGGAGATAAAAGTATGGATATGCTATTGAAACAAAGTATAATAAGGGACCCTGGAGAGATGCATATGTCAAGTTTTATAGTGCATAGAGATGGAGAAGTCTTAAGGGAGGAGGTAATATTTACCCTGAATTGTGAAAGATAATAAATCGTGACAAATAATTAAGAGGGATGTGATCATTTCAGAAAATCATTATCATTGTCATTATCAGTATCACCCATCACCATATGACCACTTCCTATGTTCCCGACATTGTACTAAGCATTCTGTGTACATTAACTTAATTGATCCTCACAGTCGACCACAAGGAGGTTATCCCTATTTTTCAGATAAGAAAAATGGCAGAGAGATTAAATGGCTTATCTAAAGTTCCTTAGCTATTTTTTTTAATATATATTTTTTTTAGTTGTAGATGGACACAATGTCTTTATTTTATTGCTTTGTATATGGTGCTGAGGATCGAACCCAGGGCCTCACGCATGCGAGGCAAGTGCTCTACCACTGAGCTACAATCCCAGCCCCAAGTTCCTTAGCTATTAAGTGGCAGAGTCAGGATTTGAACTTGGGCTATCTGACTCCAGAGATCATATGGTTGACAGTGGAAATACCCACAATGGAGGAAACACCTAATGCAAAGATAAGGTGTGTGGGGGTGTTTGCGTGAAGAGAACATGTCTGTTTGGCTGAAGCATGGCACACAAATTGTGTGTGCCTTTGTTGTTCTTTAACATTTTCTGTACCCCTTTCTCCATCTTTTCATCATTTTCTTCCTGTAGTACTATTTTAAATACATAGGTTGAATTTTTGAACCATACCCATGATGCAGACTCTGGTTGCAAATCTGCAAAAATATCAGCTCATGGTTACAACCTCTTAGAGATTTTTTTTTTCTTTCTTTTGTTCTGATTAGCACCAGACTTCATTCCCTACAGTTCCCAGGGGATGTGTGGGAAAGGCCAGCTTAATTCTGGTTCACAAGGACTTGAGGAGATGGTTGTAGAAACTCTGGTATCTATGGTGTTAACTTCTGTCCTTTTTGCTTCCAGAACCCATCAAAACCACAGTTCAGTTTCATAGGTTGGATCATACAGATTGACAAATTCCTTCTTAGAAAAAATAACTTTGATGTTCTGCTTACTTTTCTGGGTTCTTGCTTTCTTTTAGATTTGGGCCTGCAATTTCTTACCACCTTGTCAGCTCTTTGATGGTTTAATGAAGATTAAAAGAAAAATTATCCAGCATGCTTAGTTATTTTCAGCAGGAGGATTGGTCCAAATTACTAGTCCTTCAATTACAGGAAACTTAAAGTTCCAAGACTCATCTAACTTTCACAGTAATCTTATGATGTAGATACAGTTAACCTGATTTTTCCAATGAGGCAAATGTGATTCAGGGAGTCTAAAAAACTTGTAAAAGGTCACACAGCTAATAGATGATGGTGCCAAGATTACAACCCAAGTTTCTCTGACTTTAATTCTGACATCTCTCCCTCCTCACTCCCAGGTTCACCACTCACTAGCCATGTAAACTTAGAGAAGTTGCTTATCCTCTCTGTGTTTAAATTACTCATTTACAAAATGGGTTTAGCTTTTTATTATCATAACAAATACCTTGAGATAAATCAACTTAAAAAGAAGACAGGCTTATTTTGGCCCATGGTTTCAGAGGTTTCAGTCCATGGATGCTTGACTCTGTTCCTTTGGGCTTGTAGTGGCACAGTACATCATGGCAGGAGCTTGTAGCAGGGAAGTCCTGTTCACTTCATGGTGGCCAGGACACACACACACACACATAGAGGAGAGACTGGCGTTCCAATATCCCCTTCAAAGGCACATCCCCCTCGACCTAACTTCCTTCCACTAGGCTCCACCTCTTTGAGGTTCCAACATCTCCCAATAGTGGCATGGGCTGGGGGACCAAGCTATCAACACATAGGCCTTTGGGATATATTCAAGATTCAAACTATATCCTAAAATGAAGATAACAAAAGATCAACATCAAAGAATTATGCAGATTCAATGAGCTGACACACAAAACCTTTATAGCTATGTCTTGTATCTAGAATTTAACAAATATTTGTAGTTTCTAATATTATTATAATTTTCTAGGGAAACCAGACTTGTCTGGAAGCTGAAAGTTTATGACCTATTTAGAGAAAAATGCTTATCAATCTCTTTCTCTCTCCCTCATTCATTCCTTCACTTGTTCACCTTTTATGGGTACCCTCCAGTGAGTAAGGCCTTCTACATGGTGTTCATTTAGGCCTTGTAGAGTCTGGACCAAGGTTATGGGTGTCTCCCCACTTTGAAGTTCTGTTTCCAAAGGGTAGAGTTACTTCCTTTCTAGGATAAGAGGGGAGACCTGTCTGAGTAAATGTTTTGTAGTTTCAGTATTTATTGATTTCTTTTTCCAGTTTCTTCTCTGGTTTCTGAAGTCCTGCCTCTTTCAGTCTACAGATCTACAATGGATACATTTTAAAGCCAGGAGTTACCATGGCAGAGGCTCTGCCACCCAGTCCTCTCCTCCTTCAGATGACAGGAATCCTAAAGCACTAGTTAATTACCTGCTTTCTTTTTTTTTTTTCCCCCAAGTGTTAGCTAGCTCTTCAGAGACTGCCAGGCCCTCTAAAAAATGAGACGCCAAACCCAGTGGAGCCAGAGAGTCATTCATCAGATGAATAGTTGACTAACCACAAATATCCATCAAGTAGCTGCCACGTGCAGAGCTCTCTAGGTGGGCCCTGGGGAAAATGTGAAGGTAACCATGATACTACCTTGTGACAAGGTAAAGAGCACAAGAGCACATAAATAGTAGTTTCATTTAACAATAGAAGATTGTCAGGTGGTATTAAGGTGTGAGATGAAAGAAACAGCTACCTGGGTTGGTGCAAGGAATTTGAAAGGGAAAGGGAGAAGTGTGCATGTGTGTATGCATGTGCATACGTGTGTGTGTGTGTTTTGTGATTGGTGTCAGGGTCCTATTTAGGAGGAAAGTTGAATATAAACACTCTCCATGGGACAGGGGGTAGGACAATGCTGGGTCACAGAGTCCAGAAAAAAATGGAGAGGGACTATAGGCAATATACCCAGTCAGAGTATAAAGATTCTAGCAGGTACCAAGATTGTGGTTAAGAGTTTAATCTGGTGGGCGGTCCAAGGTAACTCGGATGAAACCACACAGCATCCAACCAGGCTTTGCTCATTTAAATCAGCTGGCCAATCCACACACTTATGGATAAAGCGAGTTCTGGGTGCATCCAAACTTTTTGTAATAATTATTAGAACCCTTCATTCTTGCCCTTGAGAATGGGAAAGTGAAGGACATCCTAACTGAGATAATTACTGCACCATGCAAGCAGCAGAAGAGTTAGTTTGTGGTCATTCAAAAGAAACTACATCCAGCCTCTCTTGTTCTGACCTCTGAATCTTGAGATTAGTATAGCTTGTTTCTGTTCTCACACTGTTTCCTTGGGGATTCTTATTCCCTATGGTCATGCCTCTAACCTTTGGACCTGGATGAAATGAAACATCAGGAAAAGGCTAAAGAAAGTGGTTAAGAATTAACACCAAGAAAAAGGTTCACTTGGTATGATTCCTGGTGTGCACAGCACAAAGGGGTCATGGATCCTCTAAAGCATGGAGTGAGCTGGACAATTTGTCAGTGTAGAATGGCTTAAAATAGTAATAATATGTTTGTTGCTCTTGAGTGTTTTCATCGATGTCTTTAATACTAATAGTTCCACAATTGCTTTATGTTTACCTATCATTGTACATAGAACACAAATATTGTTGCGAATCTAGCTCTGTATTAAATATTTATTTAAAATAATATTACAAATATTTAAAACATATTTCTTCTTTTTTCTTCTTTTTGTACTAGCAATTGAATCCAAGAGTGCTGTGTCTCTGAGCTACATCTCCAGCCCTTTTCATTTTATATGTTATTTATTTTATATTTTATATGCAAGACAGGGTCTTGTTAAGTTGCTGAGGCTGGCCTCAAACTTGCAATCCTCCTGCCTTAGCCTGCTGTGTTGCTGAGACTATAGGTATGCACCACTGTGCTGTGCTGTATTTCCTAATGCTTCCAGTTAAATGGTTCTGAGGTGTTTCTAGGTACTTTTTGTGTGTGTGTTACTTTGAGAGAAGGATGAGGAAACAAAAATAGCCGGATGTGGTGCTGGGGATGTGGCTCAGCAGTAGAGCAGTGTGAGACCCTGTGACCGATTCTCAGGACAGCCAAGTTTAAAAAAAAAAAAAAGGAAAGAAAGAAAGAAAAGGCTGGATGAGCAATGGTAAAAGGAGGGAGTTTTGTGCATGGTGAGAGATAGGGGTTAAGTTTCATTTTGCTGCAAATGCATTTCCAGTTTTCCCAGCACCATTTGTTGAAAAGGCTATCTTTGCTCCAATGAATATTTTTGGCTCCTTTGTCTAGTATGAGATAGCTGTATTTATGTGCATTACTCTCTGTGTCTTCTATTCTATACCATTGGTCTATCTGCCTATTTTGGTGCCAGTACCATGCCGTTTTTGTTACTATTGCTTTGTAGTAAAGTTTAAGGTCTGGTATTGTAATGCCTCCTCTTCACTCTTCTTGCTCAGGATCACTTTGGCTATTCTCGGTCTCTTATTTTTCCATATGAATTTCATAATTGCCTTTTCTATTTCTATAAAAAAGGACTTTGGGATTTTAATTGGGATTGCATTGAATGTGTATAACGCTTTGGGTAGTATGGCCATTTTAA